>CM056599.1:14579139-15044139 GCA_029721355.1 Tegillarca granosa
TCACTTATTTGTTATCAGGTAATAGTTTTTAATTCAACTGTCTAAGAATGTTTACACGTTTATGTATGTTAATATGTATACTCCATAGCTGAATTTATTTGAAATAGAGACCAGACTCTCTCTCTCTCTCTCTCTCTCTCTCTCTCTCTCTCTCTCTCTCTCTCTCTCAATTTTTTCCACTTTGTGGTATTCCAAAGAATTTTGCATATAGAGAGAAATAGTGACTTTCAGCAATTGAACTGTATGAATAGGATTTTAAACCTAGAAGGAACACTTTGAACCATGAGTATCTGAATATGTGCAAAGATATAAAATCTCTCTTTCTTTCATGAAACATTATTTTATTTGTTTGCATGCTACAAATAATGTGTGTATGTCAATATGACATATGTGATTTTATTTTACATTTTATGTTTATCAAAAGTTATTATGAAATTTTAATAATTACAGGTCAGATATCAGGACCAGATCAACAGTTGAGAATTAGTATGTGTGGGTGGGTCCAGGAATATAAAACATTAAATTACCATCAGAAAAAAGGACTTAATTACTATTACAAACACAACTGTAATTGTTCAGTAAGTAATACTAAGTATTTCGCTTATTTGTACGTAATACGATATCCTTGTAATATAACAACCTGAGGCGCATCTCGGTAAAATCAGATCTGGGCGGTGTTTGCTATACAACTACAATGATATTTATTCAGATGCTGCTTAGGTACATATGATATGAGTAATGCTTTTGTAATCAAACATAATCCAATAATCTAATCTTTTCTATTGGAAAATGTACAAAGTTCATAAGTTTTAAAATGAATAAAATTGTTAAAGAAATTGGATCAAGTTAAAATACAGTGATAGTCAATTTTATTATCAGATAAATCTGACACTATGAAGTAATACAATGTACTTCATCTTGAAGACAATCCTAGTTACCTCCCTTTATCAACTACAGACTTACTTGTATTCTTTCAAGTATTTTAACTATGATAAAATTTTTAGAAAGCAAGTCACTTTCCCTCAAACCTTGAATTTTAGCATTTTTTAAATATATTTATTCATTCTTTCTATCTGTTTAACTTTTAAAAGTTCATATTCAGTATTTATAATTAGATTTTAATCACAACCTACAAATATAAACTAACATGGTGGACATAAGTATTGACCAATGTCATTTTTATCCTATCATTATCTTATTTTTCATTTCTTTTTTCCTTTCTAGGTTCAATGGTGTACCTATGACTTTTGTAATGGACCTCGTGATGTTGATCCTTCTTTTGTGTGTAAATGGGAACCAAACTGGACAAATGACTGTTATACCAAACATGGATTTTGTACACAAAAACATGATGGTACTGGTTGCCATTGGAAGAAAAACAGAAAATTTAAAAATTGTTTAGTTAGCAACAATGAAAAGTTTCCATGGAGACAAAACCGTGAAAGGGAAATTGCACCACAAATAGAAACTAATGAACACAGTCCAGGATTTGAATGGCCATGAAAACAACATCTAAATTTTGATTTGATAAAATTAACTTCCAGGCAGCCAATCATCTGTTCTGTTAAATGTCATGTGATGCCCATGATTTTCAAAAATGGATATCATATTTAAAAGACTAAGCTTGAGAGGTGACAGCAACAATGTTTCTTTTATAGATTTCTTTTGCAGTATTGATCATCATCATTGTTAAAGTTGATAAATCCACATCAATGATTCCAAAAAAAACAAGATTTTAGTGCAACAATTTAAGTATTATTCCTTCAAATATTGACATGCATAACAAGTGTTAATTAGAACAGAGTACTTATCAATTATTTTGTACATATAATGAATTTTTTTGTTAAAAGACAAAAACAAATTTTTAGCATTACTCTTGTTATAAGTGTTAATATGAAAATAAATAAATATAAATAAATAAACAAAGGTGTTTCATAGAATAAAGTGTTGGAAAATGTAACAAACAATTTTGACCTTTGAACTTAATAGGTTCAACTGACGTGAATAAAGAACAGGTGTTCCAATTTTGGAGATAATCCTACTAAGGGGAGGTATATAAAGATAAATGACACAGCTGCTGAACAGTTGTGTAAAAATGTTAGTACCATAAACATGTTTGTTTTGTTTATTTTCTTCTTTGTATGGAAGATGATATTTATGTTTGAATCATTTAACAAGATATTGACTGAATTCATTGTAATGTGTTATTTGTATGTTGTCATAAAAAAACCTCAACTGCATTGTATATCATGTCAATCAAAAAATCTATGAATAATTTATATAGAAAAAAAGCCTTAAAACTGCATCAAGTTTTTCAATTTTCTGAATTTTTTTTGGTTTTCCAAAAATATATTTTTTTTTAAAATAATAATTTCTATTCACAATCGGTGAGATTCATTTTCTAAAACTTCATTCCTTTTAGCTGTAAATAAACGGAATCCTCTAACCGGTTGGTCAATGTTTATCGAGGTTTATTATGAGCCGGGAGCATGAGCACGGATGTACGGACACTCAAATAAATCGAAAGTGAAACCTGACAAATTGTATTAATTGTCCGTCATTAATATCCAGATGTATTCGCAATTGTGTTATGTATCCCTTACTAAGGCACAAATGACAAATTCAATGAAGTTCTATGTTTAATTTATTGTATTTCACCGTTTTGTAGGTTGTGTTAAAATGACCCGGTTTTTTATGACATAACCGTGTTTTTATATTGGATCCCACATGCAACATCTCGCTGCGAAATTATCATTGTTTCTGTATTTATTCCAGCTTTTATCGTTAAACCAAATGTAACATTGTTCATTAGGAACATCATTAATTAGATCAGCATCGTTTTAATTTTTTTCTTTGGGAAACTTAATGCAGCTTTAATATGCTGCCAGCATCTGTTCATTCTAATTATAGCATTTTAAAAAGGTTTTAGCCATTAATAAAAGAAAAACAAACAAATTTTGATTTGTTTTTTCTTTTATTTATTGTAAACCTTTTGATAATGTTCAATAAACAAATTGATAAAGTGATATTGATAAGTGAGTTGGCAAAGGTCAATTGTCATTATAATAAGGTTTTTACCGTAACTGTTGAATGTGTGACTTTTGATGATACACTGTGGTTCAAATAGATTTTAAATTTTGTTTCTTACAAATAGATGCACTTTATATAAACAACAGTGCAATTTATTGAAAGTTCATTGGAATCCTTTTCATTAACTTTGGGCAATGCAGTGACATTCAAAAGGACACTGTAACATACTTGTAATTATTGGAACTGCATCATGTGCTTGTCAGTACAACAGCAATGCAGACTTAGGATTAGGTAAACTTAAGAGTGATAAAGCTGTTTAAAGGTTGGGGTCATGTGACACCCAATAATTGATATGTAATTTTATTATGTGAATTGTAATGCATGTAATATATGAACCTCTTTTGTAAACTGTAATAGGGCCTGTCTTGACATCATATCACATCTTGCTCAAGCATACAGGTATTGTGTATTACAATACTTTAGAGTGTTGATATCATGTACAGTGAAACCTGTGTATAAAAACCACCAAAAAAAATTTACCAAAAATGTTTATAATAATAAATTTTGGTAATGAATTTACTTGTATTTTTACATAACTATAATAATGAGGCTGGTATAAAGGTCTGTTGATAAACCTTTGTAGCAGGAAAGAGAAAAAATTAATGGTAAATACTTAACTGCCAACATTCTCATCATCTGTCACATTTAAATACATAACTTGCTTTAAGTACTTTTTCAAAACAGTTATGCTAATTAATGGTTTAAGTACATATATTGAGAATTTTACTATTGTCTATTCTATAGAAAAGCAAGGTACTTCCTCTAAAGAAACATTTTCAAATGCAAGAAAGCCAACAGAATCTGTTTAAAAATTCATTATGAGCAGATGACGGTTATATCAAGCATGTGCTTGTTGATTAGGTGGTTTTCAATGCAGGATTTATTGTAAATAACCAATAATATGAAAGTAGTTATGTCCATTTTGAAAGACATAAGTTGATGTGTATATTTTATGTATAAATTAGATATGAATTTATCATGTTAAACTCTCTCTGGCTTTATTTATATATTGACTGGTTTCAGTATTTTTGTAAGATAAAAATGTAAATAAAATGTTTACAATATTACTATAAATGGTTTGTGCTGTTTTCTCAGCTGAGAGTAAAATTGACATTTTATTGAAAAATAAAATTATACATGGTAAATTTGTTACAGAAGGATATAAACATGTAACAGATGGGGGATATCTCACAGAAAAAAAACATTTCCTTACAGATGACCTGGATTATGACTGGACTACAGTAGCTCTTCCAGATTTACTGTAAAATCGAGCAAAAAATCTGGATCAACAATTCTTGAAATAAGATCATTTTATATACTGAAAACACATGCATGATGAGTTCATTTAACCATTAATTTTCCCTTACTATTTACTCTGGGTTATACTGTGGACACTTATTTAACAAGAAAGTAGAGACTTCTCAGAAATGCCATTCTTAGCTGAGAATAAAATGTAGTTTTTCCATGTGACAATAAAAAATTCAAATATGAACCCAAATATCCAGACCAGACAGTCTTATATCTTACTACACAGATAATGACATATTCAGTCATATGAGAGTTATCTCTCTTTACACATACATGAAAAACACATTACCATTAGAATGATACTAAAAAAAATTAAAAAAACCCACTAAAAATCAGCAGAAGAGACAAATCAAAGACGCTAACTTGGGAGGACAGTGAATCTAATAATTTTGATGAATGGATCTATAAGGATTGTAGTACCAAGTCTCTGTCTAGTTATTGATGTTAAAGTTGTTATATGCCCAAGCCAAGGTTCTTTTATTTACAAATTGGTAGTCTGTTCTGAAATGGTGAAGGAAACTGGAATACCCAGAGACATTAAGGTTTTGCAAAGTAAAGTGACAAACTTTCTTGGACTTTGATCTACTCAACAGTGATTTGAACCTAGGCATTGAAAAGCTAAAGTACCTGTGATTCATAAGCATTTACTTTGGATCACTTGACCACTTAATCACAAAGATCCCAGGACTGATTGATCTCAAAAATGCTGATGCAACTATGAACATCAACTTAAACAATCAGCTAATCTGATTGAACAAAACTCCAAGATTTATAGTGAAAACTGTAAGCAACAGGATCTATTGTAGATAAACAATATAAATTACGTTGTGATTAAAAAAAACATTAACTGAATTTTGTCTGAATTTTATTGACTGGTACATTATGAACCTACTGCAGTGGCGAAGCAAACAAAAAATCAACATGTATGCTTAATAGTTAAAAAACTTTTTTTCAATTTTGGAAGGATAAATTTTAGTGAATGCTCAAATATATGTCAGTGTACCAAGTATTAAAAAATGAATTTGTATTCAGATAAAATCCTTAAAAATATCCAAAAAATATATAAAAAAAAACTGTTGATTCTTTGTTCAATCTACAGGACAACAAAATTACCACATGAACTTCAACACAAAAACAGTATTATACATGCTTTCTAGTTCTTATCTGCAAAAGTATTGGGGTCATGAAGGACACAAGGTAATCAAACAATTCTCTAAGAAAAAGAAAAGAAAAGAAAAGAAAAGAAAAGAAAGAAAAGAAAGAAAAGAAAAGAAAAGGGAGAAAGAAAGAAAAAATAAACATTTAATAGTAAAAATGTTTCTTTTTATTGAAAATTCCAAAATAATGTAACAATTAAAAATTTCTTTTACTAAATGAAACAACGCCTTCTTAATAAGGCAACATTTGGTCTAAAGGCACGCCATCAACAAAAATAAACAAGACTCCCATTACAATCGATTTTAAACACACGAACGATGTTGAAAAACAATTGAACATTCTACGTCAATATTCTGATAAACAAATTATGATAGATGGTTTCTTACTTATCCTAACCTTCTGTCTACAAATCTGTCCATGTAACATTCAACCCTTGTGAAGTATGCAAAAGACTTTTGACTGATGGGGGTACAGATAATTCTGGTCTTAGGTTTGTAACAGCTGACGAAAGGGATTAAATTTTACCCATTAAATTCAAATTTTCGGTTAAACAAATTGTAAAAATCAATAATTATATATACATGATTGAAGACAAAATGAGATTAACTTGGGAACAGAATGTTGTTCCTATTTACATATTTATAAAAAAATAATGATTTATTTGCCAGTTGAAGGGTTACATTATAACATTGTATTCTGATTGTAAGCCTTTCCATTGAAACATCGGATTTACAGCATAGGTTAAATCCACTTACACGACAAACATTTAACGCAAATATCACGGAACACCTTCGAAGGTAGGTAGGAAGTTTGTTTTTAAAAGTTGTAAAAACAATAAGAAAAAAAACATATAAAAAGGCGCAGGATGTAAAAAAATTCATTAGAAATAGCAATACCAAAAAAAAAAAAAAAAAAAAAAAAAAAAAAAAAGAGAGAGAGAGATACAAAATTTCTTAAATCAACTTATTTGATAGATATTTTACACAAATATTTCGGGACTTCTTTACAAGTAGGTAAGAAATTCTTTTTAAAAATCAACAATCTTTTTTAAAAATCATAATTTTTTTTAAAAAATCAAAAAAAATAAATAAATAAATAAATAAATAAATAAAAATAAATAAATAAATAATAAAAATTTATATTACAAAAAATATAGTAATATTCTTTTTTTATTTAGAAGTTACAACTAATATACAAACATTCTAAAACCTGGAATCAACATTTTGATTTTAATTCATGGCTGAAGAAGGAAAAAAATTTGTTTCAGTTTTTGTTTCAAAATGCTATGACCAGTTATTTATATTTTAAACTGTATGACAATAGACAATACTTTATAAATGAAATTCATAAAATAATTGATATTTTGGCTGTAGTTATAATTAATAATGAAATGATAAAATCCATTTTAATTGATTAAATTGTAAATTGAAATTAACAGTTAATCCATAACCAATTTCTCATTGATCTTTAGCTACATCCAGGAATATTTGCCATGGCTGCGTATAGCCTTGGATTATATATAGCAACACTATTGCTTATACTAAACTACCATACTGTCAACTCCTGCAGCTGTCCACTCAAACTACCTCAGGAAAAATTTTGTGATGCTGATTTTGGTAAGTTATTCAATATAAGTTTTGTTTTAGTTTTAAGAGAAACTAATGTACATTTTTTTACCTTAACCTTTAAAAAATTATCTTTGTTCATGACTACACTACAGAGACATTGACCTTTAACCTCTGACCTTGTTTCAAAACCATGACACATCATACAAATGCTTACACTAAAGAAATGATTTGTGTGAAGCTTCATGAAATCCCTTCTAAACAGTAATGAGTTGTGGTCCAGATGTATGTCATTTGTTATACTGACCTTTAAAATATTACCTTGATTCAAGGTCATGACATCTCTTAAAGCTGCATTAAGTTTTCTAAAGAAAAAAATTAAAACAGTACTAACCTAATTAATGATGTTCCTATAAACAATGTTACATTTGGTTCAACAATAAAAGCTCAAATAAATACAGAAACAACAATAATTTCCAAGCGAGATGTAGCATGTGGGATATAATATTGAACATGGTTACGTCATGAAAAAACCGGGTCATTTAAACACAACTTTCACAACGGTGAAATACGATAAATTAAACACAGAACTTTATTGAATTCGTCATTTGTGACTTAGCAAGGGATACATAACACCATTTCAAATACATCTGGATATTAATGACGGACAATTGTCAGGTTTCACCTTCAATTCATGGGTTTTTCTGTACATCCGTGCGCATGCTCCCACTTCATAATTTAATCATCGATAAACAATGACCAACCGGTTAGAGGATTCCGTTTATTTACAGCTAAAAGGAATGAAATTTTAGAAAATGAATCTCACGGATCATGATTAGAAGTTATCTATTTTTAAATAAATATTTTTAGAAAATCAAAAAAAAAATTCAGAAAATTGAAAAACTTAATGCAGCTTTAAATAGCTACCATATATAAAGACTTTGGAATGTTTAAAACAATTTTTTTTCAATTTGTAAGATTTTTGTTCAGATTAAAAATGAAAAAAAATTATTTGCTTAAAAACTCTTTGAAAGGTATAGATAATATCAGTTCCATTACTGAATGCATTATCAAGGCTAAATGTTTCATGTAAATGTGCAATTAAAAATCATCTGACTTATATATGCAAAATGTTAATTATGGTAATGCATATATGTAGAAGCTTTCCTTGGTCTCTACCTATTTTCTAGGTAAAGACGATTAATATTTTTGAAAATATAAGTACTGTAAGAAAATTGAACTCTGTTCTTTATTAAATGTTTGATGTAATTAGTAGAAGAGGAGTTGAGTTGAGCGATGATGTTTAATGTCCCAGTCAAAAATATTTCACTTATATTGAGATGTCTCCAGCTACAGGCGAAGGTGCAGAAATTTTGCCTGTGTGTTGCGCTGATGGCATTATACAGCAGGGTTCTTTATCGTGCCATGCCTGCCTTGACACGGGACCTCATTCATTTTAAATTCCCATCCGAAAGAATCATAACTTTCATTTTGTAATGCAGAGTGCTTGGCAAAAGAACAGTCACTACCCACTTTCAAGTCTTGGGTCAGACCTGGTCGGGGTTCGAACCCACGGCCTCCCACTTTAGTAGAAAAGGGTATAGCAAAGAAGTATTATATATATCAAAATTAACCTGTATCAAAATATTTGGACTCTATAAAAGCAGTTCTGTAGTTGTTTTTTTTAATTATTATTATTATTTAATTAATTTATTTTATTTTTTTGCCAAAACTAAAAAACAATTCAGGATGATCTAGCTAGATATGGGTCGTGATATTCATGAAACTTCATAAATAGTTTGTTTTTTCTTATATATGAACCGTTTTAGTTGACTTGAATACAAAATACTGTCAAATGACTTTCAAATAAGCTTATGAAATGACGGTATTAGTTATAATGTTTTTTTCCAAAGGGGAATAACTCATTTTTTATAAATGATGTATCATAAAACTGATCATGTTTACCAATTAATCTACTCAAATGATACAATACACCAACACATCAATTAATCATCCCAACTCTAGTTATAATATAATAAATGTAAAAGGATTATACTAAAAAGAGAAATATTATTTTATTATCTAGTCATCAAAGCCAGAATAAATAACGTCATTCCTATTTATGCTACAGACAGAGTGTTGTATAATGGTGAAACAATCGTTTCAAAAACACTCATGAGATATAACTACAGAATCAAAATTCTCAAAACTTACAGGGTAAGTTAACATTAAAACTATAAACTTTTTAAAAAATTGAAAGACAAGAACTTTTTAACTAAATACAAACTTATTATCAGAAACCGATCATGTGGTGTTTGTCAGCCGCTATAGAGTCTTCAATCCAAGTATCTAAGTGCATTTAATAGTAAGCAACTCTATGCCTTTCAGTCCACAGGTGGGTCAGGTTTGTATTTTTTGTTATTATTTTGTTTTATCAAACAAGTATTTATTAATTTTATTATTTTGTCACATCTGGTATTATTCTGAGTTATATGCATAAGAAATAAATCGGTAATATTGCATTTTAAAATTTTATTAATTTTCTCTATATAAAAAAGAACACAGAGAAAATGAAGAAATTTTATTGTTTTATTTTTACGCATTCAACTCAGAACGATACCAGATATGAAAAAATAATTAAATTGATAAAACAAAATAATAACATAAATAAAAATCTGGCCTTAAGCACCTGTGTCTCAGTGAAGAAAGTTAAACATAATTATAAGTCAATTATAAAATAACTGTAGAAAAAAAGGAATAATCATGCACAGTGTAAAAATTGGTTTAAATCATTGGTTCACGTAAAGCATTTTTATCTAGTGTTTCATATATCATCTTGATCAAAAAAGGTCAATGACCTTCTATGAAATACCTGATAATAATACTAAATATAGGATAAATACATAATTATTTGTCCACATAAAGTATACAATAATTATTCTTCATGTTTTATTCAGAAAAATTTAAGATTCAAGCGGGCAAAGCTAAAATTTGTCTTTTCACCAGGATTGGATGCACACTGTGGACAACTATTACAGAAAAACAAAGTATATCTTTTAACAGGTATTACAATGCTAATATTTATTTATTTATTTATCTATTTATTTAAAATTAATCATTTATTTATTTAATATTTATTTATTTATGTATTTATTTATCTATTTAATATTTATTTATTTATTTATTTAAAATTAATCATTTATTTATTTAATATTTATTTATTTATGTATTTATTTATCTATTTAATATTTATTTATTTATTTATTTATTTATTCATTCAATATTTATTTATTTGTTATTTTAAAGTTAGTTACTTGATTGATTGAATGCAATGATACAGCCAAGTCAGAATGATTTTACTTATATTGAGACAACACCAGCTTTAAGAGAAGCAGAAGAAAAACATACCTTTGTCATGCAATTATAGTAATAGATAGTATAGGTTCATTCACATGCCATGTCAGCATCAAAACTTATTACAGATAAGTTTTGCTACATGAATTATGCAGGGTGCAAAATGTTAGATTCTTTCATTTTTTCATAACAAAAAGAAAAATTAATTTCATTTCGTCTAATTCAATATATTTTACTTTAATATATATAATATTTTAATTAAAAAAGTGATCAAACTTTTACAACTTTAATTAATAATAGGAAGTAAAGAAAAAAATATGTGTGACATGTATAGAATATAGGTCTGAAAAGTAGTTCCGGTAACAGAGTCAATTCTTTCATTGAAAAATAACGGAAATTATAAGGCCAATCAAAATCTTGGAACAAAAGAGATTAAATTATTTGTAGATAAACATTTCTTTACTTTAAAGTTCAACAGTGAAACATCTCTAACCAGAATACTGGCAGTATGAGACAAACTAACTGTTTTGTGTCTGACCAATTTCAGAATAAATATTCACCCTATCTATAATTTACATGTATTTAAGACACCTCAACATGAAAGAATAGTCCAAAATTTTCAATTCAAAATTTTATTTTTTAGAAAAATAATTATCAAACATAATAATGCAAAAAATAAATACATGCAACAAAGAACCAAATTATTAAAACTTGAACAAGCATCAGTCACTGTATCTTTAGCTTCTGTAAACATAAATGTGTTTTTCCTCTCTCTCTCTCTCTCTCTCTCTCTCTCTCTCTCTCTTTCTTTAAAAATTTAACACTTTTCTTGAATTTCAGGAAAGGTCATTAATAGTGAACTTTGGATTGATACATGTGGGTGGAATGTCCTCTACAACAGCATAGTTCCAGAGATCAAGAGGAAAATATGGAGAATTTACAAAAAACACTGTAGTTGTGAGGTAATGTTCTTTATATTTTAATAACCTATATACAATTTTTTTATTTAAATTCTTGGCCAATTACTATGAATACATTTATGGACTTACAATTTTTCATGGGCTGAAAAAATGTATATTCAATTCATGGGCAAGACTAATTTTCACATTATACATTTATAGTTTATTAATTATAATTATGAGTTCGACTGTAGTAAATCAACCATTTGTCACAAGGCTATTTTTGATAAAAACACCATGATCACCATGGTTACAGGTAAAGTGGTTAATTAAAGTGTAAAAAAACTACTGTCATAACCTTGCTATCAGCATAGGATGTAAAGTTTATGGAGCAACCTTTAATAAAATAATACATCCCAACATCCCAACATCCAAACATTGCAATTTATCTTCTGGCATTTGACACCACTATGGCAGCACAGTTGGTATAGTGCTATCTTCATATGTGCAAGGTCGTGGTTCAAACCCTGGCCAGGTCTGACCAAGACTTGAAAATTGGTAGTGACTGTTCTTTTGCCAAACACTTGGCATTTTAAAATGTAATGGGTCCTTCAAAATAGAACTTAAAAACTGATGCCCCCTGTCACTGCAGGCATGGCACACTAAACACTGCCTTAAGCATACTGTAAAGGTAAAAATTTCTGCCACTTCACACTTATAACCGGTTACGTCTTGATATAAGTGAAATATTCTTGACTTGGAAGTAAAACCTTATTAAATCAAATCAAAATTGTTTTTATTTCTGAACATAAATGATGGTTTAAAAAAAATTAATAAATAAAAATAGGAATAATAAAAATGGAATCTTTTATTAACGTATAATTATATTTCTTTTTTCTTAAAGATTGAGAAATGCCAGGGTAGTAATTGTAAGCTACCAGAAAAGAAGAACAAATGTGTTATGCAGATATCTGCTTGGAGCTGTTTCCAAAGGTACGGTTTATGTGTTAAGGATTTCAAATACAAGAAACCAGATGGGCCGCAGTGTAAATGGTATTATAATCCAAAAAAGTTACCAAAATGTTTGAGAAATATTGGTATGGATGTCATAACAAGAAGCTAGTTAACCAACCATTGTGAAATGTTCAACCAATCAACATGGTGTTGGATTAAATATCATAAACAATAAAATATCTCTTGATGAACTACATTTTTTTTTTATAAATTAATCAAATGAGTTTTTGTGTTATTCATTTTTGTAAAATGGTATGTGTAAGCAATCATTAATATGTCAAGATTAATTTATTTAGATTCATAAACTTTACTGTGTCTTTTGTGAAACAGAAGCAATCTTTGTTGCCTAATGGCATGAAACCATATATATTTCACTTATAAATAAATATATCAATAAATATAGGAACATGAATCTCAATCTTTTTTTTTTTTTTTTCAAGTTCAAGGATAGACAACTCTATGATTATAATCAATGACTTTCCCGTACAGTAAGGTACAAATATGAGGGTGATTTGGTCACTGATCTTGTGGCTTATCTGGTAATAGGGCCACAAGAAATGCACAACAGGTACATTACATATCACCTTATTGCTCTCTCATCTTATCCAAACTATCCAATCAGCAAATTGGGCCAAGTAGAGTGGAATAATGGTCTTAACACTACAGTCAAGACTCTTTCACTTATATTGAAGTGGTTAGTTCTGGGATGGTGAAGTAAACTGGAGTACCCCGAGAAAACCACCAACCTTCAGTGAACTGACAAATTTTCTCACACAAGGATCTGCTCAAATGGGATTGAAACTTAAGTGTGATATGGTCTGTAAGATTGTGCTTAAAACCATTCAGCCATCAAGACCTCTGCTGAATTTGTCCGAAAAAAATTCAAAATAAAATACTCACAGTGGTCAAACAGACAGGGTAGTGACCATTTGCAACAAAAATAATGAAGGTTAAAAATATAAATGTCTGAGAGCAGAAAAAGTACAATGTCTCAAGGGAGAAAGGAACAAGATGGCAGTACATAGTCTCTTAGCTCCTGAACTAGAATGTAAGTTCAAAAGTTGATCTGTAATTTCTCATAGTACAAGTAGAGCTATACACCAATTATTAAGAAAGAAGAGTTTGGAAAACAAGTAAGTCAACATTAATACCAAACAAACATCTACTAAAATAAAAAACAAAACTAAATAAAAAAGAAAAAAAAAATAATGTAGAAAACCAATTTTTCAACAAATTTTGTGTGATGAAGGACCATAATTCTGCAGAACCAGACAAAAAAAAAAATTGGGCTTGATATGAATATGCTTAATATGCCAAAATTTGCCAAAATAACCCGCTATATGGTATTGGATAAATATATCAGAACCAGAAACAAGTACATTGTACATATGATTCAGAGCAAGAATTAACTGTTTCAGAAATTGATTGAAACATGTTGTTATTATTATTTCTATGCAAATCATTTCAACTTCTGACTAAATGATACCCAAAGGAAAAAACAAATCAATTATATCCTACACACTTCACATGATTTTATTTTTTGGTTCATTTATAACACACTGAAATTCAAAAGTATCTGGAAATTTTGATCTAAATCAAGACAAATTGCTGCTGTGATTATACATCATCCTGTCATTGTAAAATATCTTATCTTCCACATTTTACATTTAATTTTCTTAATTACCTTATCTTACCTAAAACCTTTCAAAAGAAATACACATTTGAAGTAAACACTTCCTACATAATAGTTACAAATTTCAAAATGTATTTCCTGATGACATTTTCAACTATGCTTTTTCAAGGGAAATAACTCTTGTAATTCTGGTATAGAGAGGGATTGACTTGCCATCAAATGGAAAGTTTGAGTGTTATGGGGTGAAAAAATGGTGTTTTATGCTTCAGGAAAGATTCTCACACTTTTACTGTCCCGCTTGCTTGCTGAATGGTTGAGGAAACCTGAGTACGGCACCAATGACCTTCAGAAAGCAAGCCTACGGACAGTCTCATGCTAGGATCTTGCCAGCCAAGGCAATGAGAGGTACTGCAATACAAAAACAGAAGGCTACTGTTACACCTTTAGTAAATGAGAGGTAAGCTAATTATATATTAATCCCAAATACTTTTGTGTCAATATCTCAAAAATCACATAATGAAGACTGTTTGTTATTTTAACAATTTTTATTTAACTTTTTTCAGCCATACGTTGTAACTGCTCTTAATTAATTTAGCTGAAATGCATGTAATAAAAAAATATATTAGACTACAAGTATACCACTACTGTTTCTAAAAGTAAATTTGTGTTTAGGTTGGTGCAAATTTAAAGCTGTCTACAGTGATAATTATTATTCAAAAAATAAATCAATAAAATGAACAAAATTTGATAATTAAACACAAATTCAGTCTATGTAAAAAATAAAACATGCATAAAAATGCATCATGTTCATGTGCATAACAAACATGCAATTATGCAGCCCTGTTCTGAAAGATATTCAATGTGCTTTTTTTTCACAAAACCAGATACAAAGTCAAAAAAGCAACACATCAGTATTGCCTTTCTAAAAGGAAGTATTTTTTTTAAGTTTTAAGATGTAGCTTTAAAATACACATTATTCAATTCAAAACCTATAAGAAATTTAAATTTGTTTCTTATTTCATTCAACTGATACAAATCACATTTAACTAATGGCAATGAAATTAACACTACTGTTAATAACAATGCAAATGCCATATGTTTATTTTGTGTCATTAGTTAATCTTCATATAGTTAAGCCTTTCTATAGTGACTGCCTAAAAGAAGCTAGTGAAATTTGTCATTTAATTAAGTCTGGGTGGTGCTAACAAACAGGAACACATCCTATAATGAAGATAAAGATTAGTCTGAATTCATTAGTCTCTCGAAGCAGGTAGTTGTAATATACAGGCGGTCTTTAAAGCAGGTCGGGCTGTGCATGTGTATGTATTCTTTTATACTCTACAACAAGCTTCTTATAGTGAAATATTTACAACTAAACCATGGTTCATCTCAGATTCATCACAATAGTCTCCTCTGCAAAAAACAAATTTGCCCCAACAAACTGTAGTTTTTTAAAATATTTCTAATGTCAAAATATATTTAGTAAAGATTCGATTGTAGGATCTTGTAAATTAAAACAAGAAAGTAGTTTTTTGGGTGAATTTAAGGTGTATAAGGTTTTAAAGCAGGTTCTACTCTACTGTATACCAACAATTGCTTAATTAGAACACAAAAAAAAAAACAAAAAACATCACAACCTTTTTGTTTGCGGCAGAAAATAAGATTAGGGGAGTTCCTTTCAAATAACACATTAAACTGTATTTAATGGAAATGTAGTACGATCAAACTGACATGTTTAGTGTAAAATGATCATTTAATCTAGTCTCCAAAAGCCTCTAACGAGGAAATAATTCTACAGTGTAACATTGACCAGTTTCAATGATAATCAATTAGACAAGATAAAATGCAAACCCTGAAATCAGCCATAATTTGTCTAACTTAAATAAGACATGTCCAGTACAAGTATGACATTTTTGGTCAATACACTTTTTTTTAAAAAAATAGAACCTTTGGGTCAAAGGTTAAATTTGCTTGGATTAGATACAGTGGAACATGTCTAAGCTAACCCTTTCTGACACAAAAATTTTGATCAATATGGACAGGTATATGATCTCTGCTTTTTAATTTACTGAACAACACTAATGATATGTTCTATTAAGAAAATTTAGAAAAAGACTGGTTTTCAGCTGACTCCAGGCTTGATTTCACACATTCCACCCTCATTTACTTTAGACAGGTTTTTGGTTTACTCAGGGTTTGGTTTTTACAGGTTCTACTGTAGTTCAGTTAAAAGACTGGTCTTCAGTTTACTCTGAGTTCAGTTTTTACAGGTTCAACTCTAGTGGATTTAACTAGGTAAATTTCCCCACTGTAGTGGGTTTACACAGATCAATTACCCCAATGTAGTGGGCTTACAAAGAATAAATTAATAAATTACAAGGTTCTACTGTAGTTAAGTTAAGACTGGTCTTCAGTTTACTCTGTGTTCAATTTTCACAGGTTCCATTCTAGTGGAACAAAGGTAAATTACCCCACTGTATTGGGTTTACATAGGTCAAATACTCCACTGTATTGGGATTACACAAAGCAAATACCCCACAATAGTGGGTTTACAAAGGATAAATTACCAAACAATATAAATAGTACATAGTAACAAAATGGTTCAGAAGCAAGGGTGTTCTAGTTTATGCAGTGTTCAGTTTAGACAGGTACTAGTAATACATTCAGTACCACTATACTAATTCAAATACATCCCACCTTATTCAAAAATCAGGAGCACCATGGTTAAGTTATGATTAATTTCACTATAAATTAGCAGCGTGTAGCATGCATAAGCTTGTGTAAAATAGAAAAAACATGAAAACTCACCCACATATTACTCACCATTTCTCTGTGATTTGGATAGTATGCTTGTTCTATTAGGGGAAAATTATCTCTTCCTAACTTTTTCTGTATCTTTATAAGCTGTGAAAACTGAATTTAAAATTGTAAAATGCTTAAACTATATAAAATTTTACACACAATTTTTTTAGAGGATATATTTCTTCCTAGCAGCTATAAAAACTGTACATTAATTGTAAATAAAATGATATTCATCATTAAAAAGAAGTGCTTAGAAATGGCTGAGTGGTTCAAAGCATGCTTACCAATCACAGCACACCTCTCACGTCTTGGGTTCTAATCCCTGAACTAACTGGCAGATGCTGTGAATGTTTATCAGTTTGCTTGCATGCATAAGGTATGTTGTTTTCAATTTTAACTTCTAAATGCCTGAGTATTTTTATATTTTTTGAACAATGAAGTTTCTTCTACTATTTCTGAAGTAACAGTCTTAAAATAAGTGAAAAATCTCAACTGGGTTGTAAAACATCATCATTTTATTCCACTCCACTTATAAAGGAAGTCTAAATAAAAAACAGTTAAAGATATTTCAAACTATTTCAAATGTCAAGAAATTCAAGTTCTTCGATTAATTGAAATTGTAAACTGCAAAATTTGCATTAATCTGAAACATGGTATTAGATATTAACTTCAAATTTTCTAAGCCCATGCATCAGTTTCAATGTTAAATTACACAGTAAATTAAATGTTTTCTGCAATAATGATACTAAAATCGATGATTAATTCAATTTGTTTTCCCATATTACTTTGGAGAGAATTCTAAGACCAGATTTTAAACCAAAAAAAAACAATTGATACAAGAAATAAAATATCAATATAGTGTTATATGTAGTATAAATTTGAGTATATACCCAACAAAAAATATAAAAATTGTCTGTCCATTTCCTGGTTGATCAATCACAACTTTTTTTTTAACTAGTTATACAAAAATTCAGATCATGACAGCTAAGCCTGTTTATATATATCTCTATAAAAATAGGTTGTTGTTGATTTTAATGTTGTTTAATGTTGCATCAGCGATTTTTTATTTATTTCCTAAAATAGCATGTTTATTAACCTCTTAAGATTTATCTAAGTTCACAATTATGCACTCTGGGTCACTTTTTAGTTGAGGTACTAGCTCAATGAAACAATATGCTGCAGACATTCATACAGATTCCCCAGTACCATTATTCCAGCACAAAGTAAACCAGTAAAATAACCTGTCGTCCTTCAGCCAAGAACCAGAGAAAAAATCAGTATCTCAAATTCCACAGTCTTATGTGTGACCTGGCTGGCGTTAGAACCCATGACCTCCCACCCTCGAGGCAAACACTGGGCAAACCATTGCTTATCAAAGTTGACTGATTGTTTGTTTTTTTTTCAAGCTTATGAAATGACTGAAAGTATAAGGTTACCCCTTTATTTGGACATTAGCTGATTATTATTTTCACTGGTTCAATTTTTCATCAGTTGAGTGGTTTGAAACGTAAGACAAAGGACATAACACACAGTGGCATACATCTATAAGTTTTAAATCATGAGTCTACGTGGACATAAATGTAACACCTGGCATAGAATTTTTAAAGTTACTTTGTCATTTTATGACACTTACATGTGACCATACAAATTATCTGTTTAACTGTGTTTGTGACAGTGAAATATGCAAAATTTTCAACGACAATCCATTTACCATAACTTGAATTTGAGTTTGGTATTTGGTATTTGGTATTTTTCCCTTACTTGAGCTTAGTCAGAATGGAAGAACACTATCCAATTAAAATAAAATATTTCTGAACAGAGTAAAATAATGTTGCTATGGGAATTTTACAAGTTAAAAAATGAAACAAATGACATATCCTTTTGCACATACAACATAATGTCACCAAGGGCATCTCCTTCAAATGTAAAACCAACATTGTCTTTACTTGTAAAAATTCCTACAGAGACAATGTTTTCCATTCTACAAAATAATACATGTTATAATAATAATAATAATAATAATAATAATAATAATAATAATAATAATAATAATAATAACAAGAGCTGTGTTGAGAATAACATCAATGCACCTGCAAAGTTGTAATTGGGTTTTATGGACCGTAAAGTGGTCACTAAGACTTAACATGAACCAGTGCTTAGGTAATTACCTGTACTGGCTAGGGTTACTTTGACATTTGACCTAGTGACCTGATTTGCAGTCTCATGCTATGACACATTACAAAGAATAAGTTGATCAAGTTTGAGATCAATTGGGCAATCACAGGCTCTTTAAATGCATGAAAACCATTGAGGACAGACAGACAGATGGGCAGAACCAATTTGCACCCCCTGTTTTACACGTGGATGCATAATAAATAACTGTAATCTCAGATGTGCATAGTAATTTTATGTTACATCTAGGTTTATGTGAAAAAAACACAAAACTTGATGTGATGTAAGATAATTGGATTTTCTATTAAAATTTTGTATAAAATTGCCTTCACAGACACAGTAAAAAGACATTACTCAGTATTTTACAACTTTTTCGGTGTTATAGCTTAGTCATTTTAGTTCCAACTACAGGCTCTTAACTACATACTTTATTTTATTCACATTTATACATTTCATTGAAGACTATTAAGAGAGTGACAAAAATTGTAAAGAATTCTTTCATTAATGTTAAAGGCAGCCAATTACGTGGTAATTGGAAAACCCAGGGGAAACAACCACAGACAGTAAACAAGTGAAGAATTAATCAACTTTTACAAATAAGGCATGATTAAGTTCAAAATTGGCTTGGTTGTTTGGTTGAATACATATTGCGTAATTTCACATCACCAACGATTCAAAAAACCTGTAATACACAATTTTAATTAAGATTAATCTATATGTGACAAGTTCATGAGGTGTGTAAGTTTGGCAATGTTTGGATTCCTATTTGCTTTGTATGTTTCAAGTCCATTAAGAATCAATGTCTAAAATGGCTGATAAATATTTCAAACAACTCAGTCTATTACACAGTCAACCTACAGCAAAATCAAATAAAAACCATACCTACATATTACAATCCAAATATATATCAAAAGACATAGTTGTCAACCAAACAAATTTACTCGAACTTTTTAGCTTTTTAGCAAACTTTTTAGCTTTTTAGCATGTCCACAAACTATTTTAACAACAGATGTTACCTATTTGTGTATTAGTGTGTGGCAGTCAGTGTTCATTGTTTTCTATGGGCACTCCACTAATCAAGATCTGAGTTGAGTAATGGTGTTTAATGCCCCAGTCAAGATTCTTTCACTCACAAGTTGCAGGTGTAGCTAGTTAGACAGGATGAGCTTACCCTTCTGAAGAACCACCTCACTCCTTTTTAGGAAGTTCACTTTTATAAGGTAATTTTCAAGTTTTATTTAGCTTTTAGGATTGTGATTTTGACATGAACTAGTATGTTTGTGTTTGATTATATTAAGGTGGTCAGTTCTAGGATGGTGGAGAAAACCAAAGTACCAGGTTTTAATAACCAGCATTTGACACATGGACTGACAACCATTCTCACACTAGTATCTGTATGTGTGGAATTTAAACCTTAGTGGTGAGAAGGTGCTCCAAGGCTTAAAGGCTGATTTTCTGAATCTTGAGTGTGAGAGAAAAAAAAAACCCACCATTTTTCCAATCTTATCCATTTTTTTCAGTGTATTACATAAGCTCCAGAACTTTCTATAGACAAGCTACCATTTTTTACTGTTTATCTAATTTTTAAAATTGAAAATCACTTCACATTTAAAGTAGCAGAGATCAATGTCATAAATCTTATTCTGAAAAGTACTTAACCTACATTTTTACATTACCTAATTATGCTGCTGTTACATATGTGCAATTAGTTTAATTAAAATGACTTTAATGCATATATAATCAGTAGGAATCAGTTTATCGTAAACATGAAATCTAGCAATTTTGTAAATATAAATTGATTATGTTTATCTCTTAATAAACACGAACTTCTTCAAACAGTATCGGCCATCTTAATGCCACCACTTAAAAGCAGAATATGACATTTTACAAGCATCAAGGGAATTTCTGACTTTTACCAAAGTATGTAAAAAGCGAATATAACAGAAAAAGAGAACATTAATCAAAGCATGTAGGCAGTTTAAAGGACAGAAAAAGAAACAATGAAAATGTTTATAGATTGATATTATAGATGGCTGACCAAACTGGAGAAGATTTACTGACAAAACTGTACTAAAAAGTAAGGAAAAATCAATGCTTTCTTTTGAGGTTTTTACTTCTGAAAATCTGATAGGATAAATACTAAGATAGTCAAATCTCATCGACATCATTTCACTTTTATTGAGCTGTCACCAGCTATATATGAAGTTGCAAAAAGTTTTAAATATTCAATGTAATGTGAAACTTGTTTTCTAAAAAATCTCTTTTTTCAAGTCTCTGGTCTGATTAAACCCCTGAACATTCTACTATTACATATACTAATGGTAACTCTAGGATACAAAACCCTTGAAGCTACAATATTCTCAAAAGACAACATACAAAAAAAAAACCTTCATGTGTGCACTAAAGTTACATTCAAGATGCTAGTTCATCTGTCATAATTTTACAGAACCACTCAGACAATTATACTACCACCATGATGACCATAAATAGTCAAATATTATTCCTTATTTACATGCAAATGACAAGGATCAAACCCACAGGGTTATGCTACCTTTGGTCTGTAGGTAAACATGCGTACAACATGTTTAAAACATGCTTAATCAAAGAGCTTGTCTCCTACCTTTAACACTTTAGCTCAGCTGGTGGAGTGCTTGCTTTGTAAGTGGAAGGTCACAGGTTCAAACACTAACCAGGTCTGACCCAAGACTTGAAAGTGAATAGTGACTGTTCTTTTGCTAAGCACTAGACATCACAATATGAAAGTCATGGTTCTTAATATAAACAAGGTCCTGTTTCAGGACGGGTGTGGCATGATAAAAAACCTTGCTGAATAATGCCATCAGGGTTATGCACAGCTGATAATATCTCGATGTATGTGATATATTCTTGACTGGGAAGTTAAACACCATTACTCAACTAAACTCCTACCTTTAACTTCATACTGGATATTCCACAAGACCCAAGGTCACAGCACAAAGTCTTATTCTGTCTTAAAAATATCCTGAGTAGGAGGTACAAATGAAATTTAGAAAAGTATGAGATGCATTATATGTACTTACCACCCATGGTCTATCCTGAAAGTTATATATAGAATGCAGCGAGTTTATACTGGGTATTCCACCATATTGAAATCCTATTAAAATATTTTTCCAATTTTCACCGGCATCTCGTATATTCTGGCGAATCAATAAAAAATCTGGTTTGAATGACCTTCAAAAAACAAATAAGAAGTTTAGTCTTTTTTAGGAATATTTTTACAAATTGCAGTTAAAATATTCATGGAAAATATCAAAATTCATAATGAGACAAAATGCGTTAACCATATCATACTGAAACCATACATCCTGTAAACTTGCTGTAAACCTGCTGTCTATATGGGTTTTAACAAGGATTTTCCATATAGTTAAATTAGGGCCATCAGTGGCAGAGTGTTCTTAAACTCGCACTAATGATTATAGAGCTTCTGACCAAGAATCCCACTAAGGCAGATCCTAGTGCGAGAGAGTTTGTCAGTTCACTTGCTAATGATGATCAGTGCTTTTCTGTGGGTGCTTAAGGTTTCCTCTATGATTCCTGAAATAACCACCCTGATATCTTTGATTGGGACATAAACCGCCATTAATTAAATACAATTCATAGAGTTGAAACTGTTAAAGACCAGCTGATTTTACCTCCTAAAGGTTGGTTTTGGTTTCTTTTACCATTTTTGTTAATATTTCACAGTTTACAGAGTAATTAAAATAATACAAATGATATGTGTCTCTGGCACTGAATTTAAACTGCGCTTATCCAAAAGGCATTATAAAATTTCTAAAATAGGTATGCATCAATGTGAAGCATTTACAAAATGATGTCATAATTTTTTTTTATCTTGGTACATTTTCATATGTGCAATCCAAATAAATAATTTTTTTTGCCAATTTTATTTCAATGAGGGTGGCTCTATAAAGTGGCTTGCTAGCTTAGGTATTGCAAACCCCTAACATTTGTGCAGAGAATCTCATCAAATATGAAACCACTACAGTAGCTCAGTTGGCACAGTACTTGCTTTGTATGTGGTAGACCCCAGCCAGGTCTTGACTTAGATTTGAAAAAAGGTAGCGACTGTTTTTTTTCACCTTAAAAACTGATGCCCAGTATCACAGCAGGCATGGTGAGCTAAAGAACTATCTCTACATATTGCCCTAAGTGCAGTGCAAAGGTCATAATTTCTGCCACCTCACATACAGCTGGTGACGTCTTGATATAAGTCAATTATTCTTGAGTAAGGCGTTTAACCCCATTACCGTAAATCAGAAACCCATCAAATATGAAATCACATAAGTTTATACTTTTCCGATAAACAATTGTATTTAGGGAATCTACTACTTAAACATTTTCCCAAAGTATTCCCCAAGAATGTAAAAGGATATTGATTTTGTAATTAACTGGAAATAATTATAGGAAAATAAAATAGAAATGGCTCAAAACAGAAATAAAAATGATGAAAAAAGAAAATAATAAAAATACAAACTAAATTTTATTGAATTATGCTAAAGAAGGAAAACCTTAAATAGATTTAAATTTCAATAAATGATAAAAAGATAAGAGAATAGCTTTACTTTTGTAAATTTCACAAAAACATTTAAAACTAAAATACTTGTGAGTTTCTATTTTTTGAACCATTAAAACCAGCTGATTTAGATATTTATTTCCAATTCCTGGGATTACACCAGTGTTAAGATTCTGTGCACTTTGAGGTTTTCTTAATCTTTCTTTATTTCCCCTCTGATTAATCTTGGTTATCGTAAAGATACCAAATTTTCACTGTGTAAAAGTTGATCAATATTTTACTGTCTGCTTGCAGAAAGCACATACTTCAGATAATCAAATAAAAGTAAAATGCACAATAAACAGTGTTTTTATTATACTGAAATTATTGCAGCTCACTATAAAAAAAAAAACTCTAAAATTTTAAGAGGATTTTGACAGTAAGATCAATTATACAAGGTTTTTTACAGACAAGAGATGGCTTTTTTTTTTTTTTTTTTTTTTTTTTTTTTTTTTTTTTTTTTTAAATTTGCATAATTTGTATTACAAACTTTACATTTTTTTAACTGTTTAAAATTTTTGCCAAAAAATTAAAAATAACTTTTCAAAAATATTTGTAAATTTCCCGGTAAATAGCTGTTTCTAACAAATCTGATAAAGATTTTATCATCAAAAACAGCCACCACATGACTCCATGACACAAGCAACTTTTTAAACAAAACTAAAATCCAAGTTTTAAAAACTAAAAACTTTGGAAAATCTTAATTAACACATGATTGCAAAACTAATATTTGGAGATTATATGAATTCTCAAGATTTTTTTGATCATTCATTTTACTATATTATTTTTTTTTTTTAGACCCGGCCAGGTCTGACCCAAGACTTGAAAGTGGGTAGTGACTGTTCTTTCGCCAAGCACTCGGTATTACGAAATGAAAGTCATGGTTCTTTCGGATGGGAACTTAAAATAAACGAGGTCCCGTGTCATGGCAGGCATGGCACAATAAAGAACCCTGCTGTATAATGCCATCAGTGCAACGCACAGGCAAAATTTCTGCACTTTTGCCTATAGCTGGTGATGTCTCAATATAAGTGAAATATTCTTGACTGGGATGTCAACACCATTACTCAACTCAACTCTTCTCACCATCAAGGTTTGGATCCCCATCACGCAGATCTTTGTGTGATAATTCTTCAATTTGCTTGCTGAAGGCCAGAGGTTTTATATAAGAAGAATATTGACTGGGGTGTAACATGCCATTTATCCACCCCTCCATCTTTTAGGACAGCTTACCTGACAACTTTGGTTCCATTTCTAGTCACCTGTAGGTCTACCATAGTACCTGTATCTGAGTATGATGCTACATTGATCTCTGAGAATTCTGCCTGTCAAATTATAAAGATTATATGAATAATTTACATGTCTGTCATGTTATACCAATACTTTATAGGATGATATGACAGAATTTCTTACTCCTAAAATAATATTCAGATTATTGTTAAGTATAAACAATACTTAACCTCATTCAAGTTTGAATATCTGTAAATTATAGGCATAACTTGCTGTCACAAACACAGTTACACAATCAGTAGGAATCTTATCCAATATACTTCAATTTAGTACAAAAAATACCTTGAGAAGTTAAAATTTGTATCCCAAAGGCACATCAAAACAGCATGGTGTGAGACAAAACTCGATATACTCAGATTATCAATCAATTATACTTTTTCTGTGTGGACTTGAGCACTATCAAATTAAATGCCTTGCTTAATGAATTGTATAATGCATATACCCATAACCCTAAATTTGCTTTTATAAAAAATCAGCCACATGTCCCCAAAATGCAAAAAATGCATCATAATGATAAACTAAAGAAGGTGTTAAGATGCACTGACCAGAGAAATACAGGACCAATCCTACACATAGCTTCACAATGAAAACAGGAGGTTATTTTAATTATTCAAGAAGTAATTTTAGATATCAAACCTGTTCAACTCTGATATCCCAATCACCAAATATCTTTTTACCTCTGAAGTATTTTGACCTGAAAAAGATAATTATAAAGTTTAACAGATAAATATATTATACCTCGTAGAAAATTATAAAAACTAATATTGGTCAATTTCTAATCATGTGATGTGAACCAATTCGTGATGTTTGAAGCAGTGGTCAACATTGCCATTGGATATTGCATGTTCACTGCTAGGCACGGAAACATATGATTGCCCATCATGGAAACTACCAAGTATTCCTACCTAAGGTTACATAAGCTACAGATCAGTTACTTTTACGGATCTTTTTAAAAATTATAAACAGGATTTGTAGGAAATAAAGATAATAATTTTTTGTTCAGTATAATAGAGTAAATAGTGCCCTTGGTTGAGAGAAATATGGAGGATTGTCTACCTGAGGGAACATTATCTCCCGAGGGGATAATATAAACACAGACATTATCATCAGTTGTGAAATATGCTTAACAAACCAGGATTATACAAATAAGGTAATAGTGACCAAGTGGTTAAGACACTGGCCTTAAAACTCAAGGCATCTTTTTACTGGGAGTTAAATACAAAATCACAAATTCATGCTGGCCACATGACAAGATTTAAAGAACCCTGAAAAACTGCTGATTCTAAGTAAAACAACATCTAAACAACCAACCAATCAGGATATTCAATTTTTTTTTACTGAATAGTTTAGCACTTAAATGGAACAGTAATATTTTTATGACAATTCACTTATCTTTGAAGCAACCTGCATAGTCTAGCTTTTGAATGTGTCATGTACCACTTTGAATTTTTATAAAATATTACACTCAATGTTGGTAAATGACAAATGGATCAGTAAAATTTTTGTAATTATTCACTTATTTTCGAAGCAGCTACATAGTCCAGCTGTTTTATAAGCACTCCCCTGTAGTGGTAGAGCCTGGGTTCCCGTTCTGTATTTTTCCAACATATTATTACAATCTGATGGACAGTGGCCATAGGGAGTGCAAAATGAACCAGTTTAGGTCTGCCCAAATAAATTTGAGCAAGATTTTACATGAGCCAGAATGTTGGAAAAACAAGAACAGAAGATTTGAATGTTTTACACCCTAGTAAAGATTTTCTCACTTTTATCAAGGCAGTCAGTTCTGAGATGGCAGAGGAAATATGAGGGCCTAGAAAAAAACAACAACTAAACTAACAAACTTTTATACTAGGATCTGCCCTGAGTGAGATTCAACCCTAGTCACTGTGATCTGTATGCCCAAACTTACAACCACTGTGGCACAAAGGCCCAAAAAGAACAGGATAGATACTTAGCAAACTCAAATTTTTCTATAGGAATATCCAGAACTCTTATCTGTATGCTAAGCTCACCATCCTCATCAATTATCCTAATTTTTGCTATAACAGGACACATGACAAATGATGGATATGGTTACCATACAGCTTAGTAAATACCTTACAATCAAGCACAAGTATTTTACATTACAGAAATCAATGAATGATTGTTTTAACCAATGTCCACACCTGATAATGTGACATGTGATGAAATAACCAGATGATAGATGTGAAATGTGATATAACTGACCACACGATATTTTATTGTTTTACAATCTTTACAGACAGACTCAATCATTTGGTTATTTTTGGCATATCAAGTGTGGAAATTCTTGGCTGCAATCAATCTCACATGTTACAGGGTCAGACTTCTGTCAGAGTCCTAACAGGATCAATTGTTATTCAGAAGATGTTTCCTGAAAACTCTGCAATCAGACATTGGCTGTTTTGATGTTATAAAATATGTCTACCCCTAGAATTTCTCCACAAAGAAATCATTAATTGTCATATATATGTATCAAATTCTTGAGTAAGTTGTAAATAAAAGAAGTCTGGCTGTTTTTATTATGAAAATTGTTATAAACGATCACATATTCTTTTACACTGCATTTGTAACTTTCCTGTTGGTTTTTGACAACTCATTTCATTGCATGCCAAAATAATAATTTTTTTTTTTTTCATTTTTTGTTACAAGAGTAAATCACTGACTGTCAGAAAGCAAACTGACAAACTTTCTCATGCTTAATCTGCCCTAAGTAGAATTTAAACATAAGCAGTGAGAGGAGAAACGTTGAGCTGTATGTTTGTGTTTAGAATCACTCAGCTGCAAATATCCACAAGAACAGAAAAACTTAGCATAATGGAATAACTAGACTGGTAATGCTAAAGACTACAATGTAGAAGGCTTATAATGAATCCACACCATACTATATTTTTCCTTCATTTTACAAAAAGAACAAAATTTGTCAAGTTTAAAAGTTGTTTAGCTATCAAATACAGTTTGAACCAAATGATGATTTCCATTGAATTATCCTTAGTACAAGAGAACATAATATTCTAATTACTAAAATTTTGCTTGAGAGGGAATTTTTTTCATAGAAATATCAACAGCCCTAATCTGTATGCTAAGCTCACCATCCTCATCAATTATCCTAATGTTTGCTATAACAGGACACATGACAAATGATGGATTTGGTTATCATACAGCTTAGTAAATACCTTACAATCAAGCACAAGTATTTTACATTACAGAAATCAATGAATGATTGTCGGAAATGTCCACACCAGATAATGTGACATGAGATGAAATAACCAGTTGATGGATGTGAAATGTGATATAACTGACCACATGATATAAATTTTATTGTTTTACAATCTATACAGAAAGACTCAATCATTTGGTTGTTATTTTTGGCATATCAAGTGTGGAAATTCTTGGCTGCAATCAATCTCGCATGTTAAAAGGTCAGCATATAAAATAGACTTCTGTCTGAGTCCTAACCGGATCAATTGTTATTCAGAAGACGTTTCCTGAAAACTCTGCAATCAGACATTGGCTGTATTGATGTTATAAAATATGTCTACCCCTAGAATTTCTCCACAAAGAAATCATTAATTGTCATATATATGTATCAAATTCTTGAGTAAGTTGTAAATAAAAGAAGTCTGGCTGTTGAAAATTTTGATAAATGGACATATATTCTCTCACACTGCATTTGTAATTTTCTTGTTGATTTTGACAACAAATTTATTAAATTGTCAAATTATTTTTTTTCCATATCTTCTTACAGATAGGTCATGAAAAATTTATCAATTTATAAATAACCAAAAATAAGAAATCCAGATTTCTTTTTATTATCAGTATTCCAGGTTTATTAAATTTTACTGAACTGAAAAACTGATTCATTTTGATAAAATTACCGGTACATCAATTCTGCTAGACTTTGTCCAAATATCTATCTAAAGTTTTTAATCTTTAAGGCAAGCAAAAGGCTGACAGTAATGGCAACAGGATATTTGTTGGATATTTCTACGAAATACTTGTTTGAGATGGTTTGATCGTCATGGTAACTTAAATTCTATTAGGTTTATCTATGGAGAAACATAATTGGTCAAGACAAGTTGATTGACACGAAAACTGGAATTTCATAAAATTTGTCTATGGATAAATAGCCCTTCTTAAAATAAATAAATTGTCATGGCAACTAGAATTTCACTGGGTTTGTCTTACATAGAAAAATACATGAAAGAGTTGGTCAGCTTAAAAATTCATGACTAAATTGTTATACCGGTAAATGTTGATAAAAATCTGGATATTTGTCAAGCAAATTTTTAACAAATTTTTAAAAACTGCAATTTAAATAAATGCAAAAAAGGTCTCATCTTTTTGCTATCATCTTGTTGTCTTGTATTGTTGTCTTGTCTTGTCTCTATTTACTTAAAACAAAAATAATTCAAACACCTTTTTTATTCCATCAATTTGATAAAATTAAGGAGAAAAACAGCTAAATAACAAAAATATTAGATACCCTGTATTCCTAATTAACAAATAAATGTCTTTGATCTTCTGTTGAGTGCAATGTTTTATTTATATATCAGTCATTATGACAATTCAATATTTAAGAGTTATTACATAAAACAAGACAATATCATAAATATTCAATCATACAAAAACCGTCTTCCCCATCATCAAATGGAAATAAAGATGAAGTCAGGAGATAATGTCAATATGATGTAAATAAATACAGTGACTGAGATATAAATGAGGCAATCAGAATAACATGTGAATAGTGTGCCAGTCTACTTGCTCTTTACACCTTAGTATAACATATAAAATGCATACAGTAAAACTTGCTATAGCACCCATCTCTACAATGGCCAACTGTCTATTTTTACACATGTCTTATAGAACCCATTTGCTTCATCTTTCAAAATAAAGAACATTCACATAAAGATCAACTCTCTATATGATCTAATATTTTTTAAAGTCTTATAAATGAATTTATTAAAGGTCAACTGTAGCGAATATGACAGAATATGACACTTTCATGCTTTCATGTCATTGTATACAGGTACTGTATATAGGGTATATAAGAGTTATATGCCACTGGGCATGTTGTTCCTATATTTAAAATACATATACTGTATTGATTTAGCAAGGTGATTCAGTGACAAAGATGCACTGATTTTAGGTAGGTAATAAGTTCATTCCAGCCGTTACTTCTCAAGTATATAGTTGAATTTTTCTGTTATTTAATGTTTTATTATTATTATTATTATTATTATTTGTTTTTTGTAGATTAATGGTGGAAAAAGAAAGGAATTTTATTTATTGTAAACTGATATTGTTATTAACTACAAAATGTACTTGAGTTTATTTATGTTCCTTTGAGGAATGGAATTAGAGCATAAGTAGTCTTATATATAGGTTTTATTGTATTTGAGAAAAGCTTCCACCTAAACAATCAATATCAATTAACAAATTAATACCAAACAAGTACTTTGTAGTTAACATCTATACAGCATATCAATTGTACTGTTATCTAACTGATCTTTGTATTGTATCAGTATAATAGATCAAGTGCAAGTTCTGTAAGGGGTTTACTTTACATAGTTTGTATTTCACAGAGACAACGAATCGACAAAAATAACTAGTGAAGAAACTGCAACATCCCGTGCCTTAGAAATGATTGTTCCAATCTTTCCAAAAAAGAGTTCCACTAATAAGTGTTCTTTGAAAATTTGATTGCTTCTCTATCTATAATGCCATAAGGGGCCTAAGTGGCTAAATGGTCTAAAGTGAATGCTAATGGATCATTGCATAGCACCTCTTACAGACTAAGTTCAAATCCCTATCAGGCAGATCCTAGTATCAGGAAGTTTATCAGTTTGCATGCTGAAGGTCAGTGGTTTTCTTCAGTTTATCAGTTTGCATGCTGAAGGTCAGTGGTTTTCTTCAGTTTATCAGTTTGCATGCTGAAGGTTGGTGGTTTTCTACAGTTTATCAGTTTGCATGCTGAAGGTCAGTGGTTTTCTTCAGGTTATCAGTTTGCATGCTGAAGGTTGGTGGTTTTCTTCAGTTTATCAGTTTACATGCTGAAGGTCAGTGGTTTTCTTCAGTTTATCAGTTTGCATGCTGAAGGTTGGTGGTTTTCTACAGTTTATCAGTTTGCATGCTGAAGGTCAGTGGTTTTCTTCAGGTTATCAGTTTGCATGCTGAAGGTCAGTGATTTTCTTCAGTTTATCAGTTTGCATGCTGAAGGTCAGTAGTTTTCTTCAGTTTATCAGTTTGCATGCTGAAGGTCAGTAGTTTTCTTCAGTTTATCAGTCTGCATGCTGAAGGTCAGTGGTTTTCTTCAGTTTATCAGTTTACATGCTGAAGGTCGGTGGTTTTCTTCAGTTTATCAGTTTACATGCTGAAGGTCAGTGGTTTTCTTCAGTTTATCAGTTAGCATGCTGAAGGTCAGTGGTTTTCTTCAGTGTATCAGTTTGCATGCTGGAGGTCAGTAGTTTTAGTCCAGTCAATCTAGCAGAAAAAAGGGTTGAACCTAGAACTAATTGCAACAGAATTTATTTTATCACCAATACATTCTTAAATGTTTTATCTATATGGTATAAAAAGTCCCAAAGATTCTGATAAGGGGAAAATGGCAAAATTTCCTTTTTAATTGGATAACCATAACCAAAATAGTGACAAATTAGACTGAGATAGCATATTGAGGCGTCTATAAATCTCACAGGAACACATATCTAACATATTTTCTTGCATTATATTATTGTCCAAGTTACATTGGCTGTAACTAATAAGGATTAAAGAAATGTGACCACTAATTTTTAAGTTGCAAAGTTTGAAAAACTCTATTTGAGGCTAAATTTATGTAGCAAAACTGGATGATATCGCATACTTGGGGGTAAAAAAATTCTCAGAGTGTCATTTATTTGACAATTTATTTTGCATTATGTGATTGTCCAAGTTACAATTATTGTAACTAGTTAGTATTAAAAATATGTAACTGCTAATTTTCACGAAATGGGTTTTGAAAAACTACTGAACATGCCAAATGGCAGAATTCGAAAAGCAAATATGGACGAGATAGCATTTTGGGGTTTCTATAAATCTAACAAGAACACACATCTGGTAAATTTTCTTGCATCATTTCATTGTCCAGTTGTTACAATTATTGTAGCAAATAAGGTTTGAAAAAATGTAAGTGTTATTTTTGAATATGCTGGGTTTGACAAAACGTACTTGAGGCTAAATTTGTGAAACAAAATTGAACGAGATAGCATGTTTGATGGGTCTAAAGATCTAAAAAAAAAAAAGTAACATCTGAAAATTTCCTTGCATCATTTGATTATTTAAGATACAATTATTGTAACTAGAAAGTTTGATATGATCAACACCGCTTTATTGTAACTAGAAAGTTTGATATGATCAACACCGCTAAATCCTATGTTACAGAATTTAAAAAACACTATTTGAGGCTAAGTTTGTTAAGGGAAACAACTCTGGATACCATAATTTGCAAAAAAAATTTTGACATGTCAACACAAGTTAAACATTAAAATCCATTTTTCTATACTAACACACAACTTAATTTTGAAAAAAACCCATTAAATTGTTTAGTATTTAAGCAAAAATTGCCCTAAATAAACACGTAACCTTGTTCAATTTTTAATTATAAAATGACCAGATGAGGGTTATTTTACCCAAAAGGCGCGTCTAATGCACAAAAACTGTTAATCGTTGACATTTTCTGTTTCCTCGACTTCGATAGCAGTATGCTGTATAATCGCCTACTACCCAAATTAGAGCTGTTTATTTGTTAAAAATATATGTCTCCATCAATGATATGTATATATATTTAAGAAATGACATTCGTTTTGACTGTCTTCATGGAGGTAAGGAGGATAATGGCCTATTTTAAGCCTTCGGCTATTATGCAATTTGAGATACTAAGTCCATAATCCTTCATAGCTCTACGAAGATATTCAAAACGAGTGCCATTTTTTAAATATACATTAATCAAAGTTAATGAAATTCCATCTGAATCGATACAGTCATATTCTAATTTTGCACTAAAGTTCTTCGTTTTCATCATATTCCATATTAAAGTCAAATTTGGAATTAGCACAAGACTCCTCTGCATTCACCGCAACCAACAGAGCAAGATAGACCTTGTTTATGGCAGTTGCATCTCCTGCTATCACAGTTTTTACAATTACATTTAATTACTTTAAGAAGTGCATCAGGAGCCGGGGCCAGATTGGTTCTGAGAGGATAATGAATGTTTGACACAAGTTTCCAGCCCCAGTCAGTTGGATTCAAATCGTTCCCAAGCCATTGCTGAATCTGGTGATACACGCGCAAGCTATGATATTTAGAAGCAGCCGAAGTTGGGGGTAAGCTATGTACTTGAAAAAAGGAGGATCCAGTTAAAATGCGCTGACTGAATTTACGGTAACGGAGAAAATCTAAACTTTCGTTTTGCACTCCATTTAATAATGCAACTAAGGCTTTTCACCTGCCTGAATCACTTCCTGTTTAGTTGATGAACTTGACATAAAGTCATCAGCCTGCATTTGGAAATACAGCTCACTAATAAGCTTTAATGCTGTTTGTTTCCCAACGCCAAAGATACGAGATGTTGTATCACATTCGGTTAATGCTTGGACAAATAATAGGTATTTACAAGCTGATTTGCCAAGGATGGACTTTGTGTGCAGAATATCCCAAACCTTTATTATGTTGTTTGGAATCGGACATAAAATAAATGTTGTTGGCATCAGGATCAGCATGGAAACAAAGCAGAACAAGGAGATCCGTATCCTCTCCGAGCAGAACCGTATCGTTAGTAAGAGCTGCTTCAACAGCTCTTTTTTGCAATCAGGTAATCTGCGTCAGAGATTGCATGTACTACGTCACAACCAATATTGCCAAGCCTGTCACTGAGCATATTGATGAAAATTTTGCTTGTTTTCAACGTTGGCAAGGAAGTGTTCCTTTTTTTTTATTTTTGCGGCTATGGGTCGAACCCAGGATCCTCCGCGCATGGAGCGCGGGAGGGGTATTTGTGACAAAGATATTTGAACACTTGATTAAACAGATGGATGGAAGAAACTTTGACCTTTGACTGTGATCACAAAAATTATAGGTGACTAGATCAGTCTATAATAAAAGTAGTTTCTACATGATCTAGTATAACGTTGAAGCCTCTACATGCAGCTTCAATTATTCTTATGTTAATTACTGCAATAAATAAAGGTGTTGATGCCCCGACGGACAGACAGACAAAGTGATCACTATAGGGGCCCTAATTAATAATCGGAGATTCAAATACTATATAATTGTTAGATAACAGATAGGCAAAATTCAATGAAAATATTAAATTTGGAATTTTAAAAAATCGCTTTAAATAATTTCATGACGCATTATACTTCAAAATCGGCAATGCACATTAATTTCCTGATTTACAGTAAATAACTAAATAAAAAATAATAAATTGTCAAAGTTTCTATACTAGTATTTCATTGAAATAAAATTTACTGACCTGATAAAATAAAACATGCACGGGCGTGTATGCGCATGAATGTGTTCGTGAAAAGAGAGAGTATAATTATTATAATACTTACCCGGGGCAGACTTTTTAAAAATGTGTCTGTTCCATGAAATAGTATCCAATCAAAATAAATAAAACTAACAAAATGCATATTGTAATTAAATAAATTGCAACAAAAATAAGAAATAAACAAAATTTATTTATTTGGTCGAAACATTGCATACCAGTTTATTTAGATCTAAATTTTGACCACAACGGGCCTTCGTATTGTGCAAGAAAACCCCAACGCCCGTGTGGCCTTTAATATGACAAACAACAGCGTTTTTATTCTTTGATTTTGTTCATGTGTTAAGTTATAGGGCGTAGATGTATGCAGATTGACTGGAAATCTATCAAAGATTACTCTACGCTCGATGTATACATGTATACACATGTGATGATGTCAGCCACCCCCTCCCTCAACAGTTTCGTTTCCGACCAGTTTTAAATTTATCCCGTTTATGAAGATTTGATAGGAACGAACATATATTTTTGTGTTGACTGCCTTAACTTGTTTTGAAATTACCCTTTTGAAACCATTTTTGTTTGTATTTTTGCTGTGAAGACGAAGAACACTTCTATTTGCTGACCGGATGGAGGCCCGTGAATGTCAAAAAACTTCCAATAATATACGAAATTTTTAACTCTATAAATAAGCAACTTCCACCACAAGATTTTTTTGGGACTTTTTATATGACGTTTATGTGTCGATATATTATTTATTCCAACAATAAGAAATTCTGTTGCAATTAGTTCTAGGTTCATTCATAGATTGACTGGACTATTTTCTTCAGTTTATCAGTTTGCATGCTGAAGGTCAGTAGTTTTCTTCAGTTTATCAGTTTGCATGCTGAAGGTCAGTGGTTTTCTTCAGTTTATCAGTTTACATGCTGAAGGTCGGTGGTTTTCTTCAGTTTATCAGTTTACATGCTGAAGGTCAGTGGTTTTCTTCAGTTTTTCAGTTTGCATGCTGAAGGTCGGTGGTTTTCTTCAGTTTATCAGTTTGCATGCTGAAGGTCAGTGGTTTTCTTCAGTTTATCAGTTTGCATGCTGAAGGTCAGTGGTTTTCTTCAGTTTATCAGTTTGCATGCTGAAGGTCGGTGGTTTTCTTCAGTTTATCAGTTTACATGCTGAAGGTCAGTGGTTTTCTTCAGTTTATCAGTTTTCATGCTGAAGGTCGGTGGTTTTTTTCAGTTTATCAGTTTGCATGCTGAAGGTCAGTAGTTTTCTTCAGTTTTTCAGTTTGCATGCTGAAGGTCAGTAGTTTTCTTCAGTTTATCAGTTTGCATGCTGAAAGTCAGTGGTTTTCTTCAGTTTATCAGTTTGCATGCTGAAAGTCATTGGTTTTCTTCAGTTTATCAGTTTGCAGTCTGAAGGTCAGTGGTTTTCTTCAGTTTATAGGTTTGCATGCTGAAGGTCAGTGGTTTTCTTCAGTTTATCAGTTTGCATGCTGAAGGTCAGTGGTTTTCTTCAGTTTATCATGACAAATGCTGAAGGTCAGTGGTTTTCTTCAGTTTATCAGTTTGCATGCTGAAGGTCAGTGGTTTTCTTCAGTTTATCAGTTTGCATGCTGAAGGTCAGCAGTTTTCTTCAGTTTATCAGTTTACATGCTGAAGGTCAGTGGTTTTCTTCAGTTTATCAGTTTACATGCTGAAGGTCAGTGGTTTTCTTCAGTTTATCAGTTTGCATGCTGAAGGTCAGTGGTTTTCTTCAGTTTATCAGTTTACATGCTGAAGGTCAGTGGTTTTCTTCAGTTTATCAGTTTGCATGCTGAAGGTTGGTGGTTTTCTTCATTTTATCAGTTTGCATGCTGAAGGTCAGTGGTTTTCTTCAGTTTATCGGTTTGCATGCTGAAGGTCGGTGGTTTTCTTCAGTTTATCATTTTGCATGCTGAATTTCAGTAGTTTTCTTCAGACACTTTGGTTTCCACTACCATTCCTGAACTGATCATTTCATTATAAGTCATAGATTCTTGACTGGGGTGTAAAGCAAAATTAATCCTATCCCATTCAATCAAATAACAATGATTTCTACCAGAAAAACATTCCTTCACAATTTGAGTTCTCTGACTATAATGTCAGAACACACTGTTCTAGAAGTGGGTTTTGTCTGATTTGCTGCTTATGAAAATACAAATGCAACCAATCCCTTCTTAAATTGATTTTGCAATATGAGAATGGTTTTAAGATGTCATTTTAAGGTGAAATAAACAAAATTGCCAATTAAGTCTCCCTTTTAACATGCAGTTAAACATAAAATGGTTATATTTTGTAGTTTTCATCAAAGTTGTCATAAGATAATGAATGATACACTGTTATTTATGTAAGATTAATTTTCTAAACAGTTGTTTTGACAAAATAATCACAGACTCGACAATCCTTGTATGGAATCATCTCATCAACACTCCTGTTCAGAAAAAAACTGATCTCATACTCAGAGTAGTGAAAGATTCTTCTAAATTCAACAAAGCCTCTGTCTCACAAATTGATAATCTTACCCCTAATTAGTCTGTCTACACTGTAAATAAAGGATGGATTTCATTAGACTCTGAATGTACAGGATGTAAATATTTCTATCTATTTAACACTTGGCTATTCTTGTTTTATTTTACAATTTTTTAAACCTAATTCAAAGTTACAATTGCTTCAGTAAATGTCAATCATTTAAAACCTTGGTGTGTTTGATTTTAAATCAATTTGAAGCTATAATAAAAAAAACAGCAATTTTCTTAAATCACTATCACAATGTTCGGAACTGAAAGGAAAGAAAATCAATAACAAGAGGTCCAGAGGGGCACCTTGCTGAATACAAAGTAGACATGTGTTGCTGCTGATTGTAAAACAAATTATACAAATGTCATTCTTAAAGTGTTCAAATTAAATCCAGTGAGATGTTCAGATATATGTTCTTTAATCACTGAGAATCTAGAGATATTTCAAGATGAGATATAACTAGTTATTTATGTAATTTTTATTTTAGTGTCATGTGGCAACAACGTAAATGCTTATGAATTATATATTGTATTAAATTCAATATTTGTTCAAGTTTTATTTCTGTTTTTCTGTAACTCACAGAGATTTATGTGAGAATTAAATAAACCTGAAATTTTCCAATTTACAGTTAATTCCTTTTTTTCTCATACTTTTCTATATAATTTCACGGGACCATAGTGGTCGAGTGGTCTAAAGTGTGCGCTTACGGATTACAGTGTCTCTCACTCTGGACAGATTCTAGTGTGAGAAAGTTTGTCAGTTCCCTTGCCAAAGGTCGGTGGCTTTCTGTGGGCACTCTGGCTTCCTCAACCATCCCAGAACTAAATGCCTCAAAACAAGTGAAAGAATCTTGACATGGGCATAAAACACCATTACTCCCACTCCACTCTACTCCATTTTATATAGTTTCTTTTGTTATCTAAAATTATTCTTAATTCTATTTCTCTATAACAGTCTGAATTTGCAAAAATGACTATTAAATGTGATTTGAGCTTTGCTCATTTGGAACAAATGACAACTTTTACTTAAAAAAGTGGTATAATAATAACACAAGTCAGACAGTAAAATAATTAAGGTTCATTATATTCAGAGTTGGTTACATTGTCGGTGACCTACAGGTGATTCACAATGATTCTCTCTATCACTGAGGAAGCATGCGAATTCAAAACCGTGGTTTGTTACTATGAAATAGTATTGAATTCCACTCAAAGTGTGAGAACATTTGTCAGTTCAACCTGCTGAAATCACTGTTATTGCTAGGGACTCTGGTTTCCTCAACAATTCATGAATTGGTCATTAATCTCTTTATGAGTAAAATATGACTAGCTTGGTACCACCACAAGTTTTGGTAAGCATATTTAAGTCACTGAATTTTTTTAACATCAAGCTTATATTTTCCAAAAAACCGAAATTGTTCCCTGAAAGTGACTGTAATGTATAAGGGTGTGTGTGTTTTCAAATAACCAAAGGTCTATGTCTTTTACAATTTAGTACGATGTTACTGGTAGCAGATCAATAACAAGAGGCCAAGAGGGGCACTTTGCCTAATATGAAGAAGTCATTTACTAGAGGCCAAGAGGGGCACCTTGCCTAATATGAAGTAGTCATGTGTTGTTGTTTACAAATGTGAAACAAGAGGCCCATGGGCCTTAACGCTCACCTGAGGACATGGCCAACCTGAGGATATATCCAAAATCATTTGCAAAAATACATAAAATATTCTAATATACATTCCTACAAAAAAGTTAATAGTTTTCAAGATAATTAACAATTTGAGTCTTTTTATGCATCTATGACCTTGACCTTTAAACGTAAGACCTTGAATCTTATATCAGAATAATCACCATATCAATTCCTACAATATTCTAATATACATGCCATACAAAAAGTTAATAGTTTCCAAGATAATAAACAATTTCAGTCTTTTATGCACCTATGACCTTGACCTTTGAATGTATGACCTTGAGCCACATATCAAAATGATTGTCATATCAATACCTACAAAATTCTAGTATATATACCTTTGCAAAAAGTTAATAGTTTTCAAGATAATTAACAATTTGGGTCTTTTTATGCATCTATGACCTTGACATTCAAATGTAAAACCTTCAATCTTATATCAGAATGATCACCATATCAATTCCTACAATAATCTAATATACATGCCAATACAAAAAGTTAATAGTTTCCAAGATAATTAACAATTTCAGTCTTTTTATGCACCTATGACCTTGACCTTTGAATGTATGACCTTGAGCCATATATCAAAATGTTCGTCATGTCAATACCTACAATATTCTATAATACATGCCTATACAAAAAGTTTATAGTTTTCAAGCTAACGCACAATTTTAGTCTTTTTTAGCAAAAAAATAACATTTCAGGGGCAACAACTCCTACATGCATTATCATACAGTTACGAAACTTTGTACCTTTTTACATTTTGTCCTGCTAAACATTTTAACAATGTTTTAATATTATATATCTCTTATAATTTGGAAGAAAAAAGCCTAAAACTGCACAAATTACAAACAAGGTCATGACCTTGAACTTTGACCTTGACCCCATTTTGAAGGATATTTAAAGAAAAAGTCAAAACTGAAAACCCCATGTCAATATCTATTCATATAGTCAAGTTATAATAATTTGAAGCCATTTTACGAAATTTTCAAAATTAAACACAAAAACGCGTAACCTAATTTTTTACCAAATTTCACGAAATGAACAATTTATAAGCTTAAGACCCTAGAGAAGCCAAATATCACATCAGATTTTTTCTCCCATCATCGCTTTCGGAGAAGAAGATTTTTTAAGTTTTTTGGAACCATGGGTCACCTTGACCTAGTTTTGGGAGCCATGACAACGTCACGAACAAATCTGAATTGCACTGGCCCATATATGCATCTGACCAAGTTTCATTGAAATCTACCTCATAGTTTTAGAAAAGAAGTTGCAAATGTAAAAGTTTACGCCGCGGACGACGACGACGACGACGACGACGACGACAACGCCGACGACGACGACGACGACAGACAAATTTTGATCAGAAAAGCTCACTTGAGCCTTCGGCTCAGGTGAGCTAAAAACCAACAGAAGATTTTGATATAACAACATGTCCTATTTGTCTGGAAAATTTTAAAACACTAAAATGCCCTCATATCTTCACAGTTTCTGTAAACATAAAATTTGTTCCGTTCAACATAAAAGTGCAGGCAAAGTGAGCACCATCAAGTTTTATTGCAGAGGTAATGTGACACCAAAAATCCATCTACAAAGAGTCACCAAAGAGCCAAATAACACTGTTAAACCAATGATAGTTTTTTAATTAATCAAAATTAAATGAAAGCTAAAGTAAAATTATATGATTCTTGTAAGATGATAGACAATTGTAACAGGAAAGAGAAAAAATGCCGTGGTCAAACTGGGAATTGAACCAGGGACCCTCCTAGTACTAACGAGACACTCTATCAACTCAGCTACCCAACAACTTAACAAGGCTGGTCTGCTACATTCCTCCCTTTCTTTTCTTTTTCTTTTTTTTTATTTTTATTTATTTCTTTTTAAATTTTTTTTTATTCAACCACCTTAATTCGAAACACAGGTTCCACCCTGCGACAAACCTTCTGGTCGACCACCTCCCAGGGTTGGATGAGCCATCAAATGTAACAGGAAAGGGAAAAAATGCTTCTGCCAAACCGGGACTTGAACTAGGGACCATCCCAAATACTAGTGAGATGCTCTACCGCCTGAGCTACCTGTCCACCTATCAAGGTCGGTCCACTACACGATGATGTCATTACAATAAGTTGGTGTTAAAAATGCCATGAAGCCCTTGTAAAATGTTTGTGACTGCACAGAAAAAACTAAAAATATTAAGTGACCAGATTTTAAATAAAATATGAATTAGAGGTTGCACCAAAGATTATATAATTGTGTGAAAAACAAAGGGTTGAGTATTGAGGCATTTTGCAAGAATCATACCCAGCCATGTGGCAACATACATAGCCATTCATCATTTGAAATGTTATCATGTGACAATACTTAAAGAATTAGCCAAGGGAATTCTAGATTCCAATAATTTTATAGAACAACTTCATGTTTTAAAGATATAAGATGTCTAAACACAAAAGTGTTGATAATTCATTTAGGATAGGTGGCTTTACTTAGAAGCTGATTATGGTCTTAAAGAGAGAGCTTGACAGTTGGTCTCTAATTGTGTCTTCTTTCCCTAAGAAAGAATGTTGAATTTATACAGAAGGTTTACAGAGGTTGTTTTACACAAGAAAACACATTGCTATTACAGGTACCAACATTCAAAACATCACTGTAATTAAAAGTCAGACTGACTTAATCAAACAAAGTATTGACTTGTTAACATTGATGGTAGGTTTCAATGTTGTTTAAAGTTGCATTAGAAATTTTATCAGCTAAATGTATTTTAGACAATACAATTAATTCATCTAAGAACAATTATGTGTGAGATATGAGTGTGTATTTATTGTGGTCTGCCTTGTATTAGTGCACATGCAGAACAACTTAGTTAAGGTGCTAGCTCACCAAGTCAGAATGTTGCTGACTAGCATACCACTCCCTAATAACATCATTCTGGCCTTGGTTGAACCACTCAATACTCTTAATGTCAAGCACTAGGAGAGAAAGCTGTATTTCAAAATTTTAAAGTCTCATGTATGGCCTGGCCGGGGTTCAAACTCTAGACCTCTTGTTCTTGAGGTAGATGCTCTGCCACTAAGCCACCAAGGTGGTAATATTCATAATAGATGTCTATATGGTTGATTCTAGTACGGAAATCTTAACAAGATGAAATTAAGGAGTTATTGATTTTGTTAAGATTCCTGTATTCTTTAACAATATCAAGGAAGTTTCTGTATTATTACATAACTAATATTAATATGAATAAATGCCATTAGGATGCAGCGATATTTCAAACTGACATTTAACGCTGCATATTTTTAGAAGGCTCCAGATCAAGTACTCAAGTATTCTTAAAACTGCGTGAGTGACAGCATATTTTGGTAATTTTTCATAGACAATCTTTTGACTTGGATTTTGTTTGATATTTTTCACTTCATAACAAAAATAACTGTGCAAATCTAGATTTTTTTGTATAGTAATTTTGTACGTTAAAATTATACAGCTAAGGAGATTTTACATGTTGAAAAAAAAAGTTCCTTTTGCACATATGTATCACTGAAGGCAATTTTTCCTATAAAAACACTACCATATTCAGCATGTAAAATTCTAACATTGGTAATACATGTATGTCTTTTCTACAGATCATATATTCCATTGTAATAGGGATTTTGAGTTATAAAGTCCCTAATTTTGCAATATCAAACTCTGCAATCAGTGATAGCTGAAGAACTACAAGTGATAAAGAATTCAAAAATAGTTCGGGAACTACTGTGATTTATTGAGAAATAACATTGAGAAAAGTGACTTTATATACAATGTATTACAACCAATCAAATTTCTGAATTTTTTTAACTACGACTCTTTTTTTTTTTTAATCACGATGTATATCCATATACCATTGAAAAAAGTGATATCATATGCATAACCAATCAAATTTCTTAAATTATTTCAACCAAGCCTCTTTTTTAATCACAATGTATACACATACCATTGAAAAAAGTGACTTTATATATTACAACCAATCAAATTTCTGGATTTTTCAACCACGCCTCTTTTTTAATCACAATGTATACACATACCATTGAAAAAAGTGACTTTATTTATTACAACCAATCAAATTTCTGAAATTATTTCAACCACACCTCTTTTTTAATCACAATTTATGTACATATACTATGATTAATGACATATATGTGAAGTAAGATAAATTAACAGATCAATATTCACATTGTTCTGTAATACTGTCCATGTAATGTAGTATGAATACATCAAAGAAATCGAACCAAAGTCACTGTTTATAAAATAAATCTCTAACAATGATTACAACTTCTGTAATCTGAACACATTAAAAATAGCTAGAGGAAATAATGAATATTGAATTGACACAAAGAATACTGTCTCCTACAAAACTGCATGTACCTGGTAACTGATACCAAGTTGATTCTATATGCTAACTTGTCAGCTAATTTGTCAAAAGTAAACAATGACTCTAATCGTTATTCATCTTCCAGCATTTAAGTTTGGAATAAACACAGGATACAGTAAACAAAATTATCAATGTGTTTGCATTTCTCAGGCTATGTTTTGATGAAAATATTTTATGTGTTTATGTAATATCTTGGATTTTATCAGAGCCTTGCTGGATGAGAGTACCGTACTTGAGCAAACTTAAAAATCTCAGGGCCTCCAACTGCCTGATTTCAAATCCAACTCAGACAAATCCCAATGTGGGAATGTTTGTTAGTTCATTTACCAAAGGCTGTTGGTTTTCTCTAGGAGCTTTGATTTCCCCAACCATCACATAACTGAAAAACTGCATATAGGCGATAGAATCTTGACCTGGGTGTGAAATGCCATATCTCCATTCCATGTCTGGATACAGAAACAAAACTTTCATTGTATTTGCACTGCTCATGCTTGTTTTGGATTGTATATTGCCTTGGACCTGATTAAAGCTTTGGCTTTCATTGTATTTTCACTGCTCATGCTTGTTTTGGATTGTATATTGCCTTGGACCTTACCATTGCTTTGGTTTTCACTACATTTGCACTGTTCATGCTTGTTTTGGATTGTAAATTGCTTTAGACCTTATTGGAGCTTTGGCAGCTGACTGTTTTAAAGAACTTTTACAGATCACACACACTGTCTACCTCTGCCTAGCTCCTCTTCACACTTGGCAGTTAATGCATGATATTAAATATTATTTATAGCTTTTTATTTGACATGTCAGATACAATTTTTGATCTAAAATGAATGACCTTCCATACCTACTTTCATTTGAATTGGTCCAGAGCAGGATTAAAGTTTACGGACACAAGGGTGCACTCACACCCACTTTACAATGCCCTAAGCTAACCCTGGCTTTGCCAGGTGAGCTAACAACAGCTTATGACATTACCCAACATAACAACAACAACAACAATCTTCCAATAGGGTGGCATGTCATTTGAAATGGTATTCTAGTGCCTGAAGGATGAAGTTCTGCCAAAAATGTCAACCTCATCCAAAAAAAAAAAAAAAAAAAAAAAAAAAAAAAAAAAATTCACTGCCTGTAATAAATGCCAACTGTTGAAAAAATGTTTGAACATGAAACCTCTAGCATTTCAGACAAGTGCTACATGAATTGAAATTTTTTTTAAAAAATCCCTCAAATCCAGCCATAAAGAAATACTTTATAAATTGTACATATCTAACAATACCATCTCAAAATTATTAAGTACAATGTGATACCCCATAACTTTTGTGTGGAACTGTTAACTTTCATCTGACATGGAATTGAATGAGATGAAGCTTACCTGTAAGTCATGCACATTATGAAGTGTGCATACTGTTTTTCATGTTATGACTCAATAAACGTGTTAAAAACACAAGTTATTCCTTAAATAATAAAAATTGTATTTTTTCAGGTAATTCATGGATTAATATTTTCTATATTGTTCCACACAAAATTTATTTGATATCTGGGACCAGTTGTTTGAAGCTTGATTAGTTAAATCAATAATTAACACAAATTCAAAACATCAATACAAATCAACATATCTTTATTATCGTGTCAATAGTTTTATAACAATGTGCTAAGTTTGATGAATTTCTTTTCATTTTTTGACATTTTCAACATTAATCTAACGACATATTGGAAAACAAGAATTCCATGGATTTAAATGTCTCGCCTTGGTTAGTTTTTGATCAAGTAGAAAATACATTACTTTAACATAAACTTTCATATTTTGACACGCCCCCACCACCGCTGCCGATGACATCAGAAAAGCAACACCTATGTCTCGCCTTATGGCAATGCCAGGCTCAACAAAAATGCAAAATTCAATTTTTAGCTGATCAATTGATTAAACAAAGCTGCTTTGAACAACTGGCCCAAGATGCACAATTTGTTAGTGAACCCTACTGCATGAATATAATTTGTAAAACTTACCAGTCTGTGTGCTGATCATCTATAATAAGGAGAATTTTACATCTGTCTCTATTGTAGGGTTTATTGTTCGACACTAAACCTCTCGGAATTCCTGTGGCAGAATTTGAGGACTTTGAAGGGGAGCTAGGAGCGCTGGGAGATGGCCCCTTTTTAAAATTAAGAATACTAGTATTTTCATCTCTGTCTTTAAGCTCCCCTTGTAGATCCCCAGAACTGAACCTCCTCCTTAAGAAATTCATCCCACTCTGAAAATTAGCACTAAAACTTGAAAACGACGAAATTTTGACTGATTTCTGTGGCACGACACAATAGGTCGTGATCACTTAAGGTGAAAATTGTCTCCTCTTCTTTCCAACTAAATATATATAGCCCTGAATACCAAACTCTGTCAATATTTTATTGATAAACCTGAAATATAACACAAACAGTAATTATTAACCGTACTACAAATTGTCTACAGTCAATTCACCTCATTTTCTAAGCTAACTTTGGAAATTAAATTCCAATGATGTAATTATCTTCATATCAAAATATTATTGATTTAGCATGTAGAATACACTTTATAAAAAAAAGAACCATAATTACCAGTGTTTTAGTAGAGACTATTGATTTAGTCTACTTTTAGTAATACAAAAGGCGCCGTCAAAGCCGGAATATCATGATTGCGGTTCTTTATCTTATGTTCATACATTGATTCCGAAAATGAACAGAAGATAAATAAGTAACATAAAATTCATATTAACTAAATGTTGTCATTTTTTATCCCCTAAAACAAGAGGCCTAACAGACCTCACATGGTCTAAAGTACTAGTCATGGGGTCAATTACTTTAAAATGTAATCGGTTGAATTACAATATTACTTTGAAATTTTTAAGTAATCGATTACAGTACAATTGCACCAAAAAAATTGAAAATAATCAATTTGAAATCAGTTACTTTGCTGAAAGTTATCATGATTACAAATGATAATCTGTAAATTTTATTATTAAATCCATAGGTCTGGATGCTAAATTTTTTAAGCAATAAAAATAAAAAGGGGAAACAATCTGATACAATTTATTCTGTTAATTTACTCATCAAAACATTTTAGTTTTAAAGGGGTTGGTAAATTCCTTCAGTCTGGAAAAGAAAGTTATCAGAAAGTAAACAGAAAGTAGTCATGATTACACTCATTTTTAATATTTTGTATAGTTACTAATTACATTGGATTACTTAGAAAAATGTAATCGATCATAGTAAATTATGATTACCAATTATGATTACCTAATGTCTAATAAGAACACTATCTGAAAAAGTTTCCAATTGTTTTACTGCATATAACAAATTTCCAAAATAATTTTTAAAAAAAAACCTAAATGCTAATAAATATTGAAATAATGTCTAGGAAGGTTAAAGGCTAAATTTTCAATAACAATCAATAATGGGAAAAACTCATTTTGATGGCAATAGTAGGCAAGAATGAAAACTGACCTTTGACCTTTATTACATATAGAAAACTATTGCTACATTAAACACCAAATATTAAAATCTGTATCAAAATATCTTTAAAAAACAGCCAAATGATGACAAAAGCATAAAAGATAAATTAAGTTAGTCATGGCCTTGACCTCTGACCTTGATCTCATTTTAATGGTTATAATTACTTTTATTATAAATCTAACAAATAAAAGAAACATACCAGTCCTTGTCCATATCACAATCCCGAAAACAAAGTAAAAACTTTGCAAACTGGCAAAATATGTTATACACGTGAACTTCCATCAAGGAAGTGAGGCTGGGTGCTCCGGAAGGGAAAGCACCTCCTGTCTAGCTAGCTACACCCGTCATGTGCAGGTCAATTTTGTATAAAAAAATTTTTGTATATCCAGTATAAGTTGGGATCGGCGACTACATTCTTATCAACAATATTGTGATGACGGCCATAATTTTTTTTAAGGGCCCTGGTCAGCCTAGGCTTGCAATATCCTTGTGTCAACAATTTAATTGTAAATAAAATGAATGACTATGATATTTCCCTGCCTTTTTTAGTATGGAAAACCAATAAAAATCTCTCCAATGGTTTATTTTCCTGCAAAACATTATAAACAAATTTTCATAATCAAATCTCCATATGACCTTGACATAAATTTGATTCAAGGTAATGACACATCTTTGGTTTATGGTTCAGATGCAGGTATAAGTCATAACACATCTTTGGTTTATGGTTCAGATGCAGGTATAAGTCATGACACATCTTTGGTTTATGGTTCAGATACAGGTATAAGTCATGACACATCTTTGGTTTATGGCTAAGAAACAGGTATTAGTAATGACACACCTTTGGTTTATGGATCAGATACAGGTATAAGTCATGACACATCTTTGGTTTATGGTTCAGATACAGGTATTAGTTATAACACATCTTTGGTTTATGGCTCAAAAAGAGATATTTCTCATGACACACCTTTGGTTTATGGCTCAAAAAGAGGTATTTTTCATGACACACCTTTGGTTTATGGCTCAGATACAGGTATTACTCATGACACAACTTTGGTTAATAGTTCAGATACAGGTATTTATTATGACACCTTTGGTTTATGGTTCAGATACAGGTATTACTCGTGACACATCTTTGGTTTATGGCTCAGATACAGGTATAAGTCATGACACACCTTTGGTTTATGGTTCAGATACAGGTACTAGTCTTGACACACCTATGGTTTATGGTTCAGATACAGGTATTGGTCATTACCCTACCTCAGACTTAATTCTATGATAGTGATTGGCTAAATTGAATCACATGACCAACCCAGTATCATTCTGTACATTGTCGCATGCGCAAAAATACTGGGTCAGCAAGGCTGATACCAGGTGGGTTAGAGTTATGTCCCCTGTCGCTAATGTAAACGTCAACAAAAATGGCAAACGTCAACCACGTGACCTAGTTTTAACTCTTTGTAAACGTCACAAGTATGTCATTTTACAAATTTCTACTGTGTAGGGGCGGTTCAAAACACTAAAAGGACAGTTCAAATTTTTTTTTTCTATTTTTACTTATTTATTTATTTATTTTGAAGTTCAAATGTTATATTATTAAATAACATGCATTAAACCTTATTAAGTGATATTCCTTGTTGTAATATTTTATTGCAGTCGGATATTTTTTATTTTTTAATTTCTTTCATCTGCAATATTTCTATTTTTAAAAAATAGATCTAGCATTCGGTCATCGGTAGGGTAAAAAAGTTACATGGTTTGTAAGTGTCCGGTACGGAATGATACAGGGTCAGTAAAAAAGATATCTTTTAAAAGGTATCTTTTCTACTGACCCAGTATCATTCCATACCGGACATTTGCAAACCATGTAACTTATATTACACACCTATGGTTTATGACTCAGATACAGGTATTACCAGGGACTGAAAGCATATAAACAAAGGCACAGTGTATGTTCAGTTGTTTTGTATCATTGTTATAATTACCAGAAAACAAAATTAATGTTAACATAAATACCAGAACTCTCAATTGTCTTACAACAATATCACTGAATAATAAGTCTTATGTTGTCAACAATATTTATGTTGGTCTGTCAACAGTAATTACCAACCAACACTCAGACTGACATTCGGAACACTGATGTGTAGCAGAATGTAGCAGAATTTATTGTACATGTCAGAGTGTGATTGGGTCTAATGAGAGCTTTGTCAATCCTGGTAACTATAATAACATTGACAAACAAATAAATAACTTCCAGAAAGTTAAAATCATATTATAAAACAAATAAATAAGATAAAACATGAACCAAATAACCAAAGAATCTTGTTACTTTCATATCGCATAACAAGGTTCCAATGCCAATGGTATAAATCTAGAGAGTATAATTATTGTGTTGATGTTTCCGATCACCTAGCTGTCAAAGTGACCATTAAACCTATTGATTTTTCAGTTTTCAACCCAAACAACTTTTTTAAACACTATCATAACTAATATTCAGTTAACCTTATTGTGTTTTTGATTTTTCAAGTAATATCCAATATTTTTCAAACATAGAAAGTAGAAAATAGCGTCACTTGACAACAGAATACAAATGTTTGTGTGTGTCATCCGTGATAAAAATGAAAGCCAATTCTTTCATATGAAATTAACAGAAAAGGTCAGACCAATTTAAATCCTTGTAACAAAAGAGAATTAAATTATGAACATAAATTACAAAGAACTTATAAGACCAAAAATATATAAAAGATTCAAAAAGGCAAAATTCCTTAAAAAAACCAGTGAACCAAAACAAGAAAACAATATGCACATGCATCTATGCATTAGGTTTTATTTTTCCTATCAAATTTCATTAAATTATAAACAGGAATTACAGACCTATGCCATATAAAAATAATCATTGTAAAATTTCAAAGGGGTAAAATTCCTAGAAAAGTCATTTCAGCCAAACAGGAAATAAACATCCTAAAAACCTCCTACACATTATGTTAATCATTCTTACAAAGTTTCATCAAATTCTGACCAGCAATGGAACATGGAACAAGTATGTACAAAAATAATTTTTGAAAATATGCAAAGAGCAACAAAGCCTAGAAAAATCAAAGCCAGAACTGGTGGGGATAAAAAGTGTGACAGATGGACAGGTGGCCAGGTGGACAGATAGACGGATGGATTGATGGAATGCTCTCACCAATTTCTTAGCAAATCTCCAAGATTTCTCAGATTTTGAATTATGAAGAGCTTCTGTGACATTTAATCAGCTACATGTATTCTTGAAGTAAAGATAGATTATTCATAATCTGATGAAGCAATTGAACCAAGAAATTCATGTCAGTAAAGTTATCCCAGTTTTCTTAACTAAGATTTTCCTTATTTTAAATCCCTCAAAAGAGTAGGTGCCTGAGACACTCCTAAGAAAATTTCAGATACTTTATTATTTAGTCTTATAAATAAAGTTTCTAAAATTAATTACTTTTATAAAAAAAAAAAAGGGAACTCTAGGTTAGAAAAAATTGTTATTATTAAATTTTACCATTTTCACAAATACATGTACTGATTGGTTTAAAAGTTAGCGTTATTTCCTCATAGACTGTTGTCACCACTGCCGGAACTACTTTTTTGTAAACAATGGAGAAATAAATTCATGCACACATTTCATTGTTGTTCACACTGAACTAATTTGTTTCATAAACATTAAATGTTTTGTATTTGACTTTGTTCTTTTGGTATTTTTTAATCATAAAATTTAATTATAAGCATTGCCTTTAATTTTTGTTTAGTCTATTGAGAAATAACTTGAATGAAGACTGTACACTTTTTTGCATAAACCTGCTAAGCAGTTTCTCAAATATTTCCATTTCTCAACAGATTGCTATTCCTAAATAAACAATGTGGTGATATAAGTATATATAACTGCCTTTGTTGCTTCTTTGAGAGAAATTATTGAAAATATATCTTTATTAAACATTAAATATATTGGAAACACTTTTTGCCCTAGTTTACAGAGGTTTTCTCATACCAAAATATTTCTCTGCTTAAAATATCTAGTTAGAACCAGAAACTCTATATTTCTGGGATTAAAAACTGCGAGAAATAGGGCTTCATGCTATTGAGGTTATTAAAATGTCATATATGATGCTATAATTAAAGTTACTTGTCCTTTTTTTCATTTTTCTTTTTTATTTATTTATTTATTTCTTTTTTATTTATTTTTATTTTTTTGATAACCTCTACAATGAAAAGATATTCAGAATTTAAAGGTCACTTTTCACGATCTATATTCACAAGTTTTTTAATTTTGATTTTCTGTAGCATAAAATATTTAATTAAAATTAAGTTAGGAATTCTTAGTTAAGGAAAAATTGTGAAAACAGGAACAAGTGCTTTTAATTCAAGAACTGGTACCGCTTTTACCAAAATAAATTAACTGGAAAAGAAAATGTGATACTAATGTCCTTTCCATAAATTATCATCTTTGTTATTTTAAATAATACATTTCCTTTTTTCCTGTCATAAATACATACAAATAAAAAAGGTAATTCCTTCTGTAATTCTGTTAAGCCCATAAAGTCATCTCTTTACCATTTACAATCCAATGTCGGATAGTGCTTATTTGATTGACCTAAAAACCATGAATGATGAATGGATTCTAAGAAGGTCAAAAGTTCTATTTACTACTGTCATATCCTCATGCCAAATTAAATTGTAGTAAATTATATACACCATGCATTAAGAGAACACCATTACAAATTACTGAACAATGAAACAAACCTGTCTGTCCTCCATTCCTCAGTGTAAGAATTGTCTCAATTTTCCTCTGTAGAAATACCCAAATTTATGCCAACTAACCAAGCAATCAGATTGATTTTTACTCCTTTTTTATTAAAGAGCTTTTACATCTTCAGACGGTTCCTTCTTCTCTTGTGTATAGGCAGTTAACCTTGGTACTTTAGCCCTGAAATATACAAACAGTACTCTAGATCAATATCTCAAACCCACAAGAGATTATGATACTAAACAGGCTCAAAGGAAAAATGCACAACACACACATATATGGCCTACAACCAAAAAAACCTTCTATACAAGATGCAGCAGACTTTTGTCATTTATAACATCAGCAACATTTTTTATTGCTAGAATTTATTTTTTGCCGAAGTATCCTGAAAAAATAAATATCAGGTTATATGCCAACCATAGTATCAAGAGCACTGTTCAGAGATAAGCATTATTGATAATAAGAAATATCAGACCTTGTTTCATAGTTTGCTGGAGTCGTATTATGCTACTAGCATTATTCTTTATAATATTAATAGAAACCTCAGAGGAATATAAGAGCAACTTCTATTAGTATGACTTGTGTAAGAATATTAAATTTTCTCGGAAATCAAGATGAACTGACGGTTTAACCTTTTTATATCTGTGTAATCTGGGTGTTAATCTGAAATCTGATTACTTCAAGGAAAGATCAGGTTTAACATGACTGCCCCTAAATGTGTGAAAGATCTTAAAAATAAAATTAATTTTATGTTCCATAGCTTAATTAAAAGCAAACATTTCTTTAACATTCCTTACCAGAATGCAATTTATATTGTAAATAATTTTACATCTCTGAATAATTTCGCCACAAATAGCTGCAAAACTGCTGACGTGGCTTTAATCAGCAATTCACTCATCTTTGAATAATTTTAGCTACTACAGATTTGGATTTTTTTTCAATTATTATATAACAATGTGGTTCATCTATGTGCCATGTCATACCTTTTTACAATTATGTGACACTATGTCCAATTATTATGGAAATGTATTAGTTAGAAATATTCTTATAACACTATAACAATAATTAGAATGTATAATTGCGAGCAATTATATGTCTGCATACCAGTAATTAAGAGCGAAGCTTTTAAGCATATTGATACTTATGCGTTTATTCAAAGTATTAACATTTGTAAGGTAACTAAGTGTGAGAATCTAGAATGAAGCAAACAAATTGTCTGTAATTAGTTAAATTCAAGGAGATGTCCTTGGGGCATATTTGTCACAATAGAAGTCCAGGACTGTTGTTTTAACCAGATTTCTCCGAAGACCTTCAGAATTTCAAAAAATGTTAGGAAGTGCACTCCCCATGGTCACTCCCTACCAGTTGACAAAATTTTAATCTGATCAGATAAAAAACTAAGAACTAATTAGATGCCGCTAAAAAAATCTGTCAGAAACAATGGAAAAAAGTGATAATGCTAATAATAAAGATTTTGAGGAACAACAAGATGTCTGCTGATACATAGATATAATAACATACATGTCCCATTTATATATTTAGCAAGGAATAGCACGCTAATTTTGTATTGGAAGTTTCAACATTTTACTGGCTTCGTTGTATGTCAGAAGAAGCTGTTTTAATAATTAAATTCACTTTGATATTGAATGATGATCAAGGTCATCTGACTACTAAAACTTGGTAAGGCTATTATAAGCAATGATTCTGTAGAGAAATTTTCATGCTTCATGCTTTTTTGGTTGTTGACAAGATAATGTTTAAAAGTCACTGTGACCTTCAGTGAAAATTAAGGATAATAAATTTCACAAACTTCGTTATTTCTCCAGCACTGATTTAAAATATATAGTTTAAAGCTTTTTAGAAATTTGATAATTTTTTTTCTCTGAAAGCTACTGAATAAAGCCTAAGGTGAAAGTCAACAAACTTTGAAATTTGAACATAAACTATGTATAAATTTAAAATCTTTTTAATCTGAAAGTTCATAAAAAAGTTTTTTAAGCTTTTAATATAAAAGGTCATTAATACCTTGAAAAATGTCAAAGTCAACATATTTTGCAAAGTTAAAAGGGCTTCAGTCAAGAAACACTGCTATAAATTTAACCATCATTGATTCTGTGATAATGAAGAAGAAATCACCTAAGTGAAAAGTTTATGATTCACAGAAACAGACAAAAGACGATCACAATGAGCTGTGTCTCAACTGAACTTAACAACTTAAATCACAGATATTAAGATAACACTTTCTAACAAAACATTTATAATGTGATGTTTTATTATCCATCAACACATCAACATCCTGGCATTACAGTTAGTGTATAGGCTTAATGTGGTCTTAAACTTAAGTCAAGATTCCTTCATATCATAACAGTAAGTTCTTGAATAATGGGAAAAAACAGAATGCCTACAGAAAACAATAAACCTTTAGTAAGCAACCTGAAAAACTTTTTCAAATAACGATCTGCTGTGCATGAGATTGTCATAGGGCTGTGATCCATCAGCTAGCATTACAACAGTAGGCAGTACTTTGTGCTGTCAGAAAATGTACCTTTGTGGCAAAATTAGCTGTCTGAATTTTTGAAATGTATGAAAAACTTAGATTTGTTCTCTCATGCAAAGCAATCCTTAGCTGGATTTGGATTATCTTTTTTATCTATCAACTTTTTCGACCCCTGATGTCATTGATCAGAAACAATGTACCGAAATGTGCAATATGGCACATCAAAATTAAACAGGTGTTTTTTATTAAATATCTACATAGCTCTTTAGATTTATTGTATTTGTTTGAACAATATTTTGTTTATAACTTGCTCTAACTTATCATTTAGAAAACAACTTGAGCACTATACACAACAACATATTTGACATCTATATGGCATTGATGAAGTGTACAAGGCTTATTATGTCAGAACATTGTTTTCTTGATATAGTTAAACCTGCTATGGTGACAACCTGTATATGAAAACCATGTGTAGTTTTCAGTTTCCTTTTGCTTCCTGTTTTAACCCAAAAAAATTTCTACATAAAGACGTTGTTTCTATAAATATGAATACTAGTATTGAGTTTCATGTGTGTGCCTCATAGTGTAGTTATGCATTGCATTCTTAATAAAAAGACCAAACTCTAAGTTCTATAGATGTGGAACATGTTACATAATTGCCACCTTATAGATGATTGACAGCAATGTGTACCTGAAAACTGTATACTTGGCAATAACTGATGCAACTTCAGAAAACCAAAACAATAATTTAAGACCAAACAACAAACAAATAATTTTAAATAAAAGACAGGCAAACAAACACTTAAGACAGAGAAAGACAAAGAAATTCTGAGAACATTGATAATAAAACTCCTTTTTATAATGTTACAACTCCACTACAGACAGTTTGGCAACAATCATAAGTGGGAGATATATAACCAAACCAAACACAACATAGCATCAACAAGAATTCCAGGAATTTAAATGTCTCACTTGGTTAGTTTTTGATCGAGTCTTTGACCAAGACCTCTATGCAATACATTCTAATAAACTTTTTAAACTGAATAAAAATCCTAAATTTTCATAATTTTTAATTTCTTCTTATTTCCAATGGCAACTTTTGGCCCTCTTATACTCCTTTTGCTGGAACTCAACCATAGCTATGTACAACATAAATCAAAAACTTCAACTACCTATAAAATAGAGCCCCATACTGTTATAAATGCAAGTGTTGAACATGTTTCTGCTACTTAACTTAATGTAAATGCAAATGTAATTTTTTTAATTATTATAAATTGAATTTTCTTAGCTGGATAATAAAAAAATGTAGCTTAATGGAAAATAATTAAAATTTCATTAATTATCATTATTAAGTGGGTTTATTATTGTACCCCATGAGATGTGATAATCAGGCAAATGACCATATTGTTCAACAAATTTATATTGTATCATTTTGATTTACAAAAGTACTGAAATTCAATGTCTTATTTTCAAAATGTATTTGAAATGTTAAGAGGCAGATCCAGAATTTTATAAAAGCTGAGAGTCGAATGCTCGAACCTACTAGGGGTATATAAAGGGGCTTAATTGCTCCCCCAGAAAATTTTGAAAAAAATGGCACAAAATACTGCATCCTGGTGCAATCTATTCTGCACCAAAGAGAAAAATATCTGTCATTCAGAGTGCCGGGCTTTTGGTATATAGGGAAAATGCAAGTATATCATAAATGCCACATAAAAGGGGGAGTTATGCCCCCTTCACCCCCTTCTAGATCAGCCACTGATGTTCATGTGAACAACATAACATTCTGAAAAATTCAAATTTTTAGCTTTGTAATAAGGAGGATAATTTTCTGTGAATGAAATAGTTCTTCCCATATACATGTATATGTATTTCAATTTTATCATACTTGTATATGTGCTGTAAGTATATATTGTCAAAAATTTCAAATTCTGTTTCTATTTGGTTGTCATCTACTGCCAGTTATTCAACAAACGCTATATTTGCATTGAAAAATCACAAACATTAACCCATAAGAAAGTAAGTCAAGGTTCATCCAACTTTGGCAAATCCTAGGATAAGAAAATAATCAGTTCTCTTGCTGAAGGTTGTGGTTTTCTCTGAGCACTCTAGTTTGCTCCACCATCCCAGAACTAATCACCTTGATATATTACAGTGAAAGATCCTTGATTCTTGGAGCATTAAAACACCTTAATTTAACTCAACTCCAGTAAGAAAATAAATAAATTCTTAAATGTTGTATAATCAAACAAAATGTATATTAAACGCTGTTACAAACTGTGGCATGAGGCAATAGTACTAATACATACAGATGGATACCAGACAACTTATAAATCAAGACATATATATTGTCAAAGAATTCTGATTGGTAATACCAGTAATGTTTAAGATTTCTGATTACCAACACAAGTTACAGACTCATGTTAGTTACATGTTAGTTAAAGCAAATTCCAGACACCAACATAGTTATGAAGTTGGTAATTTTAACTAAAGCGATGGTATATTGATTTTAAGTGTAAATATTCTGATAATAATGAACGATATTTGTGTAACACAAATCACTTGTTTTATAGTGTATCTTAAAAACCAGACACAAAATAATGCGTAACTATGTAGGGATTAAGAACTTTATTAAGCACAGAAAATAATCCAAAAATATGTGTGGATTAATTAAGCAGAGTAAGCATTATTAGTTTATTTTCAAACACTAATATACAAAAATGACTTGAATTCTGAAACTAATTTCAGAGTATAGCTAGATAAACATTTAAAAATAGTAAATTGTAAGGGGAGAAAATTACTATAAGGACTGGATCTAGTATACTCGGATGTAGATTAGGGTACCAGCTGTTCCCAGGTACAAAATCATATTCTGTTACTCAAGAGTAAATTACCAGTACTTCCTTTTACACATTATATTTGATTTGATTTGATTAAATGGGGTTTTACATCCCAGTTAAGAATATTTCACTTAAATTGAGACATCAACAGCTATAGGTGAAGTGGCAGAAATTGTGACCTTTGCAATGTGCTAAGGGCAATGTGCAGGTAGGGTTCTTTAATATGCCACGCCTGTCGTGACATGGGTCATGGATTTTTATGATCCCCTCCAAAGTCAACCCATAACTTTCATTTCTAACTGTTGAGAGCTTGGCACTACCAATTTTCAAGTCTTGGTCAAACCTAGCCGGGGTTTAAACCCCCACCTCCCACATATAAAGTGAGAGCTCTACCAACTAAGCTACCATAGTGGTATTTTACACAATAGATATCTTATATATGTAATACACATGTACCAAGAATAATTTGTATTTTATATTTATGGCTGCACCTCATATCATAGTAAAACTATAGGAGTTCATATGCTTTCCATATACATGTTGCAACCATTATCTCTCATTTGTATTTTTTGTGCTTAAAGTGCATAAATTTGAAGCTAAAACATCATTATGTTATATCATTTCTTCATAGTCTTGTCATTTTCAGCAGGTGCATGTCTGTAAAGAAATGACTTAACTGCCTCAGCAGGACAATTGGGATAGTTAAGCAAAAAAAAAAAAAAACACATATTATATAAAGATATTAAGTTGCAGACAAAAAGTGAGAAAACTACTCTATGTATATATAAAGGAGGAAATAAATAATACATGTATGCTGTAATTATAAAAATTAAAAAAAGGGAAAATAACAAAAAATAATAATAATTCAGAAAAAGCAGGAATTGAAATGCTACAAAATCTTTAAAAAACAAATTATTTTCAAAAGGACACAACTTGTATATCAATTTTTAAAAAAAATTTTTAAAAAGTGTCATATAGTTCATTGCATTTGTCTGTAATTATTAACACAATGGTTACACAGGTACTCTGGTACTTGCAGATAACAATTCAAGTACACATGTATAAAATTCCTAAGTCAGGAATCGATCAATCTGACTTACATAGTGAGCAAGCAACCAACTGAACTTAATGGTTCTTCTGTTTAAAGAGTTTGCTCTTATTTAAACTACTTATTGTCCACAAATCTTGATTTTCTTTTATAATCTTAAATTATTTAAAATCCAAATTGAAAATAATTCAAATTCAAAAACCTGCTTTGAGCTTAAAGATGCACAATTTTATAGGAACCAATTTATTTGTAAATCTTATTTCACAAAGGAACAGGATCACTATAATGTTTGAAAAAAAATTAGTCAAACCTGTCTTACAAGGTAACTTACCTCACTATGTAGACAATGTAAAATGATGGCATATCTTCTCAAATCATGTTTTTTTATCCTTGTACATTAAGACTAATTGTCAATAAGACCACCTCTATATGCTTTACAGGCCAGTAGAAAAGTCTTAACACAATATCAGTTCATTTTTTACACAGATTGTAAGCCAATGAGATTGCATCGAACTAATTTTCAAATACTTCCGATATTTATAAGATTAAGCATTCTCAATCCTTGGGGGTGATATGCATGCATGCTCAGCATGTGTTATCAAGATTATGCACTTTGTAAAGAAGATGTTTTACCAATCAGAATTAATTATGCATGAATTTTAATTAACAGTAAACTTTAGCTAGGGTTTTGGTGATAATGATTTGCTCAACAAATTAAAAAATTTTTTAACAAAGATATCATTTACAAAAATAAACTAGATTTATTCAGGCAACAAAGTTATCAAGGAAACAACCTTGACCAAATTATGTCACTGGCATAATTGAAAAAGAAATGAATACATAGTAAATAAAACTTCTGTAGGCAAACTTTTTGGCTAAGCAATAATCTTAAGCACAACTCAAAATTGGTAACATGTTTATATATATATATATACAGACAGTAATTATAAATCTTTACCCAAGCTTTTTGAGAACCTTGAAAAAAAACCCTCAAATCCTTATCTTCAGTTTTTAAAAAAAAAAACAACTGTATAAAAATTAAGTTGCATAATTGACATTTACTGAAAATAAACTTTTTTTTTGAAAAATTCCACTTAGAACTAAGATACCATAATTACCCTAAAACTTTGCCATCAATTATTAATAAGTGTTCTATGTATAACTGACAAACACAAAGGATTTAGGAGATCTGATATCCATTCTAATGTGCAATAGTTCTAATTATAACTCTCTTAAGGAATTCTTTTATATTTACTGAACCACTTTGCTCATTTTCTTTTTTACTTTTCAAATGAGAGAATTTTTACAAGATAAAGCTATATCTTAAACTGCAGACTATTAATAGTCTGCAAGCCAGAGGCTACAAATTTTTTAGTCTTTCACAAACCTTGATGATCAAGGCTGTTAGAAATTTAAGAAGAAGCTTGGGAATTCATTAATGGAGGTCATATACTTTTACATATACACATAGTCATATACTGTGTGGTAGCATATAAAAATTGCATGGTTAATCCTGGATGTGTTCAACCTAAAACCTAACAATAGAATGAGTCAGTTCATGTGCCTTTTTCAGTCTGGAAAAGGGCCACAACTCCTAGGAAAATTTGGCAAACAAACTCAGACCAACTTGGGTAAATAATATACCTGACTTCTATCACTGTAAATGCTAAACACACAAAGTTTTGAAAAACTGTGATTCATAGTTTTACAGAAATACACCCAAAAAGAAGTGAAACCATTTGCTCAGAAGACATAAAACATTACTAGGGGCATCACTCCTACTGTAAGTACTCTGATGTTAGGAATGTAAAATAACAATAACTATGACACTGTATTTTTCTTTGTAGATATTCTTAAGAGATATTACGTCTCGATATAAGTGAAATATTATTGACTGGGACGTTAAACACCATTACTAAACTATTAGGAGATATTCTAGTATTTTATATATTTCAAATTTTCATTCAAATCAGGAAAATTTTATTTCATAAATTTAATATTTAAATGTTAATTATTCTGGATTCATTTATTAATTGGGAAATAAAACTCCACTTGGGCAGCTATAGATTCTAGAAAAACGTCAGTTCACTCACTGAAAGTAAGTTGATTCTATAACTCACCATCTGTCTTTAACTGAAAAAATTATTTTACTAAATTTTAAAAAACACCATTATTCCACTTCCACTTTCAACTAGGATTAAAATTAGATCAAACTAATTAGTTGATTAAAAATAAAACTTTGTTGGGGGGCTCTGTGGCCAACTAGTCTAAAGCAAGCTTTTACAGTCCACGGCAATATTTATCTCCAGCTATCACTTAGACAGAATCCTATGAGAGAAATTATGTCAGTTACATTGCTAAAGGTTGATTTTTTTTCTCTCCAAGTTTTAAATCTGGTTTCCTTGATAATCTCAAAAATGACAGCTTTAATATAAGTGAAAGGATACAGGAAATTTCACACAGTCATTCTACTTCATTCCATCCAAATCTTGTCATTTCAAAATTATATTATATAATGTAACTGTCACAGTTTAAGTAATAATGGTCAATTTGATTTTCAGAGAAACACTTCTTCTTTTTTTTTTTTTTTATCTAGCTACTGAATTACGTAATTCCTGATATGTTAGAGAAATAAATTGAACTAAAGTACATGTAGTAAAAACTAAACTATCTCATTCATCATACTGAAAAAAGAAATAAATAAATCAAGTTTTGTAAAAATCAATAAGTTTACTGGTTTATCTTTGGAATATGTCATCCTACACTATGAATGTCTTTTTCAGTCCGATTTATGAATAGCAAGTTGTCTCAAAAGAAACCACAAATTATTAACATTTGAATCTCTGAGAAATTGCAGATTTAATAAAAGAGGGTCACCAAAACAGATATTTAACAATTGAACTGTTTTAAAATGATGTTCATTGTCAATATGAATGCAAAAACTTTGCAAGTAACTGAATAATGCACATAATTCAGTTTGCCTTTTATATTTATTGATTTTAAGACTAAAAAAAATACCATCAATAACACATGCACACCAGGAGGAGTCCAACAGACACAACAGCTGAAAAGAACATGCACATGTATTTTAGACAGAGAACATAATTTTCAACTGAAATATAGTCCACAAATAACAATACATTTATTTTATTTATATGCAAATTATTATTGTTATCCTATATCTAATATTCTCAAAAATACATTATGTTAATGAACCATTCTTGTAAAATTTTGTAAATGTACTTTTTAGCTGTGTCAGCCGTGCTTGTTTACCTATGAGTTTGTAGTTCCGGATTGTGTATTGCATTTTTAAGTATTCATACACAGAATCACATGGTTTTTGTGATTTACAGTCTATATGAATGCAACAGCTTTCAAGCTTGAGGAAATGGGAATTTCACATGGCAAAGGAAAATATAATACATTGAAGCATGTCTTAAATGTGAACTACATTGGAACCCGATAAAACTTTAACCAAAAACCTGTTTAAACTGAACTACAGTGAAACCTGTTAAAACGTAAGTTAATCCAAAACCTATTACACTGAACTACAGAGGAACTTGGAACCTGAGAAAACCCAAACCCTGTCTTAAACATTTTATACTAAACTACATTGAACCTGTGAAAACTGCTGCAAGAAACCTAAGTTTAAAGGCTCAGTGATCTATGGTGCAGGTTTATAGACCACAGCTTGGTAAAAATCTACAGTTTTTTTGCCTGAAAGTTTGTTAGTTAGTGGTTATCTTTTATAAGCACTCAAGTTTTCCCCATCTTAATCTAAATAAAAGATTCTTGAGATGTAAATTACCATTCCAATCAACCAACTTGGAGTTTTTAATAATGATTTCTTTATATTATTGGAAATACATCTAAGAAATAAATTTAAAAAATTTCAATTAATTTTCTTTTTAATTTAAATGAATTCTCAAGAGAAGTATTTACTTCCGAAAGAAAAGTAAATATGAGTGAACTATTTGAAGTTTTTTTTTCTATCTTCATGATAGAAAATTAAGGTTTTTTTCAGAAGGGTATTAAAGATACCTTTTGAAACTTTGTGATGTAAAATAATACAGAAATTAAATTGGAATAAAAGCAATTTAAAAAAACTTATCTTTTTAAGGCAGGTTTACTAGGTTGACTGTTAATGACAGTAAAAAGATTTAAGACAAGATAAAAGCCTCTTTTATCAAACACTGTGTTACTTTTAATTATGTGTCTATAATTAAATAAAGTTCAGAAACATTAAGTATCTAATAGCTTTAACAGAGCCCTGTGTGCTATATTATAATCTGAATTATTGGACAAGATAAGATGGCAGAAGTTAGCCTCTAAGTACAGCTACTTGAGTGGTTTTTTTTTTTTTAATTACAATCAAGGTGAAACACCAATAAAATTTAAGAGGTTTCTTTTTTCTTTTTTCTTTTTCTTTTCTTTTTCTTTTACTGGGAATAAAATGTATTGTCACTGTATATGCAAATTACCTTTGCATTTTGTATAACTATATCATCAGAGTTTATTGTAGGAAAGGAAACCAACACCCCTAAGGTACAAATGTTGGCTAATAATTATTCTAAGTGGATACAATGTGGTATTCGGCAGAGTTCCATAAGTCAATTATAAATAAGTTAAAGTATGGTGCTCAACACTTAGGATAAATGATGGTAATACTTTATTAGTGTCGACATGTTTCAGCAGCTAGGCTGCCGTCATCAGGACTGCTTTACAAAGAATTTTAAACCTTAAAAAACTTAAACCACTGATATTTATTGATCATATATTTTTCATATGGCCACACTCCAGCGAGGACCTATACTCCTTCATGTACGGCCTAAATAACTTTCACCGAACAATTAAATTTACATATGAAAGTAGCCAGGAAGAAATCCATTTCTTGGACTTCACAATACGGAAAAACAAAGAAGGTCTACTAAGCACCACATTATATACCAAACCAACTGATGCGCACCTCTATCTACACTATACATTATGTCACCCTAGCCAACAAAAGCAACACCCATAATGAAAATAATACCGGGAAGAAATTGAAATTCCATCACAAATAATCCCAGAACCACCCGCCGATTATAAAAAAATTAGGATATCAATCCATTTCATCCACCAGTATAGATGAAAAATCCAACAAAATTTTAAGGGAGCTCTAGCTACACAAACCACAAGAGAACATTGAATTATACTCCACAGTAAAAACAAAGATACCCCATCCATCGGAGGAAGATACGATCTGTCTAGACAAATTTCTGGCTTTAATGTCAACAAAAGAAGTCTTTGTATACAGTATTTACGGACTTTTAAATAAGAACAAACAATAACTGTAAATATGCAACGTTAATTTTATTTATTATTTTTTATTCTTTAACTGATCATTCTCTCATCAACGTAACATAGAAGCCAACGCAGAACAATCAATGTCACATGATTTTTTTTGGCAATACAATAGCCAACTTTTATACTTTAGCTAATTAAAAATTTTTTGTAAAGCAGTCCTGATGACGGCAGCCTAGCTGCTGAAACATGTAGACACTAATAAAGTATTACCATCATTTATCCTAAGTGTTGAGCTCCATACTTTATTTATCTTATTTCATCAGAGGTATAAAATCTGCTATTCAAATTTATTACACACAAAAATACTGGAGTGGAGAAAAGGTGTTTTATGCCCTAGACATGTTTCTATCACATATTGTGGTGATCAGCTTTTGGATGGCAAATCCATATTTTGGACATGCCAAATGACCAATTATCTCACATAAAGATATACATATGGAAATCAAACTTTAAGGCAATAAGAGGCAGTGGGATCTGAAAACCAAACATCTCATTCTGAAATCACTTGACCACCCTTGCATTACAGTTTTTATCTGATGGTAAAAAAGTTTAAATATTTTCTATATTCTAGAACATTATTTTTTCAACTTAACAAATTGAAACTTGAGATACTTTTTATGTGGGAGGGATTGTTCTGATTTCATTAACATCATTGAGGTCAACTGCTTCGTGACCAAAAATCATGGTTTCAAATTGAAAATATGACATAAAAACCTGAAATAAACCAAAAACCTAGTAATCAACATTCTCCCAAGTGAGCTCATATTACATCAAGAAAAGAATCTGTTTGATCATGGAAAGTGTTGACATTTAGGGTACTTAGATAATACATCATATTTAACAGCCAACAAAATACTTGTTAAGAATTCCCTAAAGAGATTTTTGAAGGCTTTTTTCTATCAATCCTGTAATCAGTATGGATTACCCAATCAATAAGAAGCTATTCTGTACATGTAGACTGACGCCAAAATATGTCCCACCATGACAATTATAAATTCTAGACATGAAAAAATGAAATACATGTTTACTTGAAACTTGTTGTGAGACACCATCGCTTCATCTTCAACAATCAGAATTCCTCAAGACATAGAAATAAAAAAAGATGTCATACAATTTTTCTCAGATCATTGATTTCATTATTTTCAAGATGGCTGATTCTACATGAATAAGCGATATATGATACCTCATTAGGCAGAAATTAATCAAATATTAGTAAAGAATTCCATCAATACATCTCTCTGATACCATTTAAAATAAGGATAAGAATCATTTTTCTGTTAAGTTGTCACACCAATATTTTTTCAATAATTTTCACGTCTTTTATCCTCAGAACACATTTGCTGATGTTTGCAATCTCTCTGCCTTACATTATAAGTATGTTAAAAGTGTTAATGTGATGTTTGATTCTTATTTTCTTTCAAATATACAATGATATATACCAGCCAAGCCTTACTAATAAACAGTGTTCATATAATTCTTAGGTAATTTAACACCTGCTGATGCCGCCAAGAGTATGCACTGTACTAACTGTCTTTCCCTGAAGCTTACAATCTCTCTCTCTCTCTCTCTCTTTACAATTTTTTTAACCAATTCTTTTTCATTTAACCACAAAATAAAAACTACCAAAGGCAAACCTTTTGTCTGCTACCCCTGATGTTTGGACAAGTTACCCATGTAATGGCAAAGCAACAAAACTCTAGGTGTGTCTAGTTTACTTTGCAATTGGCACTGTAAGCAAGTTTATTCTTCCTATATTTGGCTACAACAAATACCATTACATATTTACATAAAGTTTCTATCTCAGTGTCACATATCATCAGACATATTATCATCTTCCTCAGTTTAGATTTTTGGTTACTATGGTAACACTAATACATTCTAAAATGTATGTGACATGATGCCAATATGTGTATGGTTTGTTCACTTGTTTTCTTTGTATTTGAGCACAAAGATATCAGTTTCTTTATTAACATTCACAAACTCACTTACTGCAGTTTTCAGAGGTTCCATAACAAACTGAAAATTTATTTTTTTTTAATTTCAACATAATGCTTGAAAGTTATCAATGTTCCATACATATTGTATTCAATGGTGAATTTATTTTGACAACTGGTCATTGGCTGAAGAAATCAGGAACATTAATACACAGCAAACATTTTTATGTATAAAGAAGTATGTGTTTATCTCAAGATACCAGTATTTTGACAAATAATTTAAGGGGCTTTGGTAATGTTGTTTATTTGTAATTACTAATATTTAAAAATAAAAAAAATATTTTGTATTTTATTCAGATAAAATGGTCTAACATTTTGTCTTAGGTTATATTGATGACCGACATTTTTGAAAACATTTCAACATTTTCCAATTAAATTTGGAGAAATGTTCTAAAATTAAAAATTAAGTGGATTCTAAGGCAAAGCACTCTAAATGCATAAACATTGTCTGTGTGACAAAGCTTATTAGTTCTTTTGCTGAAAGTCAGTGATTTTTTTCACTGTTCCCTCCATTATCCAATTCAGACCAGATTATCTTGATACAAGTGAAAAAATCTTGGAACATAAAATCTTTATCAGACATTTTAATTGCTTGCATATGAAAAACACATTTCTCCAACCTAAAATAATCACTTAATTAATTTCTTCAACTTTGTAGGATTAATCACCCATTTTTTTTAATATAAACTAAAAACATTTTGGAAGTATAAATACAATACCTTTTAATATTTTGTTCAAACAATAACATAAAACTGGGTGATGTCATCTGCAGGTTACAGGGGTAACTGGTTTATTTACCATCACCAACAATACAACCTTATAGCAAATAACCTGGATTACATCAACCAGAGTGGTTTTTCCCAAGGGAAAACATGTGTTCCCATAATGACTAAAAGGAATTGTTAATTATGGCACATACATGTATATATGGAGAAATAACTTTACAATATTGGTGCCAATATTGATAAAATATGAACATTAACGCCTGAATTAATGGTATGCATATTTATCACAATAAGATGATGTATATACACATACCAACTACCAACATCACAGAATATAAATTCCTAATTAAAGTATTCCATACCTGTCTGTGTATCCCTTAACAGACATTTTAATCTGACTCATCTATTAATCATATTTATCACACATCTATCTAGATTATAAAATTAATCATACCAGCACTATACATTATACATGTGTACACACACACACACACACACACACACACACACACACACACACACACACATAAAGTTTAGATAAATGGCTTACACATGGTAAATTACATAAAAAACAAAAAATCCCAAGATGGAGTTTAAGCAATCGTTTTTGGTTTTTGTCCCTTTTGGGACTTTTCAAGCAATTACTTTTCAATGGCCACTTGAAGGACTAGCTGAAAGTAACCTTTTGTTGAAAGGTAACCTTTAAGGTCAAGTCAATATTCATTCCTTGATATGCATTCATACATATGAGTAGTTTTCTTCTTTAGTCATAAAATAAATACAAAATTAAATAAAATGATATTACTTGTATTACAATTTTTTTTTTTAATGTGCACATAATATATCTATCTTATAAATGGACAGTTAAGTTTTACTCTATAAATTCATCAAATGCATCTTTGTGTAATGCATGCTAATTTTTTTATTATGAAAGTGGTTTTCATGCAACAATTTTAGTTATACTTCAGAACTTCTGAAGTATAACTAAAATTGTTGCATGAAAACCACTTTCTGAATCAGAAGATCAACAACCAAAAATTGACCATAAAAACATGCCAACCCCATGCATCCCACCCACCCATAAAAAAGCACCTCAGATTAAACTTGTTAGAAAGCTAAAATCCAACGAATCAATCCCTGATAGAAACTAATAACACTGTTGTCATGGCAATACATAAATATTAATTGACATCCTAAAAGATGGATTCTGATATAAAAGTATACAAAACGCAATTCAATAAAAAAAAACATATCATAATCAATATGGCCAGAACAGACTTAACATTCACCCAATGTCATATATCATAAATTATGTATGGTATACAAGGGAGACAATTTATCAGATATGCTGCTGCACAATGCACAATGATAAAATAATCTGTGTATTTTTTTATTTTTATTTTTTTAAATGACAAGAAATAACTATATGTATATGATTTAATGTGGAATTGTTTTTATTAAGACCATTGTCAACTCCAGATCAAAACATAAAAGAGATAGTTCTGAAAATTTAAAAGTTTGCAACATTGACTGCAAACCCACAAACTTCTGCAAAACATGTACCAACTGGAATCAAATATCCAAGTGGATATGTGTATTTCTTTAAGTACATTGTATTAAAAGAAGAAAATGGAACACCAACATCTTCAATTCACTGTTTATTTATGGATGATAACTGTGACTGTCTAGCTTTCGACCCGGTGGTGGGTCTTCATCAGGACAGTGTAATACAAAATGATTACTGTTAATGTACAAAATGCGGTACCTTTTTTAAAATTAATTTTAGAGTTAAAGTTCATATGAAAATTATACAAATATAATGGTACCAAATAATTGTATATTTTTGCAATTAAAATATCATTAAAGCTTATGAAAATTAACTGTCTTTGTTATAGTGTATTAACACTCATCAATAACTTGCCAATCTTCTGGATCTATCCAGGATCTTGGTGTGTCTACTGTTGTGGTGGATGAGGCACTAGCTACACTAGAATCTGAGCTTGAGATATACAGATATAATTTTAAAATGTCCAAATCCTTATGAATTTCGATAGCAGGTTCAGTAGTGACTGTTTCCTTTTCAAATCGGGCGGTGAGTGAATTAATTCCGGGTACAATTCTAAAATTTGGTTTGGTAGACAGATGGATCTTTTTCCGGGGAATACTTTCAAACGGTGGGTTGGATCTGGTTGGGATATCACAATCTGCCCACACATTGTGTAATTTTTTATTTCTTAAATTTGTTATATTGTTTGATAAGAAATTATGACCTCTTCAAAAAAATTTATCAAATTCTGTCTCTCCCCTCTCTCTCTTGCACACACACACACACACACACACACACACACACACACACACACACACACACACACACAGAGTGGACTTGAAAAAACTCATATTCATATTCTTTTAGTGACTATGAGAAATATACTGTTAGAATTAATTAATCTTTCTGATGAATTTATATTATATAACTCATTCAGTGAAGGATGACCGTAAAACCAATCAATGACCAGACCTTAAAGTTAATCAATCACTCAAATCAGAAAAAAGAAAATCTGTCTTTTGAGATATCTTCAATCTCGGAAAAAAAAACTCCATTTACATACTAATCAATATAAACAATGAATCTAAAGACTAATCTTTAGATATAAGAGATTAGCTAAACAAAACATCTTCACATCAAGGCAATTGGTCTAGATATGAGCTAATCTGTATAAAAAAAATCGTTTCTCCATAAATGGCAAAGGTTACTTTTTACATTTCTAAGAATGACAATGCATTTTACTCCATCTCTCCCTTAAAGTAAAATCACAACTGCAGAAATTGACCACTTAAGAACATTAAATGTCAATCAAAGTTGCATAATATCTTTGTCTCAGATCTCTTGGTATAAAATATCAAAAAATCAATTGGTGCACAACTCTGTCTGACTTTCTTATACTTTTCATTGATAAAATCAATTTTTTTTTATTTTCAACATCCTTGTTTTAATCATTTGGAATCACTTCAAATTGTAAGAAATTTTGAAGCTTTATTCATCAGTAAAAGGTTGTGGGTGTGATCTTGAGCTAGACTTAAGATATTGGTCAAGATGGTTTTTCCCCTAACAAATTTCATAAAAAGCTTGGTTGTAAATTTATAAATAAAACCAAAATGCAGTCAAATTGTCTTGGTCATCATATCAAGCCAAACTGTCTATGACATCTGGCTAACATGACAAAACAATATTTCCTGTATGTAATATCTGGCAAACACAACAAAATAACATTTCCAGTATATATAAATAATAACATCTGGCAAACATGACAAAATAACATTTCCAATATATAACATCTGGCAAACATGACAAAATAACATTTCCAATATATAACATTTGGCAAACATGACATAATAACATTTCCAATATATAACATCTGGCAAACATGACATAATAACATTTCCAATATATAACATCTGGCAAACATGACATAATAACATTTCCAATATATAACATCTGGCAAACATTTCCTGTATATTACATCTGGCTAACACAACAAAATAACATTTCCCATATATAACATCTGGCAAACATGACAAAATAACATTTCCTGTATATTACATCTTGCAAACACAAATAAATAACATTTCCCATATATAACATCTGGAAAACATTTCAAAATAACATTTCTTTGTATAACATCTGGAAAACATTCCCTGTATATAACATCTGGCAACCATAAAAAATAACATTTCCTATATATAACATCTGGTAAACATGATAAAATAACATTTCTTGTATATAACATCTGGCAAACATGACAAAATAACATTTTCTATATGTAACATCTGGCAAACATAACAAATAACATTACCTTTATATAACATCTTGTAAACATGATAAAATAACATTTCCTACACATGACACCAGTAAGCCAAAGTATTACTATGTCTATATAACATAAGGCAAAGAAGGTTAGAAGTAACATCTCTTGTACATGACATCACCACATTAGGGTAATTAAAAATTTCTGCAATTTGGACATGCAATAATTTTTTTTTACATTTTAGTTTAAATAAGTCAATTTTTACTGGAACTTTACAATTACAATAAATCAAATCAAATCCTTCCCTGATTTATAACAATCAATCAATTTATTCTTTAAAAAACCTAAACAAGTAAATCTCTTCAAAACCCTGTAATAGAGTTGCATGATTCTTGATTGACTCCAGGATTTCATTTTTAATGGATCTCAAAATAACTATAAAATCATCATTCACACTTCTTTTTCGCATTTAAATTGCAAATGTATTTTATAGAAGACCAATATTATGTTTATAACATGTCCCTCAAAATTTCTTCAAGGAACCCAGGCTGTAACCTCTAACAATCCTAAGTAATTGTTCTATTTTTACACACACACACACACACACACACACACACACACACATATATATATATATATATATATATCAGGCCCATATTCAGGGGGGGGGGGGGGTCCGAGGGGTGGAAAGCCACCCCCCTTTTGAAAACCATTAAGGACTGTTAAAGCCTGGTTAAAATCATTTACCACTATTAAACCCTAAAAATCGTTTTAAAAACATTTGTTTTGAAATTAAAACAAGAAAAATGGAACTTCAAAACATCATAATTGACTATTATTTGTTCATCAAAATACTCTAAAATGCTACGAAAGCCCATTAAGCTCACTTTTGTAGGAGAAAACAAGAGGCCCGAAAGGGCCTGTGGAGCTCAACTGTCGAAAATGGTTCTTAAAAAGGCAATTAGCTACTTTTCATTTTCTTTATTAGTTGATATTAGATCAGCAAATAAGAAAATGTGTTAAGAAGGCAGGAAATTACTTGTATAAATAATAAAATAAGCTTGGTGAGCAGGGTTAAATATTGAATGTATTGAAAAATTTTTGTTTCAATAGCACATTTTGAGAAATTTGTCAAAAGGGACATCATCCAAAAATCTAGTAGATTTGAAGTTTTGGTCGATATGCACCTGTATTTTTTGTGTTCTTTATTCTTACAAAGTTCTAAGAATCTTGTATGCAGTTTAAGAGATGTGCTTACAATTTGTTGCAATAGCCCATTTTGAGAAATTTCCCAAAAGGGATATTACTTATATAGCATTTACTGGATGGGAAATTTCTGTAACTTGAGCTGATGTTAAATGCTAAATATAAAAGCTGTATGCCTTACAGTTTCAGAGAAGAAGATTTTTAAATTTGACTGCCCATATAAGTATATGTAGATATATGGGCCCTTGGGGTGGGGCCAAAAATGGCCCAAGGGCCACCATTTGTACAAACCTGGTAAAGGGACTTGAGCTGATGTTAAATGCCAAATATAAAAGCATAAGGCCTTACAGTGTTAGAAAAGAGGATTTTTAAATTTGATTTCCAATATATGCATATGCAGATATATGGACCCCTGGGGTGGGGTCAAAAAAGGACCGGGGGCCGCCATTTGTACAAACTTGGTAAAGAGGCTCAAGCTGATATTAACTGCCAAATATGAAAGCTTTAGGCTTCATGGTTTCAGAGAAGAAGATTTTCAAAGTTGATACTCCATTATAAGCTTTACTTGCACTTTTTACATAAGTATGACAAAAAAACGGCTAAAAACGCGTAACCTAGTTTTTGACGGAATTTCAGGAAATGTACAACCTATATGTTACATAAGTATGACAAAAAACGGCTAAAAACGCGTAACCTAGTTTTTGACGGAATTTCAGGAAATGTACAACTATATGTTTAGAAGCCAAATATCACATCAGATTTTGCATATAACCTATGGTTTCAGAGAAGAAGCTTTTTTTTTTAGGTTTTTTGCATTCTAGGTCGCTGTGACCTACTTTTGGTTGCATTGGAAACCAATTGTATAAATTTTCATCTACTCCTTCTAGAGATCATTCCTGCCAGGTTATGTTAAAATTTGCCCAGTAGTTTCAGAGTTTTTGCTGTTAACAGATGCATGCACACACGCATGCATCATGCCATATAAGCTCATCTGGCTTTAGCCAGTTGAGCTAAAAATATCAATAATGCGTTATTACGCTTAACTTTTGCGAATCAACGCGTATCTTTTGCGTTATTACGCATAACTTTGCGAATAAACGCGTATCTTCCCGAATTAATTAATGCATAACTTTCGCGTAATTACGCGTTACTTTCTATATAAACAAGACATAGCTGAAATATTTTAATGTAATTTACTCAATATAAAATGGTAAAACAAAGACTAAACTTTGTGAGGTTATATTATGAACTTGGGTTATCGCATGCTGAAATTTTATGCTTCCTAGCAATTGGGCATAACATCATAAATTAAATCAACGCTGAAAAGGATATTAAAAAGTTAAAGTTAACGAGAAGGAAAAATTACTCTGATGTATGTGATGTTTAGCACGCATTGTATTGGTGACCTCTAGAAAATCACAATATTAAGGCTATATCAACATCATTTTTAAAATGATAATGGAAAATAACATGGATTATTTTTTCATATACTATGATTTATCACATGCGTTATGATAGAAATCGTATCACTTATATTTAGGCATGACTACACTAAAATTAATCGGGCTTCGTTTTAGTTTAACATGTCGAATAGTGAAAAAAGCGCCACATTTCATTAAAACTTGGCGAAAAGCAACTATAGAACATTGCCATTTAGATTTTTGTTTTTGGTTGCCGTGGCTACCAGAAGTAGGTCACAGTGACCTACATAGCTAAAGTCTACAAAATATCTTCTTCTCCAGAACCACTTTTCCAAGGCAAAAGTTGATATGATATTTGGCTTCTAGAGCCTTTTTTTGCCACGTTTTCATTGTCCATTGTTCAACTGGCAGTCAAACCTACCTTAACCGCAAAAGTAACGCGTAATAACGCGTAAGTTACGTGTTTATTCGCGAAAGTTTCACGTTTATTCGCAAAAATTATACGTAATAACGCATTTTTTTTTTTCTTCTGTGAAAGTGAGCTCAATGATCTTTCGTAAAAATGTACTATTTTGCATTTTATTTCAAAAGTTTTCAGGGGGAGCATGTCCCCAGACCCCCCTAGTGAGGCACACCTGCGGTGTGTGCGCCTACATTTTAAAAATCGCACCCCCTTTCTAAAATACCTGCCTACCTATATATATTACTTATTGATTACTTTATTAAATGAATTGAATCAATGGAGCCCTTAATTCAAGTCAAGATTTTGTCATTTATATTTAGACAGTCAGTTCTGGGATAGTGTTAAAAACAAATCATAAGAAAAAATAGATAGAAAAAAATTTTCTTAAGAGATTCTTATATAAGTGGTCACAAACAAAATATCTTACATTCTCTTTCTTTGCCACCACTGCAGTAGCTCAGTTGGTAGAGTGCTCACTCCATAAGTGGAAGGTTGTCGGTTCAAAACATGGCCGGGTCTAAACAAAGACTTGAAAGTGGGTAGTGACCGTTCTTTCGCCAAGCACTTGGCATTACGATATGAAAGTCATGGTTCTTTCAGATGGGAACTTAAAATAAACGAGGTCCCGTGTCATGTCAGGTGGGGCACGATAAAGAACCCTGCTGTATAATGCCATCAGCACGAGGCACAGGTAAAATTTCTGCGCTTTCGTCTATAGCTGGCAACGTCTCGATATAAGTGAAATATTCTTGACTGGGACATTAAAAACCATTACTCAACTCCCTCAACTCTTTCTTTGCCACAATAAGTTTATAATGCTTTTAATTTTAGTCAATTCAAATACTCTGATTTGAGCAGCGAGAGATGCATACCTTTTAAGAGTTAAAACCATGCTGCAGATTTTTATTTTGGTGAAACATAGACACTGGATACTGCATTATGAGCATTTAAAGTCACATTTTTTATTCAAAGACGTATGTTTTATGTCTCAGTGTAGTTAATGTAGTATCATTGTTTTTGCCCTATCATATATCTTGGCGATCATTTAAGGGTTGTTTGAGGAAACCAGAATACCGGTACCAAAAAGATTTAAACCACCTTTCTCATGCCTCCAGACAGACTAGGAGCTGCTGTAATAGAATTCTAACCTCAACAGTGACAGATGCTATGATTATTCAACACAGACTTTAGGATTGCAGTCTGAGCCAAGTTAATTGTTAATGTGATGTACCAGTACATGGTGTATCAAAACAAACTTTTAATTTATAGTGCTTGAATTCATACAGCTGTGTATCAGCAAAATTACTGGTGGGTTACCTTTTACATGGAATGACATCCCTGTTGTTAAATATAGGACAACTTTGAGCCCATCCAAGATGGCTTCATTAGCCATTAGCCCATCTTGATCTGTATTTCAGCTACACTTTTTTTCTCATAAAACTTTTACAGTCTTCAAAAAAAAATTTATTTGTTGTATGAATGGCAAATCAAAAAAATGATTTTTTTTTCAAAAATAAAAATTAAGAAAAGATCAATATATATTATATGTAAAATGTTTCCCCAATTTGAAAATATGGCCTGAACCAGAAGTGTCCTTACTAACTACTTAATTTGGGTTCTAGATTGACCACTGCCTGATCCTATACAAGGTGGCTTCATTATTTCTCTGTCACTTCAAACCAAACTGAGACATGCACAAGCATTATGGCATATATGTAAATTTAATCATTCTTTACCGAAACCTAAAACACTAATAAATCAAATTAAATCCCATCTTGGTTTACTTCAATCAATACATTCCTAATTCTCTCCACAGTGTTGATTCTTCATTCACTTCTGGGAGTTTTTGGTAATTTAATTTCTGATGCCTTTTAAAATTTAGACATTTCATTTCAAATTACAAAATTTATAAAATGGAAAAAAAATCTGAGTACAAAGACAAATAATATAATTTTTATTTTATCTTAGCAAAAAATAGCTGTTTCCAAAGGCTCACAGATTGCCAAGTGGTCAAGAGCAATGGCTTATGGATCACAGTGTCTCTCATCACCTAGCTATATATATAAATATATATATATATAGTGTCAAATCCTACTTGAGAAATCCTAGTATTTTCAATATTGTTGGTACATTTTCTGAAAGAAGCTTGAGATTTTTTAAATTATTACGGCTTTCTTTACCACCATTGAACTGACTGCCTCAACATAATTGTAAATCTTGCCGCCTGGGACATAAAACACCAAAACACTAGCCAACTTGATATAATTGTATAAAACCTATAGTATTTGTAACTTCATCAAATAAAGGGTGTTTATAAAATCACCTATATCCGTCATTATTGTCCCAAGAGACACCAGTCATTAAGTTGCTAGTGTCATTCTTGTCATTGCGCGTCTGCTACTTTGATTTCAGGCTCCAAAATCCTGTAATTCATAAAGAAGTAATAACCCAACATCTACTAATACGTATACATGCACCAAAATTAAAGTGTGATACATGCACCAAAATAAAGATGTGGTGCTGACTGAAATACAAGCACCAAGAAAAAGGTGTGGTGCTGACTGAAATACAAGAACCAAAATAAGACATGATGCTGACTGAAATACAAGCACCAAAATAAAGATTTGGTGATGACTGAAATACAAGCATCAAAATAAAGATGTGGTGCTGATTGAAATACAGTCAACAAGAAAAAAGTGTGGTGCTGACTAAAATACAAGTACCAAAATAAAGGTGTGGTGCTGACTAAAATACAGTCAACAAGAAAAAGGTGTGGTGCTGACTAAAATACAAGCACCAAAATAAAGATGTGGTGATGACTGAAATACAAGCATCAAAATAAAGATGTGGTGCTGATTGAAATACAAGCACCAAATAAAGGTGTGGTGTTGACTAAAATACGAGCACCAAAATAAGGTGTGGTGCTTACTGAAATACAAGCACCAAAATAAAGGTGTGTTGTTGACTGAAATACAAGCACCAAGAAAAAGGTGTGGTGCTGACTGAAATACAAGAACCAAAATAAGACATGGTGCTGACTGAAATACAAGCACCAAAATAAAGATTTGGTGATGACTGAAATACAAGCATCAAAATAAAGATGTGGTGCTGATTGAAATACAGTCAACAAGAAAAAAGTGTGGTGCTGACTAAAATACAAGTACCAAAATAAAGGTGTGGTGCTGACTAAAATACAGTCAACAAGAAAAAGGTGTGGTGCTGACTAAAATACAAGTACCAAAATAAAGGTGTGGTGCTGACTAAAATACAAGCACCAAAAATAAAGGTGTGGTTCTGACTGAAATACAAGCACCAAAATAAAGGTGTGGTGTTGACTAAAATACAAGCACCAAAATAAGTTGTGGTGCTTACTGAAATACAAGCACCAAAATAAAGGTGTGTTGTTGACTGAAATACAAGCACCAAAAAAAAGGTGTGGTGTTGACTGAAATACAAATACCAAAATAAAAAGACACAGTGCTGACTGAAGAACACATGCACATGATCATGTTTCTTATTTCATTTCATTGAAGCATAGTTAAATTTCTTCTTTTTTTTACATGAAGAAAAACTAGATGTAATATTATAACATGCCTTGTGCTATTTTTTTTTATTTGTTTATTGTTGTAAATGTACCATTTTGCTGATTGCTCTAATATCTGCAAAATCATTCAGCTCAAGATACACTCAATGACTTTAAAAAAATTCTCTGATTTTTAATCCTTTGGTTTTATTATTATTATTATTATTATTATTATTATTATTATTATTATTATTATCATCATTGTTATTGTTGTTGTTGTGATTATTTTTACTTCAAATAAATCAATACAAATGTATACTGTAACTTTGGGTATAAAATCAGACAGTTATTGATATTCTCTTATAATTTGACATAAACCAATCAATTCTGTATTTATTTTCTATAAAGATATATTGATTAAACAATCAGAATGGTTTCTTCCTAACTAAGAGGTTAAATCTTATTATATGAGTGGGTGGTTTATATATTTTTTCATGGAAAGAATCCAAAGAAAAAGCATTAATTAATTACAGTTCATTTTACTTAGAACTGTGGCATTTTAAGAATGGAATTAACAAATAAGAGTTCAAATATTTCTTTCTGAAGTGTTTTATGCCCCAGTCAAGTTTTTTTTTTTTCACTTATACCAGGGTGGTCAGATCTAGTTTGGTGGAGAAAACTAGAGTGCCCAAAGGACATCAATGACCTTCAGAAAGTGAACTGAAAAACTTTTCCCACTATGATTATGGTCATGCTTTGTTTGAAGCTAAAAGGTATTAAGTGCTGTAGTCTGTCGACAGGTGCTTAAGACCACTCATAATCAATGCCCTTCTTTCTAAATTAAAAATTCTAAGCATTATATTATACATGTAAGCACATTAAATGGATTTGTCACAATTCGTCAAAAACTATTCCAACACATCTAATGTACACCTTATATTTTCAAAGCATACCTACCAAAAATAGATCATTTTTAAATGCATAATCTTTATGAAATTTGAAAAAACAGAATCTACTGAAACATTGATAAGATGTAAATTATAAAGAACTTTATGTACAAAATCATTTTAGGGAGCACTTTTATGATTTTAAACCATGTATAAAGTTTATGAATCACGAAAATAAAGCACAGAATTTATGTAGTCTTAAAAAATTATCACATAATGAACAGAAATCAGGAAAGTTAATGGCATAAAATAGTTCTAGGTTAAAATTCATCAGAAAATACAGATCTCCTCTTCATTTTTGTTAATGTTGTGTATACAAAGATTTTCAAAACTTCCAGTGAGTATCACACAATTTGTGACATGTGGCCTCAATGGCAAAGTTTTTTTAAAGTGAATGCTTATATATAATTGGGCATCCCATCCCTAGGTTCGAAATTCCACTCGGTAGTTCCTAGTGTGGTCAAGTTTGTTAGTTTGCTTGCTGAAGGATGGCGGTTTTCTATGGGCACTGTGGTTTTCCCTACCATCCAAAAACTTGCCACCTTATTATTATTTAAAGAATCTTGACTGGGGCATAAACACCATTAATCCAATTCAATCTAATCCATACATGTGACACATTTTCTGTAGCACATAATTTACAAATATGTATAAAATGGTTGGTGAACAATGTGCTTGTCTAACTTATAACAACATTTTCATATGTCAGCATGTACTGAATTTTTCCTTCTGATTCTTGACAATAATCTACTTACTGATATGATTTTAGACACTAAAATAGTGAGAATTTTCAGACATTCTCCTGTAACATCATTGTCTATTAAGTGAAGTTGCAGAGATGCAATAACATATGTTAATATATATATATATATATATATATATATATATATATATATATATATATATATATATATATATATATAAACAGTGAATGTTGAGGACACTTTATCATGCTTTACATTGTCACATTTTTTTAACAGAACAACAGTTACTGTCTGGACACAGGTTATTAACTTTTACATATTTTCATCTGAATAAGGTGTACTCCCCATTTGAAAACAACTGAAAAGAATTCAGTGTATGAGCAATTTACACTATAAAGTAATATAGCAATGTAAGGGTTCTCCGAGGTAACAGACTCATGATTCAAAGGTCATGGGTTTGAGCTCTGCCTATGCTATGTGGTATGTTTGTGGATAGGACACTTAATTTCATATTGCTAAAATCTTTCCAGCAGCAAAATTAATTGGTACAAGTACTGACAAACATCTTTGGGGTTTACCTAGTTCATCCCAGGAGGAGTATTGTGTTTGTCTGTTGTTTCACATCATTAAAACCAGAATAACCACTTGCCTGATGAGTGTATAGGCTCAGGACAAAAACTTTTTATCTGAAACATGATTTAATAACCACACAACTTAAAACCAGTTCCTGATCTTGTCATCACATGACTAAAATATCACATGATATAAAACACATACTGCTGAAATCATCATTATCATAATCGGTTTCTTTTGATTAACTTGCAGATTCAGAAGCATTGTCTGCACTAGTAGGCTCCCTTCCAGATGACTGGCTAGCTGCACGGATGGCAGAAATGAAAATTATATTTCCCTTTATTCTTTAAATTATAAAATATAAATCATTTTTTGCATGATTTCTTCCCATTATATCAAGAAAAAAACGTATTTGAATGATATGAAACTTCATTTAATTTCTTTATATTTCCTTAGATATTTTATCAGAAAAAATTTACAAAATCCACTAAAACTAACACAGTGAAACAGAAAATATTGGTTATACAATACAAAAAACAATGACTTGGATTTCAAATCTTTCCTTCAAATGTGTGAAATAAGATGTCCTTTAAAAAATACAAACACTTGCTGACTTCGTATGTGGGAGTTTGGGGATCCAACCCTGACCAAGACTACATGTACAAAATGGTAGTAATTGTTTTTTTTTGCCAAACATGTGGCATTTAGAAATAAAAGTCAAAAAGTCTTTCCAAGAAGAGCTTAAAAACAGATGCCCCATGTCATGTGGGTGTTGCATGCTAAAGAACACTCCCTCCCTGCACATTGCCCTAAATGCACTGAAGGTAAAAATTTCTGCCACTTCATTAATAGCTGGAGATATCTCAATATAAATAAAACACTCTTGACTGGGACATAAAACCCCACTAAATCAAATCAACTTGTTCCTTTAAATAACATTAAGATCCTATCATATAAAAGCCAGAAACTACATCTTAAGCAGCTATTGATAGAAAAAAGATCCAAGTTTAGGGATGAAATTGAAATGACGTTTTGTAATTGATGAAGTTTTTATGTTACATCAACATTTGTTAAAAGTTATCTCATAGAAGTTTTAAAAAATAATAAAAAACTATAATTTGAAGAAAAAAGTGAATGTTCCACATCTACAACAAACACAATTTAACAAGCTTTCAATCAAAAGGAGTTTATTATATCAGAGAGCACTCAAAACAAATGGCCTCATAAGTCTGCATAGTAGCTTCAATTTTTTTTATGAAAAAAATGGTAAATGAAAGAATAATGCAATCAATCTGTCATCACTTCTCCAAAATTTATTGACATTTTTGAATGTTTTCATGTCAACTGAACATTTCTGAAGAATTCATTCTCAATTATGTAGGGAAAAAAGTAAATAATTAGGTAAAAGTTATAGAAAATGAATTTTTCTTTATATACTAAAACTTTTTCCAGACATGTCATTAAAGTGTTATTAAGATAATTGACTACTTTATAATACTGGAGCATCAGTAAAAAAAATAATTAATAAAACAGACAAATAATTATGCAAAAAATATGACCTTATGATAGACTTTGTTGTCAATTACAAATATTGGAAAATTGCATGATTCCTCTCTCTCTCTCTCTCTCTCTCTCTCTCTCTCTCTCTCTCTCTCTCTCTCTCTCTCGTTCTCCTTTTCAAATTCTTGAAAATTAATAAAATTGGTTTGTACAGAGATTTAAAAAAAATGAAACATTCATTGTAGCATTTTAGAAGAATAAAGTAATTTGTAATTTTTCCAGTTATGTAATTTCAAGAAGTGTAACTACCAAAAGTGTAACTACCAGAAGTGTAACTACCAAAAGTGTAATTTCCAGTAGTGTAACTACCAAAAGTGTAATTTCCAGTGGTGTAATTTTCAGTAGTTCACTTTCCAGTAGTGTAATTTCCAGAAGTGTAACTACCAAAAGTGTAACTACCAGAAGTGTAACTACCAAAAGTGTAACTACCAGAAGTGTAATTTCCAGAAGTGTAACTACCAAAAGTGTAATTTCCAGTAGTGTAATTAACAAAAGTGTAATTTCCAGTAGTGTAACTAACAAAAGTGTAATTTCCAGTAGTGTAACTAACAAAAGTGTAATTTCCAGTGGTGTAATTTTCAGTAGTTCACTTTCCAGTAGTGTAATTTCCAGAAGTGTAATTACCAGAAGTGTAATGTCCAGAAGTGTAATTACCCAGATGTGTAATTACCAGTAGTATAATTTCCAGAAGTGTGAGCAACTTATGATTTTTTTTTTAACTGAACTGTAGACTTTTTTAAAAGAAAAGAAGAAAGATAAACCTAAAGGTGTGTCGGGACAGGTAAGTTGGAAAAATTGTGAAACAGCATGGTTGGACTAATTAGAGTGAAGTATTACATTCTTCTATAGAGAGAATGTTACAGGAGATTTTTAGTAAAAGCTTCTTTTGTTTTTACCTAACATGATGATAAGTAAAGCTAGTCTATTTGAGAATACTAAATAGACAACAGTTTATGTCTCTGTTGTCAAAATTTCTTGTGTCAGATTTAACCAACGTTGCCTTTGGTTTAATTTATTTTTTATTTGTCACTGTTTTCCCATCACCAGTATAAACCAAACTGCAACAATGAAAATAGTATTCTAAGTTTTCAGAACACTAAATAGGCAGACGGCAGCTTGTCTGCATTGTCAACATTTTTTAAGCAGACCTTTGACCTTGACCCATTTAGAAGGCAGTTCAAATAAAAAATCAGAAATGAAAACCTCATGTCATTGCCCTTAAAATAGTAAAGTTATAACAATCTGAAGACATTTCATATAATGATCAAAATTTAATGCAAAAACAAGTAACATATTTTTAACCAAATTTCAAAAAATGAACATGTCGTAGGCTCATAATCCAAGGTATTTCAAATACCACTTCAGATTTTTTTTTACAACATCAGTTTTGGGCCTATGGTCAGGTGAGCTAAAAAACTACAGAACATTCAGTGAAATTACTTACACTGTCCTGTTGCTTCAAAAGACTAAACATGAATCATTTGCTTTACTGCAGTTATAGATATATATTTTAGAACATTTTCAGAATTAATACACAAGTCACCTGAATAATTAAATCATTGTAGTATATAAACTTCGTAGATAATATAGGTTCTGAAACTTCAATGGACCTTGTTTATAAAGAAATCAATTTATAGAATTAAAAGGAATGTCAAGGGAATACTTAGTTTAGGATCAAATAATTATGTCATGTTATCTAGGGCATTCAGGATAACGACTCTATTCAAGTTTAAATAATTTTAAAGATAATGTATATTTGAAAGACATCTTACTCAAAAGTTGTTTTATATACATCAATTGGTTGGAACCTCAATCAAGATTATTTCACCTACATTGAGGTTGTTTGATTGGTTAGTTGGTTGGTTGGAATGATGTTTCTAACCTCCATCAAAATTATTTCACCTACAATGAGGTTGGTTGGTTGGTTGGTTGGATGGAATGATGTTTCTTACCTCCATCAAGATTATTTTACCTACATTGAGGTTGTTTGGTTGGTTGGTTGGTTGGTTGGATGGAATGATGTTTCTTACCTCCATCAAGATTATTTTACCTACAATGAGGTTGTTTGGTTGGTTGGTTGGTTGGTTGGTTGGTTGGATGGAATGATGTTTCTTACCTCCATCAAGATTATTTTACCTACAAAGAGGTTGTTTGGTTGGTTAAATGTTGTTTACATCACATCAGCAATTTTTTAGTTATTTGCGATGAGACATTATTTTAATATCACTGATTTGTAATTAAAGTGGTTTGAAACCACACTTGGGCTAATCCATGTGTGAATAAGTTTGTCAGTTTGTTTGCTTAAGGTCAATTGATTTCTCTGGGTACTCTTATTTCTTCCATACACCAAAACTGAATGCCTTGATGTAATTGAAAAAATCTTGGGATGTAAACACTGTTTATTCTTTACACTTAAGTATATTCAGGTCTTTGGAATAGAAATTAATATCACTAATTTGTACCCAGCCGTTAATATTAAGAGTATTTGATGTAGATGGTTTATACTGTAAATCATATACACATGTAATTTGGAAAAAAAAAAAAAACCCTTTAATTAAGAAACAGACCAATCACCTACCAGTGAACATAAAACCAATAATTGAATGATTGATTTTTTTCAACAAATTGGTTTATTACTAAAAGTTCAATATCTGTATCTTAATCAGATTGAATGAATGAATTTGCGTAATAACTCCCCCTTTCAGATATATTTGAATAAATACCTTTACAAAAAATCAATTTTGTGAGTGTTTGTAATGAATATCTTTAATATAATATTAAATATTTAGAATGTTTGCTTCCTTTTTCCCCCTAAAGCTCTATCTACTGAAGATTGAAATGAGTCCTGTGTACATTGATTATTTCATGTGAATCATACGGATAGATTGAAACAATATACAAAATATACAGCAGTGGAAGCTCAATATTGATCCGGGAAAATTATCGGAATCCATTTATAGTCCATATATCATACCAATAATATACTAATAATTAGGGCTTTTATAAATTATAGATATTTATGATAAAAATGCAGAATAAAATCTATAATAAAATCTTACCTGAAAAAGTCCAATTAAACCAAAAGTGCACATTTTACTGCAGTAATGAAATACCGGGTGTTACTGTTCCTGGAAATCGGTTTGGACAATTCCAATGACTGAGAGGAATGTGCCATTTTATGTGTAGGGGTTGTCAGGTTTACATGTTTTCGGTGCTGTTGCTTGAGAAATTCCAAATTTTTACAATTAAAAAATGGAAATTAATGAATTAACTACTTTTATTGACTCAAACCAAATGGAATGATTTGGGAAACAGGAAAGTGATGAAATTGGGAATACCTATAACATGAAAAATATCAATACCCGTGATCATCCAACAACTTTGAGCACTATACAAAATAAAATGGATTTTTATTGTGTTTCTAGTAATATAATCTAGAGTTTTTGTTGAAATTGTATTAAAATGTCATACATCAAAGTATAGGGAAATCATGTTTAATTTATTTTTTTGAAAACCAATAAAATTGTGTGATACAAATTTTCCTATTCAACTAATCCTTAAAAGGAGTTGTTCATAACATGTGAATAATCATCCAAATTTTACTTGTTTTTTTTTTCCTACTGTGGAGTTTGTAAATTAATTTTCATTTACACATTTTTAAGTTTATTCTAAAAATAATGAAGTACTGGTAATACAAGTACTTGTGCATTATTTTCTAAAAAAAATGACAAAACTGTTGGAAATTAAAAGACCCATTTTCAATATCTACAAATAAATGCAATATTTGAGGATATTACTAGTAAATGATATTATGAATAATTGATTGGACTTCAAAAGTATTTAAACATGGAGATTATATGTAATAAAAATAATTGTGCTTAGTATTAAATACAAAATTAGTTTTATTTTATTTATTATTTATTTATTTTTTATTGTATTATTATTATTTTTTTTTTTTTGAAAGGGGGGGGGGGGGTAATTTGAAAAACACAAAAATAAAAATAACACATATTTAGATAGACATACAAACAGGCAATATTTTGAAATATGATAATCATAATAATAAATAGATATGAAATTTTCACAATTAACAGTAGTATAACCTGTCCAATTTCATGATTTTATGTTTACATTATGTTTTCACAGTGCACCCCACCTCCTAGGTTTGAACCCACTCAGGCAGATCCTGGTGTTATTATCTGGGCACTCCAGTTTCCTCCACCATCCCAGATCTAACTGCCTCTATATAAGTGAAATATTCTTGACTGGGGCAATAACTCATCTCTTTATTTGCCTTGGTGATGGTATTAGTTAGATCCATACTGTATAAGATGAGCTGTAATCAAAGGAAGTGACTGTGTATTTAATACATACCGGGGGTATTTCAATTAGAAATATGATCTTTCTACCTTCTACATTATTGCTTATGTTCCAACACCTATGAGTCTTATGGTGTTAAAAGTCTTATGGTGTTACAAGTCTTATGGTGATTTTTGCAACAGCTTAGATACGTTGATTTATATTAAGGCGTCAATCTTGGAAAGTGGAGAAAAACGGTCCTTGGAGAAAACCCCACACTTTGTCTAAGTTTCTTCAGTTTCAGTTTCTTTCACTTTTCAGATTTGACCATCCTGAAATAAGTGAAGACTTTTGACTTAAACACCATAACTCATGAATGGTAAAAATTGTGGTCCAAACCTAATAGGAATTACATGTATAAGCAAGTGACTGAAACTTTGATCAAATAAATTTAAAAAGAAAACTACTGGACAAAAACACAAAATGAATTTTTAAAAAAGCCTTTGTGTCTCCAGCTTTATTCAATATGTTCCTATATCTAATTGATACTGCCTTGGTGGCTCAGTGTTGGAGTGGAGTGGAATAATAGTGTTTTATGCCCCAGTCAAGATTCTTTCACTTATTTTGAGGCAGTCAGTTCTGGGATGGTGGAGGAAACCGGAGTGCCCCGAGAAAACCACCAACCTTTGGCAAACGAACTGACAACTCACTCACACTAGGATCTGTCCCAAGTGGGATTCGGTGGTGAGAGGCACTGTGATCCATAAGCATGCGCTTTAGACCACTTGGCCACCGAGGCCCCACTCAGTGTAAGAGCATCCTCATTGAGAGCAAGGTCATGGGTTCAAACCCCAGCTGTGTCATACATAAAATTCAAAAATTTGAGATATTGTTTCCTTGCCTGGCATTAGGCATTAGGACTGAGTATCGACTTGTTCACTGGTGCCAGAATATAGACAGGGGAGTGGTATGCTTGCCTGCAACATACTGACTTGACTTGGTCAGCATCTTGGGCACCTTACCATACAAGTCACCCTGAGTGTGTGCTAGTACACAGCAGGCCATAATACACCCTCACACTTCAAACACATACATGAACTTATTCTTAGATTAATCCATAAAGATTAATAGTCAAGAATATCTGAAAAATTGCTGATGTAACATTAAACAACATTACTATAACCTATATCTAAATGTATTGTAGTGCTTTATGTTACAGCCAAGATTCTTTTATTTATATTGAGGCAGTCAAATAGTGTAGATAAACCCCGAGTGTCTCGAAATAACCACACACCTTAACCAGACAATTTGATAAATTTCTTACATTAGGTATGCCAAAGTGGGAGGCACTCAAGTACAATAAAGGTGTTATGCCAACTAACAAATTAATAACATTTTCTCCGAAACTAATTTGAACCAAACAATCATAGCAGGAAATTAAAATTATGTTTGAGTTATCTCCCTTACATTATAAAATTAAGATTGCAACATGCTGTTGTACACAATTTAAGATCTTTATCATGTCCTTTTATTTCATACACACAATTTAATATGGAGTATGATGTTGTATGCCCCCAGTCAAAATTATTTTACTTCTATCAAGGCAGCCGGTAAATGTGTAAAAGGATTTGAAATAGAAATATATTCCCTAATAAGCATAGCCATACAAAAGTATACCAATATGTATTAAAAATAAATTTTCTGAAGGATTGGTCAGCTGTAATGTTGTTTAATGCTGCATCAGCAATTTTCAGCTCTCCAAGGAATAAGACTGAAGACCCTACGGGCCAGGTTGTCAAATAACACTAGATGTCCCATCCACTCATTACTACGAGCTGTTTCACTGTATAAGGCCTAACTTAAAAAATTCTTTGTTTGCTGTTTTCTGATTCATGCTGTCCACATGTGGGTAGGTAGGTAGGGAAAATATTTTATTTTATTTTTTGAAAACTTAATCTATTACACTTTTGAAAAAGGTCAAATTGGTTTTTTTGCTAACTACAGTCTTCTTTGTTTCTCCTTGTGTCTTCTCCCATGGAGAAAGTTGAATTTTCTCACTAATGTGTAAACCTGCTCACAGGTTGCTTGCTTGGATTATTGCCCTTTCATACTGTTTTTACTTTGTATGAAAAGCCAAAAAAAAAAAAAAAAGGAATTGATGTGGCAATAAATATTTTGGGTAGGGGCATTTCAAGTGGGTGAGGCGGTCAACGGCAAACTAACTTAATTTTATTTTAGGCCTAACATGTCGTAGTTATGTCTACAAGTGCAGAATTTTTCCTGATAATCATTTTTATAGAGAATATAAAAGCCACACAATACCCAGTGTCAAACATATAAGTGCAGTTTTTGAAGCAATACTGTATTAACACTAAATTTTAAATTAGGCCTGCATATTAAAAGCTTTCATGTTTTGGTCATTCTGTGTACACCTATGCGAGATCAGAACAACTATATTGATAGTCTGTAATTTTTCTTTAAATACATTTTTGTCTAGCTACAAAGTGATAATTTACATTAATCATCACAATCTTTTGACCGAAGGCTGTTAATAGCCTGGGTGATAACTTGGGGTGTTCAAAACCATTTTTGTTCTAAACCATTGATAGTGAAAATTCAAAGTAATTCAAACTTATTTGCTTTCTGTAACAAAATGAAGATGGTACATGTGTATTAAAAATATTTCAAATTCAAAATCAAATTTAAAAAAAAAACACAAAATACTTTTGTAAATGTATAATTTTCACTAACAACAGTTTGGAACAACTAGACCTCCTTTTATTTTTATAATCAAGTCTGAATCAAATTGCATCAATAATTTATTTTGTATGCACATTAACAAAATGTTACATTACATATTAATGTCACCATATGACAGCTGACCATTATTTTCCATATAAATTTTCCATTACACATAATACAAATTAAAATCTATTAAATAGTTGTTCACGAAAATAATATACATGTAAACCTAAAGCTCAATCATTACCGATGCTGCCATTCAGGAAAAACCAGACAAGAATTCTGGAAACCTGTGTCCGAAGATTATGCAGACAACGATTCATGAGAAGTGCTCAGACCTACACTTTTTTTTAAAAAAAAGTAAATAATAAAATACATATAAATAAATGAATTCCTAGATTTTCATCTGAATTTTTGATCTATGAAAATTTGGATGGTGAACCATTATATTTTTCAGATTTATCCTGATGTAAATATTTAACAAAATAATAGTTAAATTTTGATGTGCCAGATGTGCACATTTCGGAAATTCATTCCTCATCCGAGACACTAAGGGCCGAAAATGTTGATAGAGAAAAAAGATAATCCAAAAATTCAAAAATTAATAAATCTTAAGGTCTCTAAATTATAATAAAAATAATATATAGCATAAAAATAATTACCAACATGAAAGCCATTTCAGCATCATGTTGCAATTTTCTTTTAAATGTTGCTAATCTAATACTTTTTTATTTAAAAAATACAAAATATTTTTGCGGGATGAAAATCTAGGAATTTTACAATTGCATAATTTACAATCATTTTACCGGTAAATTTTATATTTTACTTCTTGCAATGTTGGAGTTTGTACCTTGGCATAACAACTTCAATCTTACTGGTATTTCAACAAATCGACATTTCAACCTCTTATCAGGTCAATCTTAACACCGCCAAGATCAGATTTAGAGACCTAGGCATATCATCTTTTCAATTAACACAGTTGCATTGATGTATATAAAAAGAATAAATGATCAATTTAGTTTGTTTCTCGATGAGGCTAAAATAGCCCTTTACAAATAATGACATAAATGTTATGTGGAATGGTGAAGAAAAAAAGGTGAAATAATTAGCACTGGACATTTTAGTTATTAGTGAGCGGCCGTTAGTATAGGATTGCATGTCATTACTTGATCATCGACAACAAATATACAAATCGTATATGCCAATATTTAATTTTGATACATCAATGACGACTGGTCAATTTTAAAAGAATAAACCGGGGCGTCTGAAATCAAATCTCCATCAGTGATGTCAAGATCAAACTGAAAAAAGGAAGAAAATGCGATATTGGTGTTGGAAAACAAGTACAATTGCAGCATAGCAACCAACCACAAACTACGACATTGAAAGAAGGTACATGTATCAGCAAGTAATATATACACAAGATTTGATATTTTGGAAGATTTTCACAATTATTCACATTCACTTTAGTTCTAAAAGTCAGTGGCCACTATATATACTTCCACATGTGTTATTATTAACGGTATTTGTAGCTATCCATAGTAAAATTGTCTGATGATAATGGATGAAGTACAGGAAATCCATGCTGGTTTTTTTCCTAAAAATACAAAAAGAATGAAGATCCATTAAAATATTTTACAAGAGCAACAATATAGCTAAATAAAATCTGAATATTATTATTATCAATTGAAGTTTTAATTCATACAAATAAAAGAACACCTTACAGAAATCTCTTATGACAAGAGAATTTTAAATGGTAGTATATATTTAGTGAATCGAGGCACTGTGTCTTCAACAAAGATACTAAAACAAAGATGGAGTCCTATTCGCTTTCTTGAAACAGCTATACATAAAGGTCACTGACAATTAACACATTGATTAAAAACCATCCCAAAAAACTCAACATGGGCCAATTTTCCATATTTTTTTTCACTACGCGAAAATATAATCCGGAGCAATCTTGACAGAAATACATTCCTAAAGTCTGCCTATGAGGGTTAAATATTTTACCTCGTGACCTTTACCTTTGACCTACATATAAACATTTTGTATAGATTTGTGGCAAACTTGATAAAAATCCATGTATAAATGTAAAAGTTGTGGAGCAGACTTAATATTGGATGGAGATGGACAGCACAATTCCTGTATCACCTGAGCTTCAATTACCGGAAGATTATAAAAATCAACACTGCTTTTATAGATCTGCAATGAATAAGTAAGCTCTTCTAATCAATTAAGTTTTCATTTCTTAAGTACCGGGTACTTAAAATGTATATTTATTGTACCTTTTGTATTTCCACAATTGTTAAATCATTTGTTAACATCTGGTATTAGCATCATCTTATCCTCATTTACGATGTCAGGCATTTTCCTATTTGAAAAAATTAAAACAAAAACAAAAACAACTGAAATATTTAAAAAAAGTGAAATAATACTGACCATTTGTGTATCAAACCATACATTTTCACTTATAAAGTAATACTTAGACTCTGTGCACACTTTAAATCCGAGAAGCTAGTTCCCTGTGCCATTGCATCTACCAATTCCAAATGCTAGCTGTTATTGGAGATTTCCTGCCACCATTTAATCTTCCTCTGCTAGAAATATCCATTGGGACAAGTCTGGTTCCTCGAGATCCTGAAGAGGTGGTTATCCATACAGGCCTACTACAAAACTAAAGCAATGACATTAACTGCAATGAGGAAAGACATCATCCATGGAGATACAAGTGAATGCATTCTTGACTGTGGGTAAACAATTCCATTAGGTCTATAGTTATCAAGTGAAAATCTTGACCTTGCGAATAACTTGCCTTCATGTTCACAAGTGAGGTTTGCACTATGGTATTTTATCTATAGGCTTTTTATTGGAGATCTCATCGTCAATGATGAGATATTCCTTACTATGGGAAACATTTCTGTAAAGTCTAAAACTAACAGGAATGTCAAAGTGAAATAATCTTGACCATTTGTGTATCAAACCATACACTTTTACTTATAATGTAATACTTAGACTCTCTAGTGTCTCAGTGAACACTATGGCTGGCTGTTCTTGGAGATCTGCTGCCATCATTCAATCTTCCTCTGCCAGAAATATCCAATGACTTCCAGATTTCTGCATGCCAGGTCAATTCCAGAAAACATAATGCCAACCAAACCCACGATGCATTATGTTTCCACTCGACGTTCTCTCTGGCGCCCATCCGATGTGGAAGGTTTGATTCCTCGAGATCCTGAAGAGGTGGTTATCCACACAGGCCTACTAGAAAACTAAAGCACAGACATTAATTGCAACAAGGAAAGACATCATCCATGAAGATATAAGTGAATGCATTCCTGACTGTGGGTAAACAATTCCATTAGGTCTACAGTTAAGTGAAAATCTTGACCTTGCAAAGAATTTGCCTTCACGTTCGCCAGTGAGGTCAATTCCAGAAAACATAATGCCAACCAAACCCACGATGCATTATGTTTCCACTCGACGTTCTCTCTGGCGCCCATCCGATGTGGAAGGTTTGATTCCTCGAGATCCTGAAGAGGTGGTTATCCACACAGGCCTACTAGAAAACTAAAGCACAGACATTAATTGCAACAAGGAAAGACATCATCCATAAAGATATAAGTGAATGCATTCCTGACTGTGGGTGAAACAATTCCATTAGGTCTACAGTTAAGTGAAAATCTTGACCTTGCAAAGAATTTGCCTTCACGTTCGCCAGTGAGGTTTGCACCATGGTAAACATTTCTGTTATGTCTAAAACTTACAGGAATGTCAAAGTGAAATAATCTTGGCCATTTGTGTATCAAACCATATACTTTCACTTATAATGTAATACTTAGACTCGGTGCACTCTTTCAGTCTAAGAAGCTAGTTCCCTGTGCCTTTGCATCTACCAATTCCAAATGCTAGCTGTTATTGGAGATTTCCTGCCACCATTCAATCTTCCTCTGCTAGAAATATCCATTGGGACAAGTCTGGTTCCTCGAGATCCTGAAGAGGTGGTTATCCATACAGGCCTACTACAAAACTAAAGCACTGACATTAACTGCAATGAGGAAAGACATCATCCATGGAGATACAAGTGAATGAATTCCTGACTGTGGGTAAACAATTCCATTAGGTCTACAGTTAAGTGAAAATCTTGACCTTGCAAATAATTTGCCTTCACGTTCACAAGTGAGGTTTGCACTACGGTAAACATTTCTGTTATGTCTAAAACTAACAGGAATGTCAAAGTGAAATAATCTTGACCATTTGTGTATCAAACCATATACTTTCACTTATAATGTAATACTTACACTCGGTGCACTCTTTTAGTCTAAGAAGCTAGTTCCCTGTGCCTTTGCATCTACCAATTCCAAATGCTAGCTGTTATTGGAGATTTCCTGCCACCATTCAATCTTCCTCTGCTAGAAATATCCATTGGGACAAGTCTGGTTCCTCGAGATCCTGAAGAGGTGGTTATCCATACAGGCCTACTACAAAACTAAAGCACTGACATTAACTGCAATGAGGAAAGACATCATCCATGGAGATACAAGTGAATGAATTCCTGACTGTGGGTAAACAATTCCATTAGGTCTACAGTTAAGTGAAAATCTTGACCTTGCAAATAATTTGCCTTCACGTTCACAAGTGAGGTTTGCACTATGGTAAACATTTCTGTTATGTCTAAAACTAACAGGAATGTCAAAGTGAAATAATCTTGACCATTTGTGTATCAAACCATATACTTTCACTTATAATGTAATACTTAGACTCGGTGCACTCTTTCAGTCTAAGAAGCTAGTTCCCTGTGCCTTTGCATCTACCAATTCCAAATGCTAGCTGTTATTGGAGATTTCCTGCCACCATTCAATCTTCCTCTGCTAGAAATATCCATTGGGACAAGTCTGGTTCCTCGAGATCCTGAAGAGGTGGTTATCCATACAGGCCTACTACAAAACTAAAGCACATGACATTAACTGCAATGAGGAAAGACATCATCCATGGAGATACAAGTGAATGCATTCTTGACTGTGGGTAAACAATTCCATTAGGTCTACAGTTAAGTGAAAATCTTGACCTTGCGAATAACTTGCCTTCACGTTAACCAGTGAAGCTTGCACTACATTTAGCCTCTCAGAATTTTATCTATAGGCTTTTTATTGGAGATCTCATCGTCAATGATGAAATATTCCTTACTATGGGAAACATTTCTGTAAAGTCTAAAACTAACAGGAATGTCAAAGTGAAATAATCTTGACCATTTGTGTATCAAACCATACACTTTTACTTATAATGTAATACTTAGACTCTATAGTGTCTCAGTGAACACTACGGCTGGCTGTTCTTGGAGATCTGCTGCCATCATTCAATCTTCCTCTGCCAGAAATATCCAATGACTTCCAGATTTCTGCATGCCAGGTCAATTCCAGAAAACATAATGCCAACCAAACCCACAATGCATTATGTTTCCACTCGACGTTCTCTCTGGCGCCCATCCGATGTGGAAGGTTTGATTCCTCGAGATCCTGAAGAGGTGGTTATCCATACAGGCCTACTACAAAACTAAAGCACTGACATTAACTGCAATGAGGAAAGACATCATCCATGAGATACAAGTGAATGAATTCCTGACTGTGGGTAAACAATTCCATTAGGTCTACAGTTAAGTGAAAATCTTGACCTTGCGAATAATTTGCCTTCACGTTCGCCAAGTGAGGTTTGCACTATGGTAAACATTTCTGTTATGTCTAAAACTAACAGGAAATGTCAAAGTGAAATAATCTTGACCATTTGTGTATCAAACCATATACTTTCACTTATAATGTAATACTTAGACTCGGTGAACACTTTTAGTCCAAGAAGCCAGTTCCCTGTGCCTTTGCATCTAGCAATTCCAAATGCTAGCTGTTATTGGAGATTTCCTGCCACCATTCAATCTTCCTCTGCTAGAAATATCCATTGGGACAAGTCTGGTTCCTCGAGATCCTGAAGAGGTGGTTATCCATACAGGCCTACTACAAAACTAAAGCACAGACATTAACTGCAATGAGGAAAGACATCATCCATGGAGATACAAGTGAATGAATTCCTGACTGTGGGTAAACAATTCCATTAGGTCTACAGTTAAGTGAAAATCTTGACCTTGCTAAATAATTTGCCTTCACGTTCACAAGTGAGGTTTGCACTATGGTAAACATTTCTGTTATGTCTAAAACTAACAGAAATGTCAAAGTGAAATAATCTTGACCATTTGTGTATCATACCATATACTTTCACTTATAATGTAATACTTAGACTCGGTGCACACTTTTAGTCCAAGAAGCCAGTTCCCTGTGCCTTTGCATCTACCAATTCCAAATGCTAGCTGTTATTGGAGATTTCCTGCCACCATTCAATCTTCCTCTGCTAGAAATATCCATTGGGACAAGTCTGGTTCCTCGAGATCCTGAAGAGGTGGTTATCCATACAGGCCTACTACAAAACTAAAGCACTGACATTAACTGCAATGAGGAAAGACATCATCCATGGAGATACAAGTGAATGAATTCCTGACTGTGGGTAAACATTCCATTAGGTCTACAGTTAAGTGAAAATCTTGACCTTGCAAATAATTTGCCTTCACGTTCACAAGTGAGGTTTGCACTATGGTAAACATTTCTGTTATGTTTAAAACTTACAGGAATGTCAAAGTGAAATAATCTTGACCATTTGTGTATCAAACCATATACTTTCACTTATAATGTAATACTTAGACTCTACAGTGTCTCAGTGAACACTACAGCTGGCTGTTCTTGGAGATCTGCTGCCATCATTCAATCTTCCTCTGCCAGAAATATCCAATGACTTCCAGATTTCTGCATGCCAGGTCAATTCCAGAAAACATAATGCCAACCAAACCCACAATGCATTATGTTTCCACTCGACGTTCTCTCTGGCGCCCATCCGATGTGGAAGGTTTGATTCCTCGAGATCCTGAAGAGGTGGTTATCCACACAGGCCTACTAGAAAACTAAAGCACAGACATTAATTGCAACAAGGAAAGACATCATCCATGAAGATATAAGTGAATGCATTCCTGACTGTGGGTAAACAATTCCATTAGGTCTACAGTTAAGTGAAAATCTTGACCTTGCAAAGAATTTGCCTTCACGTTCGCCAGTGAGGTTTGCACCATGGTAAACATTTCTGTTATGTCTAAAACTTACAGGAATGTCAAAGTGAAATAATCTTGACCATTTGTGTATCAAACCATATACTTTCACTTATAATGTAATACTTAGACTCGGTGCACTCTTTTAGTCTAAGAAGCTAGTTCCCTGTGCCTTTGCATCTACCAATTCCAAATGCTAGCTGTTATTGGAGATTTCCTGCCACCATTCAATCTTCCTCTGCTAGAAATATCCATTGGGACAAGTCTGGTTCCTCGAGATCCTGAAGAGGTGGTTATCCATACAGGCCTACTACAAAACTAAAGCACAGACATTAACTGCAATGAGGAAAGACATCATCCATGGAGATACAAGTGAATGAATTCCTGACTGTGGGTAAACAATTCCATTAGGTCTACAGTTAAGTGAAAATCTTGACCTTGCAAATAATTTGCCTTCACGTTCACAAGTGAGGTTTGCACTATGGTAAACATTTCTGTTATGTCTAAAACTAACAGAAATGTCAAAGTGAAATAATCTTGACCATTTGTGTATCAAACCATATACTTTCACTTATAATGTAATACTTAGACTCGGTGCACACTTTTAGTCCAAGAAGCCAGTTCCCTGTGCCTTTGCATCTACCAATTCCAAATGCTAGCTGTTATTGGAGATTTCCTGCCACCATTCAATCTTCCTCTGCTAGAAATATCCATTGGGACAAGTCTGGTTCCTCGAGATCCTGAAGAGGTGGTTATCCATACAGGCCTACTACAAAACTAAAGCACAGACATTAACTGCAATGAGGAAAGACATCATCCATGGAGATACAAGTGAATGAATTCCTGACTGTGGGTAAACAATTCCATTAGGTCTACAGTTAAGTGAAAATCTTGACCTTGCAAATAATTTGCCTTCACGTTCACAAGTGAGGTTTGCACTATGGTAAACATTTCTGTTATGTCTAAAACTAACAGAAATGTCAAAGTGAAATAATCTTGACCATTTGTGTATCAAACCATATACTTTCACTTATAATGTAATACTTAGACTCGGTGCACACTTTTAGTCCAAGAAGCCAGTTCCCTGTGCCTTTGCATCTACCAATTCCAAATGCTAGCTGTTATTGGAGATTTCCTGCCACCATTCAATCTTCCTCTGCTAGAAATATCCATTGGGACAAGTCTGGTTCCTCGAGATCCTGAAGAGGTGGTTATCCATACAGGCCTACTACAAAACTAAAGCACAGACATTAACTGCAATGAGGAAAGACATCATCCATGGAGATACAAGTGAATGAATTCCTGACTGTGGGTAAACAATTCCATTAGGTCTACAGTTAAGTGAAAATCTTGACCTTGCGAATAATTTGCCTTCACGTTCACAAGTGAGGTTTGCACTATGGTAAACATTTCTGTTATGTTTAAAACTTACAGGAATGTCAAAGTGAAATAATCTTGACCATTTGTGTATCAAACCATATACTTTCACTTATAATGTAATACTTAGACTCTATAGTGTCTCAGTGAACACTACGGCTGGCTGTTCTTGGAGATCTGCTGCCATCATTCAATCTTCCTCTGCCAGAAATATCCAATGACTTCCAGATTTCTGCATGCCAGGTCAATTCCAGAAAACATAATGCCAACCAAACCCACAATGCATTATGTTTCCACTCGACGTTCTCTCTGGCGCCCATCCGATGTGGAAGGTTTGATTCCTCGAGATCCTGAAGAGGTGGTTATCCACACAGGCCTACTAGAAAACTAAAGCACAGACATTAATTGCAACAAGGAAAGACATCATCCATGAAGATATAAGTGAATGCATTCCTGACTGTGGGTAAACAATTCCATTAGGTCTACAGTTAAGTGAAAATCTTGACCTTGCAAAGAATTTGCCTTCACGTTCGCCAGTGAGGTTTGCACCATGGTAAACATTTCTGTTATGTCTAAAACTTACAGGAATGTCAAAGTGAAATAATCTTGACCATTTGTGTATCAAACCATATACTTTCACTTATAATGTAATACTTAGACTCGGTGCACTCTTTTAGTCTAAGAAGCTAGTTCCCTGTGCCTTTGCATCTACCAATTCCAAATGCTAGCTGTTATTGGAGATTTCCTGCCACCATTCAATCTTCCTCTGCTAGAAATATCCATTGGGACAAGTCTGGTTCCTCGAGATCCTGAAGAGGTGGTTATCCATACAGGCCTACTACAAAACTAAAGCACAGACATTAACTGCAATGAGGAAAGACATCATCCATGGAGATACAAGTGAATGAATTCCTGACTGTGGGTAAACAATTCCATTAGGTCTACAGTTAAGTGAAAATCTTGACCTTGCAAATAATTTGCCTTCACGTTCACAAGTGAGGTTTGCACTATGGTAAACATTTCTGTTATGTCTAAAACTAACAGAAATGTCAAAGTGAAATAATCTTGACCATTTGTGTATCATACCATATACTTTCACTTATAATGTAATACTTAGACTCGGTGCACACTTTTAGTCCAAGAAGCCAGTTCCCTGTGCCTTTGCATCTACCAATTCCAAATGCTAGCTGTTATTGGAGATTTCCTGCCACCATTCAATCTTTCTCTGCTAGAAATATCCATTGGGACAAGTCTGGTTCCTCGAGATCCTGAAGAGGTGGTTATCCATACAGGCCTACTACAAAACTAAAGCACTGACATTAACTGCAATGAGGAAAGACATCATCCATGGAGATACAAGTGAATGAATTCCTGACTGTGGGTAAACATTCCATTAGGTCTACAGTTAAGTGAAAATCTTGACCTTGCGAATAACTTGCCTTCACGTTCACAAGTGAGGTTTGCACTATGGTAAACATTTCTGTTATGTTTAAAACTTACAGGAATGTCAAAGTGAAATAATCTTGACCATTTGTGTATCAAACCATATACTTTCACTTATAATGTAATACTTAGACTCTATAGTGTCTCAGTGAACACTACGGCTGGCTGTTCTTGGAGATCTGCTGCCATCATTCAATCTTCCTCTGCCAGAAATATCCAATGACTTCCAGATTTCTGCATGCCAGGTCAATTCCAGAAAACATAATGCCAACCAAACCCACAATGCATTATGTTTCCACTCGACGTTCTCTCTGGCGCCCATCCGATGTGGAAGGTTTGATTCCTCGAGATCCTGAAGAGGTGGTTATCCACACAGGCCTACTAGAAAACTAAAGCACAGACATTAATTGCAACAAGGAAAGACATCATCCATGAAGATATAAGTGAATGCATTCCTGACTGTGGGTAAACAATTCCATTAGGTCTACAGTTAAGTGAAAATCTTGACCTTGCAAAGAATTTGCCTTCACGTTCGCCAGTGAGGTTTGCACCATGGTAAACATTTCTGTTATGTCTAAAACTTACAAGAATGTCAAAGTGAAATAATCTTGACCATTTGTGTATCAAACCATATACTTTCACTTATAATGTAATACTTAGACTCGGTGCACTCTTTTAGTCTAAGAAGCTAGTTCCCTGTGCCTTTGCATCTACCAATTCCAAATGCTAGCTGTTATTGGAGATTTCCTGCCACCATTCAATCTTCCTCTGCTAGAAATATCCATTGGGACAAGTCTGGTTCCTCGAGATCCTGAAGAGGTGGTTATCCATACAGGCCTACTACAAAACTAAAGCACAGACATTAACTGCAATGAGGAAAGACATCATCCATGGAGATACAAGTGAATGAATTCCTGACTGTGGGTAAACAATTCCATTAGGTCTACAGTTAAGTGAAAATCTTGACCTTGCAAATAATTTGCCTTCACGTTCACAAGTGAGGTTTGCACTATGGTAAACATTTCTGTTATGTCTAAAACTAACAGAAATGTCAAAGTGAAATAATCTTGACCATTTGTGTATCAAACCATATACTTTCACTTATAATGTAATACTTAGACTCGGTGCACACTTTTAGTCCAAGAAGCCAGTTCCCTGTGCCTTTGCATCTACCAATTCCAAATGCTAGCTGTTATTGGAGATTTCCTGCCACCATTCAATCTTCCTCTGCTAGAAATATCCATTGGGACAAGTCTGGTTCCTCGAGATCCTGAAGAGGTGGTTATCCATACAGGCCTACTACAAAACTAAAGCACTGACATTAACTGCAATGAGGAAAGACATCATCCATGGAGATACAAGTGAATGAATTCCTGACTGTGGGTAAACAATTCCATTAGGTCTACAGTTAAGTGAAAATCTTGACCTTGCGAATAATTTGCCTTCACGTTCACAAGTGAGGTTTGCACTATGGTAAACATTTCTGTTATGTCTAAAACTAACAGAAATGTCAAAGTGAAATAATCTTGACCATTTGTGTATCAAACCATATACTTTCACTTATAATGTAATACTTAGACTCGGTGCACACTTTTAGTCCAAGAAGCCAGTTCCCTGTGCCTTTGCATCTACCAATTCCAAATGCTAGCTGTTATTGGAGATTTCCTGCCACCATTCAATCTTCCTCTGCTAGAAATATCCATTGGGACAAGTCTGGTTCCTCGAGATCCTGAAGAGGTGGTTATCCATACAGGCCTACTACAAAACTAAAGCACAGACATTAACTGCAATGAGGAAAGACATCATCCATGGAGATACAAGTGAATGAATTCCTGACTGTGGGTAAACAATTCCATTAGGTCTACAGTTAAGTGAAAATCTTGACCTTGCAAATAATTTGCCTTCACGTTCACAAGTGAGGTTTGCACTATGGTAAACATTTCTGTTATGTCTAAAACTAACAGAAATGTCAAAGTGAAATAATCTTGACCATTTGTGTATCATACCATATACTTTCACTTATAATGTAATACTTAGACTCGGTGCACACTTTTAGTCCAAGAAGCCAGTTCCCTGTGCCTTTGCATCTACCAATTCCAAATGCTAGCTGTTATTGGAGATTTCCTGCCACCATTCAATCTTTCTCTGCTAGAAATATCCATTGGGACAAGTCTGGTTCCTCGAGATCCTGAAGAGGTGGTTATCCATACAGGCCTACTACAAAACTAAAGCACTGACATTAACTGCAATGAGGAAAGACATCATCCATGGAGATACAAGTGAATGAATTCCTGACTGTGGGTAAACATTCCATTAGGTCTACAGTTAAGTGAAAATCTTGACCTTGCGAATAACTTGCCTTCACGTTCACAAGTGAGGTTTGCACTATGGTAAACATTTCTGTTATGTTTAAAACTTACAGGAATGTCAAAGTGAAATAATCTTGACCATTTGTGTATCAAACCATATACTTTCACTTATAATGTAATACTTAGACTCTATAGTGTCTCAGTGAACACTACGGCTGGCTGTTCTTGGAGATCTGCTGCCATCATTCAATCTTCCTCTGCCAGAAATATCCAATGACTTCCAGATTTCTGCATGCCAGGTCAATTCCAGAAAACATAATGCCAACCAAACCCACAATGCATTATGTTTCCACTCGACGTTCTCTCTGGCGCCCATCCGATGTGGAAGGTTTGATTCCTCGAGATCCTGAAGAGGTGGTTATCCACACAGGCCTACTAGAAAACTAAAGCACAGACATTAATTGCAACAAGGAAAGACATCATCCATGAAGATATAAGTGAATGCATTCCTGACTGTGGGTAAACAATTCCATTAGGTCTACAGTTAAGTGAAAATCTTGACCTTGCAAAGAATTTGCCTTCACGTTCGCCAGTGAGGTTTGCACCATGGTAAACATTTCTGTTATGTCTAAAACTTACAAGAATGTCAAAGTGAAATAATCTTGACCATTTGTGTATCAAACCATATACTTTCACTTATAATGTAATACTTAGACTCGGTGCACTCTTTTAGTCTAAGAAGCTAGTTCCCTGTGCCTTTGCATCTACCAATTCCAAATGCTAGCTGTTATTGGAGATTTCCTGCCACCATTCAATCTTCCTCTGCTAGAAATATCCATTGGGACAAGTCTGGTTCCTCGAGATCCTGAAGAGGTGGTTATCCATACAGGCCTACTACAAAACTAAAGCACAGACATTAACTGCAATGAGGAAAGACATCATCCATGGAGATACAAGTGAATGAATTCCTGACTGTGGGTAAACAATTCCATTAGGTCTACAGTTACGTGAAAATCTTGACCTTGCAAATAATTTGCCTTCACGTTCACAAGTGAGGTTTGCACTATGGTAAACATTTCTGTTATGTCTAAAACTAACAGAAATGTCAAAGTGAAATAATCTTGACCATTTGTGTATCAAACCATATACTTTCACTTATAATGTAATACTTAGACTCGGTGCACACTTTTAGTCCAAGAAGCCAGTTCCCTGTGCCTTTGCATCTAGCAATTCCAAATGCTAGCTGTTATTGGAGATTTCCTGCCACCATTCAATCTTCCTCTGCTAGAAATATCCATTGGGACAAGTCTGGTTCCTCGAGATCCTGAAGAGGTGGTTATCCATACAGGCCTACTACAAAACTAAAGCACAGACATTAACTGCAATGAGGAAAGACATCATCCATGGAGATACAAGTGAATGAATTCCTGACTGTGGGTAAACAATTCCATTAGGTCTACAGTTAAGTGAAAATCTTGACCTTGCGAATAATTTGCCTTCACGTTCACAAGTGAGGTTTGCACTATGGTAAACATTTCTGTTATGTCTAAAACTAACAGAAATGTCAAAGTGAAATAATCTTGACCATTTGTGTATCAAACCATATACTTTCACTTATAATGTAATACTTAGACTCGGTGCACACTTTTAGTCCAAGAAGCCAGTTCCCTGTGCCTTTGCATCTACCAATTCCAAATGCTAGCTGTTATTGGAGATTTCCTGCCACCATTCAATCTTCCTCTGCTAGAAATATCCATTGGGACAAGTCTGGTTCCTCGAGATCCTGAAGAGGTGGTTATCCATACAGGCCTACTACAAAACTAAAGCACAGACATTAACTGCAATGAGGAAAGACATCATCCATGGAGATACAAGTGAATGAATTCCTGACTGTGGGTAAACAATTCCATTAGGTCTACAGTTAAGTGAAAATCTTGACCTTGCAAATAATTTGCCTTCACGTTCACAAGTGAGGTTTGCACTATGGTAAACATTTCTGTTATGTCTAAAACTAACAGAAATGTCAAAGTGAAATAATCTTGACCATTTGTGTATCAAACCATATACTTTCACTTATAATGTAATACTTAGACTCGGTGCACACTTTTAGTCCAAGAAGCCAGTTCCCTGTGCCTTTGCATCTACCAATTCCAAATGCTAGCTGTTATTGGAGATTTCCTGCCACCATTCAATCTTCCTCTGCTAGAAATATCCATTGGGACAAGTCTGGTTCCTCGAGATCCTGAAGAGGTGGTTATCCATACAGGCCTACTACAAAACTAAAGCACAGACATTAACTGCAATGAGGAAAGACATCATCCATGGAGATACAAGTGAATGAATTCCTGACTGTGGGTAAACAATTCCATTAGGTCTACAGTTAAGTGAAAATCTTGACCTTGCGAATAATTTGCCTTCACGTTCACAAGTGAGGTTTGCACTATGGTAAACATTTCTGTTATGTTTAAAACTTACAGGAATGTCAAAGTGAAATAATCTTGACCATTTGTGTATCAAACCATATACTTTCACTTATAATGTAATACTTAGACTCTATAGTGTCTCAGTGAACACTACGGCTGGCTGTTCTTGGAGATCTGCTGCCATCATTCAATCTTCCTCTGCCAGAAATATCCAATGACTTCCAGATTTCTGCATGCCAGGTCAATTCCAGAAAACATAATGCCAACCAAACCCACAATGCATTATGTTTCCACTCGACGTTCTCTCTGGCGCCCATCCGATGTGGAAGGTTTGATTCCTCGAGATCCTGAAGAGGTGGTTATCCACACAGGCCTACTAGAAAACTAAAGCACAGACATTAATTGCAACAAGGAAAGACATCATCCATGAAGATATAAGTGAATGCATTCCTGACTGTGGGTAAACAATTCCATTAGGTCTACAGTTAAGTGAAAATCTTGACCTTGCAAAGAATTTGCCTTCACGTTCGCCAGTGAGGTTTGCACCATGGTAAACATTTCTGTTATGTCTAAAACTTACAAGAATGTCAAAGTGAAATAATCTTGACCATTTGTGTATCAAACCATATACTTTCACTTATAATGTAATACTTAGACTCGGTGCACTCTTTTAGTCTAAGAAGCTAGTTCCCTGTGCCTTTGCATCTACCAATTCCAAATGCTAGCTGTTATTGGAGATTTCCTGCCACCATTCAATCTTCCTCTGCTAGAAATATCCATTGGGACAAGTCTGGTTCCTCGAGATCCTGAAGAGGTGGTTATCCATACAGGCCTACTACAAAACTAAAGCACAGACATTAACTGCAATGAGGAAAGACATCATCCATGGAGATACAAGTGAATGAATTCCTGACTGTGGGTAAACAATTCCATTAGGTCTACAGTTAAGTGAAAATCTTGACCTTGCAAATAATTTGCCTTCACGTTCACAAGTGAGGTTTGCACTATGGTAAACATTTCTGTTATGTCTAAAACTAACAGAAATGTCAAAGTGAAATAATCTTGACCATTTGTGTATCAAACCATATACTTTCACTTATAATGTAATACTTAGACTCGGTGCACACTTTTAGTCCAAGAAGCCAGTTCCCTGTGCCTTTGCATCTACCAATTCCAAATGCTAGCTGTTATTGGAGATTTCCTGCCACCATTCAATCTTCCTCTGCTAGAAATATCCATTGGGACAAGTCTGGTTCCTCGAGATCCTGAAGAGGTGGTTATCCATACAGGCCTACTACAAAACTAAAGCACAGACATTAACTGCAATGAGGAAAGACATCATCCATGGAGATACAAGTGAATGAATTCCTGACTGTGGGTAAACAATTCCATTAGGTCTACAGTTAAGTGAAAATCTTGACCTTGCAAATAATTTGCCTTCACGTTCACAAGTGAGGTTTGCACTATGGTAAACATTTCTGTTATGTCTAAAACTAACAGAAATGTCAAAGTGAAATAATCTTGACCATTTGTGTATCAAACCATATACTTTCACTTATAATGTAATACTTAGACTCGGTGCACACTTTTAGTCCAAGAAGCCAGTTCCCTGTGCCTTTGCATCTACCAATTCCAAATGCTAGCTGTATTGGAGATTTCCTGCCACCATTCAATCTTCCTCTGCTAGAAATATCCATTGGGACAAGTCTGGTTCCTCGAGATCCTGAAGAGGTGGTTATCCATACAGGCCTACTACAAAACTAAAGCACAGACATTAACTGCAATGAGGAAAGACATCATCCATGGAGATACAAGTGAATGAATTCCTGACTGTGGGTAAACAATTCCATTAGGTCTACAGTTAAGTGAAAATCTTGACCTTGCAAATAATTTGCCTTCACGTTCACCAGTGAGGTTTGCACTATGGTAAACATTTCTGTTATGTCTAAAACTAACAGAAATGTCAAAGTGAAATAATCTTGACCATTTGTGTATCAAACCATATACTTTCACTTATAATGTAATACTTAGACTCGGTGCACACTTTTAGTCCAAGAAGCCAGTTCCCTGTGCCTTTGCATCTAGCAATTCCAAATGCTAGCTGTTATTGGAGATTTCCTGCCACCATTCAATCTTCCTCTGCTAGAAATATCCATTGGGACAAGTCTGGTTCCTCGAGATCCTGAAGAGGTGGTTATCCATACAGGCCTACTACAAAACTAAAGCACAGACATTAACTGCAATGAGGAAAGACATCATCCATGGAGATACAAGTGAATGAATTCCTGACTGTGGGTAAACAATTCCATTAGGTCTACAGTTAAGTGAAAATCTTGACCTTGCGAATAATTTGCCTTCACGTTCACAAATGAGGTTTGCACTATGGTAAACATTTCTGTTATGTCTAAAACTAACAGAAATGTCAAAGTGAAATAATCTTGACCATTTGTGTATCAAACCATATACTTTCACTTATAATGTAATACTTAGACTCTATAGTGTCTCAGTGAACACTACGGCTGGCTGTTCTTGGAGATCTGCTGCCATCATTCAATCTTCCTCTGCCAGAAATATCCAATGACTTCCAGATTTCTGCATGCCAGGTCAATTCCAGAAAACATAATGCCAACCAAACCCACAATGCATTATGTTTCCACTCGACGTTCTCTCTGGCGCCCATCCGATGTGGAAGGTTTGATTCCTCGAGATCCTGAAGAGGTGGTTATCCACACAGGCCTACTAGAAAACTAAAGCACAGACATTAATTGCAACAAGGAAAGACATCATCCATGAAGATATAAGTGAATGCATTCCTGACTGTGGGTAAACAATTCCATTAGGTCTACAGTTAAGTGAAAATCTTGACCTTGCAAAGAATTTGCCTTCACGTTCGCCAGTGAGGTTTGCACCATGGTAAACATTTCTGTTATGTCTAAAACTTACAGGAATGTCAAAGTGAAATAATCTTGACCATTTGTGTATCAAACCATATACTTTCACTTATAATGTAATACTTAGACTCGGTGAACACTTTTAGTCCAAGAAGCCAGTTCCCTGTGCCTTTGCATCTAGCAATTCCAAATGCTAGCTGTTATTGGAGATTTCCTGCCACCATTCAATCTTCCTCTGCTAGAAATATCCATTGGGACAAGTCTGGTTCCTCGAGATCCTGAAGAGGTGGTTATCCATACAGGCCTACTACAAAACTAAAGCATTGACATTAACTGCAATGAGGAAAGACATCATCCATGGAGATACAAGTGAATGAATTCCTGACTGTGGGTAAACAATTCCATTAGGTCTACAGTTAAGTGAAAATCTTGACCTTGCAAATAATTTGCCTTCACGTTCGCCAGTGAGGTTTGCACTATGGTAAACATTTCTGTTATGTCTAAAACTAACAGAAATGTCAAAGTGAAATAATCTTGACCATTTGTGTATCAAACCATATACTTTCACTTATAATGTAATACTTAGACTCGGTGCACACTTTTAGTCCAAGAAGCCAGTTCCCTGTGCCTTTGCATCTACCAATTCCAAATGCTAGCTGTTATTGGAGATTTCCTGCCACCATTCAATCTTCCTCTGCTAGAAATATCCATTGGGACAAGTCTGGTTCCTCGAGATCCTGAAGAGGTGGTTATCCATACAGGCCTACTACAAAACTAAAGCACAGACATTAACTGCAATGAGGAAAGACATCATCCATGGAGATACAAGTGAATGAATTCCTGACTGTGGGTAAACAATTCCATTAGGTCTACAGTTAAGTGAAAATCTTGACCTTGCGAATAATTTGCCTTCACGTTCACAAATGAGGTTTGCACTATGGTAAACATTTCTGTTATGTCTAAAACTAACAGAAATGTCAAAGTGAAATAATCTTGACCATTTGTGTATCAAACCATATACTTTCACTTATAATGTAATACTTAGACTCTATAGTGTCTCAGTGAACACTACGGCTGGCTGTTCTTGGAGATCTGCTGCCATCATTCAATCTTCCTCTGCCAGAAATATCCAATGACTTCCAGATTTCTGCATGCCAGGTCAATTCCAGAAAACATAATGCCAACCAAACCCACAATGCATTATGTTTCCACTCGACGTTCTCTCTGGCGCCCATCCGATGTGGAAGGTTTGATTCCTCGAGATCCTGAAGAGGTGGTTATCCACACAGGCCTACTAGAAAACTAAAGCACAGACATTAATTGCAACAAGGAAAGACATCATCCATGAAGATATAAGTGAATGCATTCCTGACTGTGGGTAAACAATTCCATTAGGTCTACAGTTAAGTGAAAATCTTGACCTTGCAAAGAATTTGCCTTCACGTTCGCCAGTGAGGTTTGCACCATGGTAAACATTTCTGTTATGTCTAAAACTTACAGGAATGTCAAAGTGAAATAATCTTGACCATTTGTGTATCAAACCATATACTTTCACTTATAATGTAATACTTAGACTCGGTGCACTCTTTTAGTCCAAGAAGCTAGTTCCCTGTGCCTTTGCATCTACCAATTCCAAATGCTAGCTGTTATTGGAGATTTCCTGCCACCATTCAATCTTCCTCTGCTAGAAATATCCATTGGGACAAGTCTGGTTCCTCGAGATCCTGAAGAGGTGGTTATCCATACAGGCCTACTACAAAACTAAAGCACAGACATTAACTGCAATGAGGAAAGACATCATCCATGGAGATACAAGTGAATGAATTCCTGACTGTGGGTAAACAATTCCATTAGGTCTACAGTTAAGTGAAAATCTTGACCTTGCAAATAATTTGCCTTCACGTTCACAAGTGAGGTTTGCACTATGGTAAACATTTCTGTTATGTCTAAAACTTACAGGAATGTCAAAGTGAAATAATCTTGACCATTTGTGTATCAAACCATATACTTTCACTTATAATGTAATACTTAGACTCGGTGCACACTTTTAGTCCAAGAAGCCAGTTCCCTGTGCCTTTGCATCTACCAATTCCAAATGCTAGCTGTTATTGGAGATTTCCTGCCACCATTCAATCTTCCTCTGCTAGAAATATCCATTGGGACAAGTCTGGTTCCTCGAGATCCTGAAGAGGTGGTTATCCATACAGGCCTACTACAAAACTAAAGCACAGACATTAACTGTAATGAGGAAAGACATCATCCATGGAGATACAAGTGAATGAATTCCTGACTGTGGGTAAACAATTCCATTAGGTCTACAGTTAAGTGAAAATCTTGACCTTGCAAATAATTTGCCTTCACGTTCACAAGTGAGGTTTGCACTATGGTAAACATTTCTGTTATGTCTAAAACTAACAGAAATGTCAAAGTGAAATAATCTTGACCATTTGTGTATCAAACCATATACTTTCACTTATAATGTAATACTTAGACTCTATAGTGTCTCAGTGAACACTACGGCTGGCTGTTCTTGGAGATCTGCTGCCATCATTCAATCTTCCTCTGCCAGAAATATCCAATGACTTCCAGATTTCTGCATGCCAGGTCAATTCCAGAAAACATAATGCCAACCAAACCCACAATGCATTATGTTTCCACTCGACGTTCTCTCTGGCGCCCATCCGATGTGGAAGGTTTGATTCCTCGAGATCCTGAAGAGGTGGTTATCCACACAGGCCTACTAGAAAACTAAAGCACAGACATTAATTGCAACAAGGAAAGACATCATCCATGAAGATATAAGTGAATGCATTCCTGACTGTGGGTAAACAATTCCATTAGGTCTACAGTTAAGTGAAAATCTTGACCTTGCAAAGAATTTGCCTTCACGTTCGCCAGTGAGGTTTGCACCATGGTAAACATTTCTGTTATGTCTAAAACTTACAGGAATGTCAAAGTGAAATAATCTTGACCATTTGTGTATCAAACCATATACTTTCACTTATAATGTAATACTTAGACTCGGTGCACTCTTTTAGTCTAAGAAGCTAGTTCCCTGTGCCTTTGCATCTACCAATTCCAAATGCTAGCTGTTATTGGAGATTTCCTGCCACCATTCAATCTTCCTCTGCTAGAAATATCCATTGGGACAAGTCTGGTTCCTCGAGATCCTGAAGAGGTGGTTATCCATACAGGCCTACTACAAAACTAAAGCACAGACATTAACTGCAATGAGGAAAGACATCATCCATGGAGATACAAGTGAATGAATTCCTGACTGTGGGTAAACAATTCCATTAGGTCTACAGTTAAGTGAAAATCTTGACCTTGCAAAGAATTTGCCTTCACGTTCACAAGTGAGGTTTGCACTATGGTAAACATTTCTGTTATGTCTAAAACTAACAGAAATGTCAAAGTGAAATAATCTTGACCATTTGTGTATCAAACCATATACTTTCACTTATAATGTAATACTTAGACTCGGTGCACACTTTTAGTCCAAGAAGCCAGTTCCCTGTGCCTTTGCATCTACCAATTCCAAATGCTAGCTGTTATTGGAGATTTCCTGCCACCATTCAATCTTCCTCTGCTAGAAATATCCATTGGGACAAGTCTGGTTCCTCGAGATCCTGAAGAGGTGGTTATCCATACAGGCCTACTACAAAACTAAAGCACATGACATTAACTGCAATGAGGAAAGACATCATCCATGGAGATACAAGTGAATGAATTCCTGACTGTGGGTAAACAATTCCATTAGGTCTACAGTTAAGTGAAAATCTTGACCTTGCGAATAATTTGCCTTCACGTTCACAAATGAGGTTTGCACTATGGTAAACATTTCTGTTATGTCTAAAACTAACAGAAATGTCAAAGTGAAATAATCTTGACCATTTGTGTATCAAACCATATACTTTCACTTATAATGTAATACTTAGACTCTATAGTGTCTCAGTGAACACTACGGCTGGCTGTTCTTGGAGATCTGCTGCCATCATTCAATCTTCCTCTGCCAGAAATATCCAATGACTTCCAGATTTCTGCATGCCAGGTCAATTCCAGAAAACATAATGCCAACCAAACCCACAATGCATTATGTTTCCACTCGACGTTCTCTCTGGCGCCCATCCGATGTGGAAGGTTTGATTCCTCGAGATCCTGAAGAGGTGGTTATCCACACAGGCCTACTAGAAAACTAAAGCACAGACATTAATTGCAACAAGGAAAGACATCATCCATGAAGATATAAGTGAATGCATTCCTGACTGTGGGTAAACAATTCCATTAGGTCTACAGTTAAGTGAAAATCTTGACCTTGCAAAGAATTTGCCTTCACGTTTGCCAGTGAGGTTTGCACCATGGTAAACATTTCTGTTATGTCTAAAACTTACAGGAATGTCAAAGTGAAATAATCTTGACCATTTGTGTATCAAACCATATACTTTCACTTATAATGTAATACTTAGACTCGGTGCACTCTTTTAGTCCAAGAAGCTAGTTCCCTGTGCCTTTGCATCTACCAATTCCAAATGCTAGCTGTTATTGGAGATTTCCTGCCACCATTCAATCTTCCTCTGCTAGAAATATCCATTGGGACAAGTCTGGTTCCTCGAGATCCTGAAGAGGTGGTTATCCATACAGGCCTACTACAAAACTAAAGCACAGACATTAACTGCAATGAGGAAAGACATCATCCATGGAGATACAAGTGAATGAATTCCTGACTGTGGGTAAACAATTCCATTAGGTCTACAGTTAAGTGAAAATCTTGACCTTGCAAAGAATTTGCCTTCACGTTCACAAGTGAGGTTTGCACTATGGTAAACATTTCTGTTATGTCTAAAACTAACAGAAATGTCAAAGTGAAATAATCTTGACCATTTGTGTATCAAACCATATACTTTCACTTATAATGTAATACTTAGACTCGGTGCACACTTTTAGTCCAAGAAGCCAGTTCCCTGTGCCTTTGCATCTACCAATTCCAAATGCTAGCTGTTATTGGAGATTTCCTGCCACCATTCAATCTTCCTCTGCTAGAAATATCCATTGGGACAAGTCTGGTTCCTCGAGATCCTGAAGAGGTGGTTATCCATACAGGCCTACTACAAAACTAAAGCACAGACATTAACTGCAATGAGGAAAGACATCATCCATGGAGATACAAGTGAATGAATTCCTGACTGTGGGTAAACAATTCCATTAGGTCTACAGTTAAGTGAAAATCTTGACCTTGCAAAGAATTTGCCTTCACGTTCACAAGTGAGGTTTGCACTATGGTAAACATTTCTGTTATGTCTAAAACTAACAGAAATGTCAAAGTGAAATAATCTTGACCATTTGTGTATCAAACCATATACTTTCACTTATAATGTAATACTTAGACTCGGTGCACACTTTTAGTCCAAGAAGCCAGTTCCCTGTGCCTTTGCATCTACCAATTCCAAATGCTAGCTGTTATTGGAGATTTCCTGCCACCATTCAATCTTCCTCTGCTAGAAATATCCATTGGGACAAGTCTGGTTCCTCGAGATCCTGAAGAGGTGGTTATCCATACAGGCCTACTACAAAACTAAAGCACAGACATTAACTGTAATGAGGAAAGACATCATCCATGGAGATACAAGTGAATGAATTCCTGACTGTGGGTAAACAATTCCATTAGGTCTACAGTTAAGTGAAAATCTTGACCTTGCAAATAATTTGCCTTCACGTTCACAAGTGAGGTTTGCACTATGGTAAACATTTCTGTTATGTCTAAAACTAACAGAAATGTCAAAGTGAAATAATCTTGACCATTTGTGTATCAAACCATATACTTTCACTTATAATGTAATACTTAGACTCTATAGTGTCTCAGTGAACACTACGGCTGGCTGTTCTTGGAGATCTGCTGCCATCATTCAATCTTCCTCTGCCAGAAATATCCAATGACTTCCAGATTTCTGCATGCCAGGTCAATTCCAGAAAACATAATGCCAACCAAACCCACAATGCATTATGTTTCCACTCGACGTTCTCTCTGGCGCCCATCCGATGTGGAAGGTTTGATTCCTCGAGATCCTGAAGAGGTGGTTATCCACACAGGCCTACTAGAAAACTAAAGCACAGACATTAATTGCAACAAGGAAAGACATCATCCATGAAGATATAAGTGAATGCATTCCTGACTGTGGGTAAACAATTCCATTAGGTCTACAGTTAAGTGAAAATCTTGACCTTGCAAAGAATTTGCCTTCACGTTCGCCAGTGAGGTTTGCACCATGGTAAACATTTCTGTTATGTCTAAAACTTACAGGAATGTCAAAGTGAAATAATCTTGACCATTTGTGTATCAAACCATATACTTTCACTTATAATGTAATACTTAGACTCGGTGCACTCTTTTAGTCTAAGAAGCTAGTTCCCTGTGCCTTTGCATCTACCAATTCCAAATGCTAGCTGTTATTGGAGATTTCCTGCCACCATTCAATCTTCCTCTGCTAGAAATATCCATTGGGACAAGTCTGGTTCCTCGAGATCCTGAAGAGGTGGTTATCCATACAGGCCTACTACAAAACTAAAGCACAGACATTAACTGCAATGAGGAAAGACATCATCCATGGAGATACAAGTGAATGAATTCCTGACTGTGGGTAAACAATTCCATTAGGTCTACAGTTAAGTGAAAATCTTGACCTTGCAAAGAATTTGCCTTCACGTTCACAAGTGAGGTTTGCACTATGGTAAACATTTCTGTTATGTCTAAAACTAACAGAAATGTCAAAGTGAAATAATCTTGACCATTTGTGTATCAAACCATATACTTTCACTTATAATGTAATACTTAGACTCGGTGCACACTTTTAGTCAAAGAAGCCAGTTCCCTGTGCCTTTGCATCTACCAATTCCAAATGCTAGCTGTTATTGGAGATTTCCTGCCACCATTCAATCTTCCTCTGCTAGAAATATCCATTGGGACAAGTCTGGTTCCTCGAGATCCTGAAGAGGTGGTTATCCATACAGGCCTACTACAAAACTAAAGCACAGACATTAACTGCAATGAGGAAAGACATCATCCATGGAGATACAAGTGAATGAATTCCTGACTGTGGGTAAACAATTCCATTAGGTCTACAGTTAAGTGAAAATCTTGACCTTGCAAATAATTTGCCTTCACGTTCACAAGTGAGGTTTGCACTATGGTAAACATTTCTGTTATGTCTAAAACTAACAGAAATGTCAAAGTGAAATAATCTTGACCATTTGTGTATCAAACCATATACTTTCACTTATAATGTAATACTTAGACTCGGTGAACACTTTTAGTCCAAGAAGCCAGTTCCCTGTGCCTTTGCATCTAGCAATTCCAAATGCTAGCTGTTATTGGAGATTTCCTGCCACCATTCAATCTTCCTCTGCTAGAAATATCCATTGGGACAAGTCTGGTTCCTCGAGATCCTGAAGAGGTGGTTATCCATACAGGCCTACTACAAAACTAAAGCACTGACATTAACTGCAATGAGGAAAGACATCATCCATGGAGATACAAGTGAATGAATTCCTGACTGTGGGTAAACAATTCCATTAGGTCTACAGTTAAGTGAAAATCTTGACCTTGCAAATAATTTGCCTTCACGTTCGCCAGTGAGGTTTGCACTATGGTAAACATTTCTGTTATGTCTAAAACTAACAGAAATGTCAAAGTGAAATAATCTTGACCATTTGTGTATCAAACCATATACTTTCACTTATAATGTAATACTTAGACTCGGTGCACACTTTTAGTCCAAGAAGCCAGTTCCCTGTGCCTTTGCATCTACCAATTCCAAATGCTAGCTGTTATTGATTTCCTGCCACCATTCAATCTTCCTCTGCTAGAAATATCCATTGGGACAAGTCTGGTTCCTCGAGATCCTGAAGAGGTGGTTATCCATACAGGCCTACTACAAAACTAAAGCACAGACATTAACTGCAATGAGGAAAGACATCATCCATGGAGATACAAGTGAATGAATTCCTGACTGTGGGTAAACAATTCCATTAGGTCTACAGTTAAGTGAAAATCTTGACCTTGCGAATAATTTGCCTTCACATTCACAAATGAGGTTTGCACTATGGTAAACATTTCTGTTATGTCTAAAACTAACAGAAATGTCAAAGTGAAATAATCTTGACCATTTGTGTATCAAACCATATACTTTCACTTATAATGTAATACTTAGACTCTATAGTGTCTCAGTGAACACTACGGCTGGCTGTTCTTGGAGATCTGCTGCCATCATTCAATCTTCCTCTGCCAGAAATATCCAATGACTTCCAGATTTCTGCATGCCAGGTCAATTCCAGAAAACATAATGCCAACCAAACCCACAATGCATTATGTTTCCACTCGACGTTCTCTCTGGCGCCCATCCGATGTGGAAGGTTTGATTCCTCGAGATCCTGAAGAGGTGGTTATCCACACAGGCCTACTAGAAAACTAAAGCACAGACATTAATTGCAACAAGGAAAGACATCATCCATGAAGATATAAGTGAATGCATTCCTGACTGGGTAAACAATTCCATTAGGTCTACAGTTAAGTGAAAATCTTGACCTTGCAAAGAATTTGCCTTCACGTTCGCCAGTGAGGTTTGCACCATGGTAAACATTTCTGTTATGTCTAAAACTTACAGGAATGTCAAAGTGAAATAATCTTGACCATTTGTGTATCAAACCATATACTTTCACTTATAATGTAATACTTAGACTCGGTGCACACTTTTAGTCCAAGAAGCCAGTTCCCTGTGCCTTTGCATCTACCAATTCCAAATGCTAGCTGTTATTGGAGATTTCCTGCCACCATTCAATCTTCCTCTGCTAGAAATATCCATTGGGACAAGTCTGGTTCCTCGAGATCCTGAAGAGGTGGTTATCCATACAGGCCTACTACAAAACTAAAGCACTGACATTAACTGCAATGAGGAAAGACATCATCCATGGAGATACAAGTGAATGAATTCCTGACTGTGGGTAAACAATTCCATTAGGTCTACAGTTAAGTGAAAATCTTGACCTTGCGAATAATTTGCCTTCACGTTCACAAGTGAGGTTTGCACTATGGTAAACATTTCTGTTATGTCTAAAACTAACAGAAATGTCAAAGTGAAATAATCTTGACCATTTGTGTATCAAACCATATACTTTCACTTATAATGTAATACTTAGACTCGGTGAACACTTTTAGTCCAAGAAGCCAGTTCCTTGTGCCTTTGCATCTAGCAATTCCAAATGCTAGCTGTTATTGGAGATTTCCTGCCACCATTCAATCTTCCTCTGCTAGAAATACCCATTGGGACAAGTCTGGTTCCTCGAGATCCTGAAGAGGTGGTTATCCATACAGGCCTACTACAAAACTAAAGCACAGACATTAACTGCAATGAGGAAAGACATCATCCATGGAGATACAAGTGAATGAATTCCTGACTGTGGGTAAACAATTCCATTAGGTCTACAGTTAAGTGAAAATCTTGACCTTGCAAATAATTTGCCTTCACGTTCACAAGTGAGGTTTGCACTATGGTAAACATTTCTGTTATGTCTAAAACTAACAGAAATGTCAAAGTGAAATAATCTTGACCATTTGTGTATCAAACCATATACTTTCACTTATAATGTAATACTTAGACTCGGTGCACACTTTTAGTCCAAGAAGCCAGTTCCCTGTGCCTTTGCATCTACCAATTCCAAATGCTAGCTGTTATTGGAGATTTCCTGCCACCATTCAATCTTCCTCTGCTAGAAATATCCATTGGGACAAGTCTGGTTCCTCGAGATCCTGAAGAGGTGGTTATCCATACAGGCCTACTACAAAACTAAAGCACAGACATTAACTGTAATGAGGAAAGACATCATCCATGGAGATACAAGTGAATGAATTCCTGACTGTGGGTAAACAATTCCATTAGGTCTACAGTTAAGTGAAAATCTTGACCTTGCAAATAATTTGCCTTCACGTTCACAAGTGAGGTTTGCACTATGGTAAACATTTCTGTTATGTCTAAAACTAACAGAAATGTCAAAGTGAAATAATCTTGACCATTTGTGTATCAAACCATATACTTTCACTTATAATGTAATACTTAGACTCTATAGTGTCTCAGTGAACACTACGGCTGGCTGTTCTTGGAGATCTGCTGCCATCATTCAATCTTCCTCTGCCAGAAATATCCAATGACTTCCAGATTTCTGCATGCCAGGTCAATTCCAGAAAACATAATGCCAACCAAACCCACAATGCATTATGTTTCCACTCGACGTTCTCTCTGGCGCCCATCCGATGTGGAAGGTTTGATTCCTCGAGATCCTGAAGAGGTGGTTATCCACACAGGCCTACTAGAAAACTAAAGCACAGACATTAATTGCAACAAGGAAAGACATCATCCATGAAGATATAAGTGAATGCATTCCTGACTGTGGGTAAACAATTCCATTAGGTCTACAGTTAAGTGAAAATCTTGACCTTGCAAAGAATTTGCCTTCACGTTCGCCAGTGAGGTTTGCACCATGGTAAACATTTCTGTTATGTCTAAAACTTACAGGAATGTCAAAGTGAAATAATCTTGACCATTTGTGTATCAAACCATATACTTTCACTTATAATGTAATACTTAGACTCGGTGCACTCTTTTAGTCTAAGAAGCTAGTTCCCTGTGCCTTTGCATCTACCAATTCCAAATGCTAGCTGTTATTGGAGATTTCCTGCCACCATTCAATCTTCCTCTGCTAGAAATATCCATTGGGACAAGTCTGGTTCCTCGAGATCCTGAAGAGGTGGTTATCCATACAGGCCTACTACAAAACTAAAGCACAGACATTAACTGCAATGAGGAAAGACATCATCCATGGAGATACAAGTGAATGAATTCCTGACTGTGGGTAAACAATTCCATTAGGTCTACAGTTAAGTGAAAATCTTGACCTTGCAAAGAATTTGCCTTCACGTTCACAAGTGAGGTTTGCACTATGGTAAACATTTCTGTTATGTCTAAAACTAACAGAAATGTCAAAGTGAAATAATCTTGACCATTTGTGTATCAAACCATATACTTTCACTTATAATGTAATACTTAGACTCGGTGCACACTTTTAGTCCAAGAAGCCAGTTCCCTGTGCCTTTGCATCTACCAATTCCAAATGCTAGCTGTTATTGGAGATTTCCTGCCACCATTCAATCTTCCTCTGCTAGAAATATCCATTGGGACAAGTCTGGTTCCTCGAGATCCTGAAGAGGTGGTTATCCATACAGGCCTACTACAAAACTAAAGCATTGACATTAACTGCAATGAGGAAAGACATCATCCATGGAGATACAAGTGAATGAATTCCTGACTGTGGGTAAACAATTCCATTAGGTCTACAGTTAAGTGAAAATCTTGACCTTGCGAATAATTTGCCTTCACGTTCACAAATGAGGTTTGCACTATGGTAAACATTTCTGTTATGTCTAAAACTAACAGAAATGTCAAAGTGAAATAATCTTGACCATTTGTGTATCAAACCATATACTTTCACTTATAATGTAATACTTAGACTCTATAGTGTCTCAGTGAACACTACGGCTGGCTGTTCTTGGAGATCTGCTGCCATCATTCAATCTTCCTCTGCCAGAAATATCCAATGACTTCCAGATTTCTGCATGCCAGGTCAATTCCAGAAAACATAATGCCAACCAAACCCACAATGCATTATGTTTCCACTCGACGTTCTCTCTGGCGCCCATCCGATGTGGAAGGTTTGATTCCTCGAGATCCTGAAGAGGTGGTTATCCACACAGGCCTACTAGAAAACTAAAGCACAGACATTAATTGCAACAAGGAAAGACATCATCCATGAAGATATAAGTGAATGCATTCCTGACTGTGGGTAAACAATTCCATTAGGTCTACAGTTAAGTGAAAATCTTGACCTTGCAAAGAATTTGCCTTCACGTTCGCCAGTGAGGTTTGCACCATGGTAAACATTTCTGTTATGTCTAAAACTTACAGGAATGTCAAAGTGAAATAATCTTGACCATTTGTGTATCAAACCATATACTTTCACTTATAATGTAATACTTAGACTCGGTGCACTCTTCTAGTCTAAGAAGCTAGTTCCCTGTGCCTTTGCATCTACCAATTCCAAATGCTAGCTGTTATTGGAGATTTCCTGCCACCATTCAATCTTCCTCTGCTAGAAATATCCATTGGGACAAGTCTGGTTCCTCGAGATCCTGAAGAGGTGGTTATCCATACAGGCCTACTACAAAACTAAAGCACAGACATTAACTGCAATGAGGAAAGACATCATCCATGGAGATACAAGTGAATGAATTCCTGACTGTGGGTAAACAATTCCATTAGGTCTACAGTTAAGTGAAAATCTTGACCTTGCAAAGAATTTGCCTTCACGTTCACAAGTGAGGTTTGCACTATGGTAAACATTTCTGTTATGTCTAAAACTAACAGAAATGTCAAAGTGAAATAATCTTGACCATTTGTGTATCAAACCATATACTTTCACTTATAATGTAATACTTAGACTCGGTGCACACTTTTAGTCCAAGAAGCCAGTTCCCTGTGCCTTTGCATCTACCAATTCCAAATGCTAGCTGTTATTGGAGATTTCCTGCCACCATTCAATCTTCCTCTGCTAGAAATATCCATTGGGACAAGTCTGGTTCCTCGAGATCCTGAAGAGGTGGTTATCCATACAGGCCTACTACAAAACTAAAGCACAGACATTAACTGCAATGAGGAAAGACATCATCCATGGAGATACAAGTGAATGAATTCCTGACTGTGGGTAAACAATTCCATTAGGTCTACAGTTAAGTGAAAATCTTGACCTTGCAAATAATTTGCCTTCACGTTCACAAGTGAGGTTTGCACTATGGTAAACATTTCTGTTATGTCTAAAACTAACAGAAATGTCAAAGTGAAATAATCTTGACCATTTGTGTATCAAACCATATACTTTCACTTATAATGTAATACTTAGACTCGGTGCACACTTTTAGTCCAAGAAGCCAGTTCCCTGTGCCTTTGCATCTACCAATTCCAAATGCTAGCTGTTATTGGAGATTTCCTGCCACCATTCAATCTTCCTCTGCTAGAAATATCCATTGGGACAAGTCTGGTTCCTCGAGATCCTGAAGAGGTGGTTATCCATACAGGCCTACTACAAAACTAAAGCACTGACATTAACTGCAATGAGGAAAGACATCATCCATGGAGATACAAGTGAATGAATTCCTGACTGTGGGTAAACAATTCCATTAGGTCTACAGTTAAGTGAAAATCTTGAACTTGCGAATAATTTGCCTTCACGTTCACAAGTGAGGTTTGCACTATGGTAAACATTTCTGTTATGTCTAAAACTAACAGAAATGTCAAAGTGAAATAATCTTGACCATTTGTGTATCAAACCATATACTTTCACTTATAATGTAATACTTAGACTCGGTGAACACTTTTAGTCCAAGAAGCCAGTTCCCTGTGCCTTTGCATCTAGCAATTCCAAATGCTAGCTGTTATTGGAGATTTCCTGCCACCATTCAATCTTCCTCTGCTAGAAATACCCATTGGGACAAGTCTGGTTCCTCGAGATCCTGAAGAGGTGGTTATCCATACAGGCCTACTACAAAACTAAAGCACAGACATTAACTGCAATGAGGAAAGACATCATCCATGGAGATACAAGTGAATGAATTCCTGACTGTGGGTAAACAATTCCATTAGGTCTACAGTTAAGTGAAAATCTTGACCTTGCGAATAATTTGCCTTCACGTTCGCCAGTGAGGTTTGCACTATGGTAAACATTTCTGTTATGTCTAAAACTAACAGAAATGTCAAAGTGAAATAATCTTGACCATTTGTGTATCAAACCATATACTTTCACTTATAATGTAATACTTAGACTCGGTGCACACTTTTAGTCCAAGAAGCCAGTTCCCTGTGCCTTTGCATCTACCAATTCCAAATGCTAGCTGTTATTGGAGATTTCCTGCCACCATTCAATCTTCCTCTGCTAGAAATATCCATTGGGACAAGTCTGGTTCCTCGAGATCCTGAAGAGGTGGTTATCCATACAGGCCTACTACAAAACTAAAGCACAGACATTAACTGCAATGAGGAAAGACATCATCCATGGAGATACAAGTGAATGAATTCCTGACTGTGGGTAAACAATTCCATTAGGTCTACAGTTAAGTGAAAATCTTGACCTTGCGAATAATTTGCCTTCACATTCACAAATGAGGTTTGCACTATGGTAAACATTTCTGTTATGTCTAAAACTAACAGAAATGTCAAAGTGAAATAATCTTGACCATTTGTGTATCAAACCATATACTTTCACTTATAATGTAATACTTAGACTCTATAGTGTCTCAGTGAACACTACGGCTGGCTGTTCTTGGAGATCTGCTGCCATCATTCAATCTTCCTCTGCCAGAAATATCCAATGACTTCCAGATTTCTGCATGCCAGGTCAATTCCAGAAAACATAATGCCAACCAAACCCACAATGCATTATGTTTCCACTCGACGTTCTCTCTGGCGCCCATCCGATGTGGAAGGTTTGATTCCTCGAGATCCTGAAGAGGTGGTTATCCACACAGGCCTACTAGAAAACTAAAGCACAGACATTAATTGCAACAAGGAAAGACATCATCCATGAAGATATAAGTGAATGCATTCCTGACTGTGGGTAAACAATTCCATTAGGTCTACAGTTAAGTGAAAATCTTGACCTTGCAAAGAATTTGCCTTCACGTTCGCCAGTGAGGTTTGCACCATGGTAAACATTTCTGTTATGTCTAAAACTTACAGGAATGTCAAAGTGAAATAATCTTGACCATTTGTGTATCAAACCATATACTTTCACTTATAATGTAATACTTAGACTCGGTGCACACTTTTAGTCCAAGAAGCCAGTTCCCTGTGCCTTTGCATCTACCAATTCCAAATGCTAGCTGTTATTGGAGATTTCCTGCCACCATTCAATCTTCCTCTGCTAGAAATATCCATTGGGACAAGTCTGGTTCCTCGAGATCCTGAAGAGGTGGTTATCCATACAGGCCTACTACAAAACTAAAGCACTGACATTAACTGCAATGAGGAAAGACATCATCCATGGAGATACAAGTGAATGAATTCCTGACTGTGGGTAAACAATTCCATTAGGTCTACAGTTAAGTGAAAATCTTGACCTTGCGAATAATTTGCCTTCACGTTCACAAGTGAGGTTTGCACTATGGTAAACATTTCTGTTATGTCTAAAACTAACAGAAATGTCAAAGTGAAATAATCTTGACCATTTGTGTATCAAACCATATACTTTCACTTATAATGTAATACTTAGACTCGGTGAACACTTTTAGTCCAAGAAGCCAGTTCCTTGTGCCTTTGCATCTAGCAATTCCAAATGCTAGCTGTTATTGGAGATTTCCTGCCACCATTCAATCTTCCTCTGCTAGAAATACCCATTGGGACAAGTCTGGTTCCTCGAGATCCTGAAGAGGTGGTTATCCATACAGGCCTACTACAAAACTAAAGCACAGACATTAACTGCAATGAGGAAAGACATCATCCATGGAGATACAAGTGAATGAATTCCTGACTGTGGGTAAACAATTCCATTAGGTCTACAGTTAAGTGAAAATCTTGACCTTGCGAATAATTTGCCTTCACGTTCACAAGTGAGGTCTGCACTATGGTAAACATTTCTGTTATGTCTAAAACTAACAGAAATGTCAAAGTGAAATAATCTTGACCATTTGTGTATCAAACCATATACTTTCACTTATAATGTAATAATTAGACTCGGTGCACACTTTTAGTCCAAGAAGCCAGTTCCCTGTGCCTTTGCATCTACCAATTCCAAATGCTAGCTGTTATTGGAGATTTCCTGCCACCATTCAATCTTCCTCTGCTAGAAATATCCATTGGGACAAGTCTGGTTCCTCGAGATCCTGAAGAGGTGGTTATCCATACAGGCCTACTACAAAACTAAAGCACTGACATTAACTGCAATGAGGAAAGACATCATCCATGGAGATACAAGTGAATGAATTCCTGACTGTGGGTAAACAATTCCATTAGGTCTACAGTTAAGTGAAAATCTTGACCTTGCAAATAATTTGCCTTCACGTTCGCCAGTGAGGTTTGCACTATGGTAAACATTTCTGTTATGTCTAAAACTAACAGAAATGTCAAAGTGAAATAATCTTGACCATTTGTGTATCAAACCATATACTTTCACTTATAATGTAATACTTAGACTCGGTGCACACTTTTAGTCCAAGAAGCCAGTTCCCTGTGCCTTTGCATCTACCAATTCCAAATGCTAGCTGTTATTGGAGATTTCCTGCCACCATTCAATCTTCCTCTGCTAGAAATATCCATTGGGACAAGTCTGGTTCCTCGAGATCCTGAAGAGGTGGTTATCCATACAGGCCTACTACAAAACTAAAGCACAGACATTAACTGCAATGAGGAAAGACATCATCCATGGAGATACAAGTGAATGAATTCCTGACTGTGGGTAAACAATTCCATTAGGTCTACAGTTAAGTGAAAATCTTGACCTTGCGAATAATTTGCCTTCACATTCACAAATGAGGTTTGCACTATGGTAAACATTTCTGTTATGTCTAAAACTAACAGAAATGTCAAAGTGAAATAATCTTGACCATTTGTGTATCAAACCATATACTTTCACTTATAATGTAATACTTAGACTCTATAGTGTCTCAGTGAACACTACGGCTGGCTGTTCTTGGAGATCTGCTGCCATCATTCAATCTTCCTCTGCCAGAAATATCCAATGACTTCCAGATTTCTGCATGCCAGGTCAATTCCAGAAAACATAATGCCAACCAAACCCACAATGCATTATGTTTCCACTCGACGTTCTCTCTGGCGCCCATCCGATGTGGAAGGTTTGATTCCTCGAGATCCTGAAGAGGTGGTTATCCACACAGGCCTACTAGAAAACTAAAGCACAGACATTAATTGCAACAAGGAAAGACATCATCCATGAAGATATAAGTGAATGCATTCCTGACTGTGGGTAAACAATTCCATTAGGTCTACAGTTAAGTGAAAATCTTGACCTTGCAAAGAATTTGCCTTCACGTTCGCCAGTGAGGTTTGCACCATGGTAAACATTTCTGTTATGTCTAAAACTTACAGGAATGTCAAAGTGAAATAATCTTGACCATTTGTGTATCAAACCATATACTTTCACTTATAATGTAATACTTAGACTCGGTGCACTCTTTTAGTCTAAGAAGCTAGTTCCCTGTGCCTTTGCATCTACCAATTCCAAATGCTAGCTGTTATTGGAGATTTCCTGCCACCATTCAATCTTCCTCTGCTAGAAATATCCATTGGGACAAATCTGGTTCCTCGAGATCCTGAAAAGGTGGTTATCCATACAGGCCTACTACAAAACTAAAGCACAGACATTAACTGCAATGAGGAAAGACATCATCCATGGAGATACAAGTGAATGAATTCCTGACTGTGGGTAAACAATTCCATTAGGTCTACAGTTAAGTGAAAATCTTGACCTTGCGAATAACTTGCCTTCACGTTCACCAGTGAAGCTTGCACTACATTTAGCCTCTCAGAATTTTATCTATAGGCTTTTTATTGGAGATCTCATCGTCAATGATGAAATATTCCTTACTATGGGAAACATTTCTGTTATGTCTAAAACTAACAGGAATGTCAAAGTGAAATAATCTTGACCATTTGTGTATCAAACCATACACTTTTATTTATAATGTAATACTTAGACTCTATAGTGTCTCAGTGAACACTATGGCTGGCTGTTATTGGAGATTTCCTGCCACCATTCAATCTTCCTCTGCTAGAAATATCCATTGGGACAAGTCTGGTTCCTCGAGATCCTGAAGAGGTGGTTATCCATACAGGCCTACTACAAAACTAAAGCACTGACATTAACTGCAATGAGGAAAGACATCATCCATGGAGATACAAGTGAATGAATTCCTGACTGTGGGTAAACAATTCCATTAGGTCTACAGTTAAGTGAAAATCTTGACCTTGCGAATAACTTGCCTCCACGTTCACAAGTGAGGTTTGCACTATGGTAAACATTTCTGTTATGTCTAAAACTAACAGAAATGTCAAAGTGAAATAATCTTGACCATTTGTGTATCAAACCATATACTTTCACTTATAATGTAATACTTAGACTCTATAGTGTCTCAGTGAACACTACGGCTGGCTGTTCTTGGAGATCTGCTGCCATCATTCAATCTTCCTCTGCCAGAAATATCCAATGACTTCCAGATTTCTGCATGCCAGGTCAATTCCAGAAAACATAATGCCAACCAAACCCACAATGCATTATGTTTCCACTCGACGTTCTCTCTGGCGCCCATCCGATGTGGAAGGTTTGATTCCTCGAGATCCTGAAGAGGTGGTTATCCACACAGGCCTACTAGAAAACTAAAGCACAGACATTAATTGCAACAAGGAAAGACATCATCCATGAAGATATAAGTGAATGCATTCCTGACTGTGGGTAAACAATTCCATTAGGTCTACAGTTAAGTGAAAATCTTGACCTTGCAAAGAATTTGCCTTCACGTTCGCCAGTGAGGTTTGCACCATGGTAAACATTTCTGTTATGTCTAAAACTTACAGGAATGTCAAAGTGAAATAATCTTGACCATTTGTGTATCAAACCATATACTTTCACTTATAATGTAATACTTAGACTCGGTGCACTCTTTTAGTCTAAGAAGCTAGTTCCCTGTGCCTTTGCATCTACCAATTCCAAATGCTAGCTGTTATTGGAGATTTCCTGCCACCATTCAATCTTCCTCTGCTAGAAATATCCATTGGGACAAGTCTGGTTCCTCGAGATCCTGAAGAGGTGGTTATCCATACAGGCCTACTACAAAACTAAAGCATTGACATTAACTGCAATGAGGAAAGACATCATCCATGGAGATACAAGTGAATGAATTCCTGACTGTGGGTAAACAATTCCATTAGGTCTACAGTTAAGTGAAAATCTTGACCTTGCGAATAACTTGCCTCCACGTTCACAAGTGAGGTTTGCACTATGGTAAACATTTCTGTTATGTTTAAAACTTACAGGAATGTCAAAGTGAAATAATCTTGACCATTTGTGTATCAAACCATACACTTTCACTTATAATGTAATACTTAGACTCTATAGTGTCTCAGTGAACACTACGGCTGGCTGTTCTTGGAGATCTGCTGCCATCATTCAATCTTCCTCTGCCAGAAATATCCAATGACTTCCAGATTTCTGCATGCCAGGTCAATTCCAGAAAACATAATGCCAACCAAACCCACAATGCATTATGTTTCCACTCGACGTTCTCTCTGGCGCCCATCCGATGTGGAAGGTTTGATTCCTCGAGATCCTGAAGAGGTGGTTATCCACACAGGCCTACTAGAAAACTAAAGCACAGACATTAATTGCAACAAGGAAAGACATCATCCATGAAGATATAAGTGAATGCATTCCTGACTGGGTAAACAATTCCATTAGGTCTACAGTTAAGTGAAAATCTTGACCTTGCAAAGAATTTGCCTTCACGTTCGCCAGTGAGGTTTCCACCATGGTAAACATTTCTGTTATGTCTAAAACTTACAGGAATGTCAAAGTGAAATAATCTTGACCATTTGTGTATCAAACCATATACTTTCACTTATAATGTAATACTTAGACTCGGTGCACTCTTTTAGTCTAAGAAGCTAGTTCCCTGTGCCTTTGCATCTACCAATTCCAAATGCTAGCTGTTATTGGAGATTTCCTGCCACCATTCAATCTTCCTCTGCTAGAAATATCCATTGGGACAAGTCTGGTTCCTCGAGATCCTGAAGAGGTGGTTATCCATACAGGCCTACTACAAAACTAAAGCATTGACATTAACTGCAATGAGGAAAGACATCATCCATGGAGATACAAGTGAATGAATTCCTGACTGTGGGTAAACAATTCCATTAGGTCTACAGTTAAGTGAAAATCTTGACCTTGCAAATAATTTGCCTTCACGTTCACAAGTGAGGTTTGCACTATGGTAAACATTTCTGTTATGTCTAAAACTAACAGAAATGTCAAAGTGAAATAATCCTAACCATTTGTGTATCAAACCATATACTTTCACTTATAATGTAATACTTAGACTCGGTGCACACTTTTAGTCCAAGAAGCCAGTTCCCTGTGCCTTTGCATCTACCAATTCCAAATGCTAGCTGTTATTGGAGATTTCCTGCCACCATTCAATCTTCCTCTGCTAGAAATATCCATTGGGACAAGTCTGGTTCCTCGAGATCCTGAAGAGGTGGTTATCCATACAGGCCTACTACAAAACTAAAGCACAGACATTAACTGCAATGAGGAAAGACATCATCCATGGAGATACAAGTGAATGAATTCCTGACTGTGGGTAAACAATTCCATTAGGTCTACAGTTAAGTGAAAATCTTGACCTTGCGAATAACTTGCCTTCACGTTCACCAGTGAAGCTTGCACTACATTTAGCCTCTCAGAATTTTATCTATAGGCTTTTTATTGGAGATCTCATCGTCAATGATGAAATATTCCTTGCTATGGTAAATATTTCTGTAATGTCTAAAACTAACAAGAATGTCAAAGTGAAATAATCTTGACCAAATATTTGTGTATCAAACCATACACTTTCACTTATAATGTAATACTTAGACTCTATAGTGTCTCAGTGAACACTACGGCTGGCTGTTCTTGGAGATCTGCTGCCATCCTTCAATCTTCCTCTGCCAGAAATATCCAATGACTTCCAGATTTCTGCATGCCAGGTCAATTCCAGAAAACATAATGCCAACCAAACCCACGATGCATTATGTTTCCACTCGACGTTCTCTCTGGCGCCCATCCGATGTGGAAGGTTTGATTCCTAGAGATCCTGAAGAGGTGGTTATCCACACAGGCCTACTAGAAAACAAAAGCACAGACATTAATTGCAACAAGAAAAGACATCATCCATCAAGATATAAGTGAATGCATTCCTGACTGTGGGTAAACAATTCCATTAGGTCTACAGTTAAGTGAAAATCTTGACCTTGCAAATAATTTGCCTTCACGTTCACCAGTGAGGTTTGCACTATGGTAAACATTTCTGTTATGTCTAAAACTAACAGAAATGTCAAAGTGAAATAATCTTGACCAAATATTTGTGTATCAAACCATATACTTTCACTTATAATGTAATACTTAGACTCTATAGTGTCTCGGTGAACACTACGGCTGGCTGTTCTTGGAGATCTGCTGCCATCATTCAATCTTCCTCTGCCAGAAATATCCAATGACTTCCAGATTTCTGCATGCCAGGTCAATTCAATAATTTTGACCATTTCTGTATCAAACCATAAATTTTCACCTTTAATGTTGTTTTAAAATGTCAAATTTGATTTCAACCACTTACCTCAAAGATGTCATCAACTTCTATGGTATTGCAAATCCATTTTCCTCCGAGTTGTTTATTTCTCAGGCACTTTGATAGAATTTTGAATTCTTGAACTCAATTTTCTTTGTAGATGGTTTGAATTAACTTAAATTTTGAATTTTGAATGCAAAATAACCGCAATAATTTATTTTTTATTGAACAGAGTAATATTTATAGAATTTATCACTTGAAATTACTTGTCGAAATGTTTGCCTAAAGATTGTAAATGTGAGGATTTATCAGTGAGTATGGTCTCAAGGTGTGTACTGCTAGTCTTTTCCTCGTCTCATAAAGTGGTTGATTTTTGGTGTTTCTTCAATTTTTTTTTTTTTTTTAATTTTTATTAGCATTTTATCTTGCAGCAGTCTGATCCTAACACCACTGATGGGGAATGAAATTCAAAAACCTAGACAAAGTTTTTCAATTGATAGTTAAAAAAATGTATACAAGACCACAACTATGCTACAACTATGCTACGCAGGGCAAAATTACACCCTTACAAATAACGACATAAAATGTTAAGGGGTATGAAAGAGTGCAATAAAAAAGAAAGGGTTAATTGCAGGATTAGCACTGGACATTTTAGTGTATTAATCTAGTGATTGTTAAGTAATGGATTGTTTGCCATTATTTGATTGTATATAACATTTTTAAAAATATATATGCCAAAAATGTTCATTTTTAAATTTTAATTTAAAACCACTGTCTTCAGGTTTCTGAATTCTTATCCTTACCAGAAGTGTTGGGGTTAAACTGTTGAAAGGATAGAACACTGCTGAAGTCGAAACTTTGAAAAAGACCAAATATAAGCCACCATGATCAAACTACAACATGAAAGGAGGGTGGCAAGCAGCTATCTAAAACACACATATTGAGGCCACAATGACATAAACAATCCTTCTAGACATATCATATTGATATGGTTACTTAAGTTATAAATTACAAATAAATCCAACATCTGCAGTATACTGGTCATTCTGCTCTTACATCTTGTTTCCATCTGAAATATGAGAATAAAAAAAAAAATAAATGAAAATTGCTTGGTTATTAGAAAAAAGAGGTCAGGCCAAATTTTTAAGATTTAATTTAAAGTAGAACCATTTCTTGTTAGTCTTGGACTAACATTTTATATCTGAATGGAAAATGATTCAATAAGAATGTGTGTGTGTGTGTGTGTGTGTGTGTGTGTGTGTGCATATATATGCTTTTAAGCATGTGTGCACCTGAAAGGGTATGCATCTGCATGTAAATAAAAAGATACCTTGGGGTTTGCGCAAGTTCATATGTCCATGGCTGTTAGAGGCAGTGATTAACATTTCAACTATGGATTGTTATATAAAAATCTTGTCTTAAAAAATTTCATTTTATGGCTCAATTCAACCATAACAATAACATCGAATAAAACAACCTAGTATCTAGTAAGCTGAAACAATTATAAATAATAGTGGTACTGTTAAACAAAACTTGATTTTTTAATAATATTATTAATTTTATGTGGCCAATGATTTTAGTATCAAGAAGTTTAGAACACTACCAATATTGTTAAACCACAAAATTGCAAATTGCAATTTGTTAAAATTTGGATTAACATGCCTCAAAAGAGACAGTTAAGAATATTCCATATCTAGAACATAAAAAGACGCTATATTGCTATATTCTTTTTTTTTTTTCTTCTTTTTTTTCATATATTTACTTTCTCTTTTTTTTTCTTTTTTTTTCATATTTTTTTTCTTTTTTTTCATATTTTTTCGTTTTCTTTCTCTTTTTTTCTGTTTTCCTTGGGCTCCATTCCAGCAGACCAAAATTAAGTGTGTATAAGAATAAACCAGTACTTGAATATCTCTTTTAAGAAAGACGCTATATAGTCAACTGAAACAAGCTCAACATTAGTGAATACTCAGACTTCAGCAGACCAGTGTTTTGTGTGTATGGTCAACCATAACACCTGGACACTACAAAATGTTTAAGAATTAAAAATGATCTTTTTGATAAATAAAATTATTATCCAAAATTTAAATTTCCAAGTGACCAGATTGATGTGTATGGTATAACCATGTGACTGCAATTTGTTTGAATTTGATCAACTGTCTCAAATAAACAGTTATATATAAACCAGTACTGGAATATTGAATCAAGACCAGTAGAAGCTGTTTTAAATCCTTTTTAAACAGGAATCAGAACTTCTACTGACCTAAAATTGTCTGTATGTTTAAAAACTACAGTGACCCTCTTTATGTGGCCACCCTTTCTGATCTGAAAAATGAATGGGGAGCCTCACAAGTCAGGAACAACTGAGTGATCATATTACCATCTGTTTGGTCTGTAATTGCAGAAAAATAAAAAATGGAGTATAATATAAAAATAATCATTATATGGTTCATTTGGGCTTGACATGTTAATTATAATTCTGCTTGGAAGGTCAAGGAAATTTTTTAATTAAAATTGGTTTTTAAAGACATAACCTGGCCAAGTTCATTAATATGCATGTTTTTATGCCCTTGGGAACTACTGTAGCTGTACATTAAAACATTCCTTATTAGTGGCAGTAAATAATTTTCCATTTCTGAATTTTCAAAAAAGATAACTAGTTTTCCTTGAAACCTTAAAATTTTCAAGTCATAAAACAACAGCATAAAATGGTATCAAGAGACAAGAGAATTACATGACATGGCATTACAGTGTGTGTGTGTGTGTTTGCATGTGTGTGTGTGAATGTTGGCAAAAATAATTTCTTACAGACCTCTTGTTGAGTGTTTATGTATCCTAGTGTCTGCAAATGTTAGAATTTGAATAACTTGCCTCAAAAGAGACAAATTATAATGTTCCAGGTATGGAATATTATAAATAAAAGATGGTCTACTGATTTATCAGCATACCAGAGATGTGTATGGTTAACCATGTTGGGAGTGTTTTTACTTTTTGTTACCTTGCCTCGAAGAGAGACAGTAAAGTCTATTCCAAGTCTAGATTAAATAATCCAGGCCTGGAATATCAAATAAAACAACTTAATTTCTAATGAGTTGAAACAGTTAAAAAATCTTTTTCGGATTTTAGTTGCAAGAAGTTTAGAACACTGCCAATATGGTTAAACCACACAATTGCAAATTGCAATTTGTTAAAAATTTGGATTTACATGCCTCAAAAGAGACAGTTCAGAATATTCCATATCTAGAACATAAAAAGACGCTATATTAGTCAACAGAAACGGCTCAAGTTATCTCACTTTTCTTTTTTTTTTTTTTCTTCTTTTTTTTCATATATTTACTTTCTCTTTTTTTTTTCCTTTTTTTTTCTTTTTTTTTCATATTTTTTTTTCTTTTTTTTTCATATTTTTTTCTTTTTTTTTTCTCTTTTTTTCTGTTTTCCTTGGGCTCCATTCCAGCAGACCAAAATTAAGTGTGTATAAGAATAAACCAGTACTTGAATATCTCTTTTAAGAAAGACGCTATATAGTCAACTGAAACAAGCTCAACATTAGTGAATACTCAGACTTCAGCAGACCAGTGTTTTGTGTGTATGGTCAACCATAACACCTGGACACTACAAAATGTTTAAGAATTAAAAATGATCTTTTTGATAAATAAAATTATTATCCAAAATTTAAATTTCCAAGTGACCAGATTGATGTGTATGGTATAACCATGTGACTGCAATTTGTTTGAATTTGATCAACTGTCTCAAATAAACAGTTATATATAAACCAGTACTGGAATATTGAATCAAGACCAGTAGAAGCTGTTTTAAATCCTTTTTAAACAGGAATCAGAACTTTCTACTGACCTAAAATTGTCTGTATGTTTAAAAACTACAGTGACCCTCTTTATGTGGCCACCCTTTCTGATCTGAAAAATGAATGGGGAGCCTCACAAGTCAGGAACAACTGAGTGATCATATTACCATCTGTTTGGTCTGTATATGCAGAAAAATAAAAAATGGAGTATAATATAAAAATAATCATTATATGGTTCATTTGGGCTTGACATGTTAATTATAATTCTGCTTGGAAGGTCAAGGAAATTTTTTAATTAAAATTGGTTTTTAAAGACATAACCTGGCCAAGTTCATTAATATGCATGTTTTTATGCCCTTGGGAACTACTGTAGCTGTACATTAAAACATTCCTTATTAGTGGCAGTAAATAATTTTCCATTTCTGAATTTTCAAAAAAGATAACTAGTTTTCCTTGAAACCTTAAAATTTTCAAGTCATAAAACAACAGCATAAAATGGTATCAAGAGACAAGAGAATTACATGACATGGCATTACAGTGTGTGTGTGTGTGTGTGTGTGTGTGTGCGTGTGTGTGAATGTTGGCAAAAACAATTTCTTACAGACCTCTTGTTAAGTGTTTATGTATCCTAGTGTCTGCAAATGTTAGAATTTGAATAACTTGCCTCAAAAGAGACAAATTATAATGTTCCAGGTATGGAATATTATAAATAAAAGATGGTCTACTGATTCATCAGCTTACCAGAGATGTGTATGGTTAACCATGTTGGGAGTGTTTTTACTTTTTGTTACCTTGCCTCGAAGAAAGAGGCAGTAAAGTTTATTCCAAATCTAGATTAAACAATCCAGGCCTGGAATATCAAATAAAACAACTTAATTTCTAATGAGTTGAAACAGTTAAAAAATCTTATTCGGATTTTAGTTGCAAGAAGTTTAGAACACTGCCAATATGGTTAAACCACACAATTGCAAATTGCAATTTGTTAAAAATTTGGATTTACATGCCTCAAAAGAGACAGTTCAGAATATTCCATATCTAGAACATAAAAAGACGCTATATTAGTCAACAGAAACGGCTAAAGTTATCTCTCTTTTTTTTTTTTTTCTTTTTTTTCTTTTTTTCCCCTTCTTTTTTTTCGTACATTTACTTTTTCTTTTTTTTTTTTCCTTTTTTTTCTTTTTTTTTCATACTTTTTTTTTTCTTTTTTTTTTTCTACTTTTTTTTCATATTTTTTCTATTCTTTCTCTTTTTTTCTGTTTTCCTTGTGCTCCATTCCAGCAGACCAAAATTAAGTGTGTATAAGAATAAACCGGTACTGGAATATCTCATTTAAGAAAGACGCTATATAGTCAACTGAAACAAGCTGAACATTAGTGAATACTCAGACTTCAGCAGACCAGTGTTTTGTGTGTATGGTCAACCATAACACCTGGACACTACAAAATGTTTAAGAATTAAAAATGATCTTTTTGATAAATAAAATTATTATCCAAAATTTAAATTTCCAAGTGACCAGATTGATGTGTATGGTATAACCATGTGACTGCAGTTTGTTTGAATTTGATCAACTGTCTCAAATAAACAGTTATATATAAACCAGTACTGGAATATTGAATCAAGACCAGTAGAAGCTGTTTTAAATCCTTTTTAAACAGGAATCAGAACTTCTACTGACCTAAAATTGTCTGTATGTTTAAAAACTACAGTGACCCTCTTTATGTGGCCACCCTTTCTGATCTGAAAAATGAATGGGGAGCCTCACAAGTCAGGAACAACTGAGTGATCATATTACCATCTGTTTGGTCTGTAATTGCAGAAAAATAAAAAATGGAGTATAATATAAAAATAATCATTATATGGTTCATTTGGGCTTGACATGTTAATTATAATTCTGCTTGGAAGGTCAAGGAAATTTTTTAATTAAAATTGGTTTTTAAAGACATATCCTGGCCAAGTTCATTAATATGCATGTTTTTATGCCCTTGGGAACTACTGTAGCTGTACATTAAAACATTCCTTATTAGTGGCAGTGAATAATTTTCCATTTCTGAATTTTCAAAAAAGATAACTAGTTTTCCTTGAAACCTTAAAATTTTCAAGTCATAAAACAACAGCATAAAATGGTATCAAGAGACAAGAGAATTACATGACATGGCATTACAGTGTGTGTGTGTGTGTGTGTGTGTGTGTGTGTGTGTGCGTGTGTGTGTGAATGTTGGCAAAAACAATTTCTTACAGACCTCTTGTTGAGTGTTTATGTATCCTAGTGTCTGCAAATGTTAAAATTTGAATAACTTGCCTCAAAAGAGACAAATTATAATGTTCCAGGTATGGAATATTATAAATAAAAGATGGTCTACTGATTCATCAGCATACCAGAGATGTGTATGGTTAACCATGGTGGGAGTGTTTTTACCTTTAGTTACCTTGCCTCGAAGAAAGAGGCAGTAAAGTTTATTCCAAATCTAGATTAAACAATCCAGGCCTGGAATATCAAATAAAACAACTTAATTTCTAATGAGTTGAAACAGTTAAAAAATCTTTTTCGGATTTTAGTTGCAAGAAGTTTAGAACACTGCCAATATGGTTAAACCACACAATTGCAAATTGCAATTTGTTAAAAATTTGGATTTACATGCCTCAAAAGAGACAGTTCAGAATATTCCATATCTAGAACATAAAAAGACGCTATATTAGTCAACAGAAACGGCTCAAGTTATCTCACTTTTCTTTTTTTTTTTCTTCTTTTTTTTCATATATGTATTTACTTTTTCTTTTTTTTTTCCTTTTTTTTTTCTTTTTTTTTCATATTTTTTTTTTCTTTTTTTTTTCATATTTTTTCTTTTTTTTTTCATATTTTTTCTTTTTTTTTTCTCTTTTTTCTGTTTTCCTTGGGCTCCATTCCAGCAGACCAAAATTAAGTGTGTATAAGAATAAACCAGTACTGGAATATCTCATTTAAGAAAGACGCTATATAGTCAGCTGAAACAAGCTCAACATTAGTGAATACTCAGACTTCAGCAGACCAGTGTTTTGTGTGTATGGTCAACCATAACACCTGGACACTACAAAATGTTTAATAATTAAAAATGATCTTTTTGATAAATAAAATTATTATCCAAAATTTAAATTTCCAAGTGACCAGATTGATGTGTATGGTATAACCATGTGACTGCAATTTGTTTGAATTTGATCAACTGTCTCAAATAAACAGTTATATATAAACCAGTACTGGAATATTGAATCAAGACCAGTAGAAGCTGTTTTAAATCCTTTTTAAACAGGAATCAGAACTTCTACTGACCTAAAATTGTCTGTATGTTTAAAAACTACAGTGACCCTCTTATGTGGCCACCCTTTCTGATCTGAAAAATGAATGGGGAGCCTCACAAGTCAGGAACAACTGAGTGATCATATTACCATCTGGTTGGTCTGTAATTGCAGAAAAATAAAAAATGGAGTATAATATAAAAATAATCATTATATGGTTCATTTGGGCTTGACATGTTAATTAAAATTCTGCTTGGAAGGTCAAGGAAATTTTTTAATTAAAATTGGTTTTTAAAGACATAACCTAGCCAAGTTCATAATATGCATGTTTTTATGCCCTTGGGAACTACTGTAGCTGTACATTAAAACATTCCTTATTAGTGGCAGTAAATAATTTTCCATTTCTGAATTTTCAAAAAAGATAACTAGTTTTCCTTGAAACCTTAAAATTTTCAAGTCATAAAACAACAGCATAAAATGGTATCAAGAGACAAGAGAATTACATGACATGGCATTACAGTGTGTGTGTGTGTGTGTGTGTGTGTGTGTGTGTGTGTGTGAATGTTGGCAAAAACAATTTCTTACAGACCTCTTGTTGAGTGTTTATGTATCCTAGTGTCTGCAAATGTTAGAATTTGAATAACTTGCCTCAAAAGAGACAAATTATAATGTTCCAGGTATGGAATATTATAAATAAAAGATGGTCTACTGATTCATCAGCATACCAGAGATGTGTATGGTTAACCATGTCGGGAGTGTTTTTACTTTTTGATACCTTGCCTCGAAGAAAGAGGCAGTAAAGTTTATTCCAAATCTAGATTAAAAAATCCAGGCCTGGAATATCAAATAAAACAATCTAATATCTTATGAGTTGAAACAGTTAAAAAAAAACAATTTGAATAACAATACCAATATTGTTTAATGACAAAATTGCAGTATGCAATTTTTGAATTGATGTTTGTGATTTGCCCTAATTGAGAAAATTATAATTGTCTAGGTAAAAATTTAGAAAATATAAGATGGTCTACTAATGTTTCAGTATGTGTGCAAATCAATGTTCAGAAAAACAAGGAAAGGGAATTAGGCGATATGGAACATAGCACTTGTGTGTGCATGTGTGTATGTGTATTTATATGATTCCAATGGGGCGGCTCTCATATCAAATGAATGGTGGGGGAATAACATAGAACAATGAAGAAATTATTAAATGATTTGCCAAAATATATAAAGGTTTCATTTTTTGATCTATCATTGACCCAAATAAGCAATGGGTGTTGAGTGATGGTGTTTAATGTCCCAGTCAAGAGTATTTCATTTATATCAAGACATTGCCAGCTATAGGTGAAAATCAAGATATTTTGCCAGTGTGTTGTGCTGATCGCATTAAACAGCAGGGTTGTTTATTGAAACATGCCTACCATAACACAGGACCTTGTTTATTTCAAGTTCCCCTCTGAAAGAACCAGAAATGAGAGTCCAATACTAAAATTTCAAAATGGTTCGAAATTTTAAAAGTACCAAATTTTAAAAGTACCAATGTGCAGTTCTCTACCAATTTTGAAGTTAAATCTAAAATTTAAAAACATATGCTCTAGTTTCTTTTCAGATCAAATTTTCAAACAGATGGTTCTCACTGTATATACTGTTTTCTTAATTCTCAGCATTTCATTTCCCTTTTTGCAGTGTTTCATTTCCAGTTGATGTTTCAACTTAATGCAATATTTCATCCTTTTAAATGTTTGATCTTAACACCACTGAAAATGGGACAATGGCATGATTTTAATTAACAACAGTTAACAATTTCTCTCAATTTACATGGGTACAATTTGTTTATAAATGGAGAACAGAATTTTTTTTATAATGTTACAAATAATGACTTAGTTGTTAACAGGTGTAATAAGTGCATCTAGAGAATAGAGGTTAGTATATTAGCACTGGACATTTTAGTGTATTAATCTAGTGAAAATTTTGGAAGGACTTCCATTTTGACTGAAAAAAAAGAATGAAGACATTTTGAACATTTCCATAAAAAAAATTTCTTTTCACAGTATACAAGGGATTTAAAGGGTGGGGGTATACTAGGAAGTCCAACCAAAGTGTGTAAGTAATTGGTATGTTTGTCATTATTTGATCACTGACATCATGTAAACATGCCAAATATTTTAATAATTATATCCAGCATTCATTTTTTAAAAACATTTTTAAATAGTTTCTGAATCAAATTCTTTTTCAGGAGTGTTGAAGGTCAAACCATTGCAAGGATATAATACTGTGACAAGCACGAAACATCAAAAACACTGAAACAAGACATCAAGAACTATTTGCATAACATAAGAATCTCACTTATTTCGAGTACGTCAGTTCTTGGATGGTGGGGAAACCAGAGTACCCGGAGAAAACCATCTACCTTCGGTAAGCGAACTGACAAACTTCTCACGCTAGGATCAGTCCCGAGTGATCAGCGAGAGGCGCTGTGATCCGTAAGCAAATGCTTTTAGCCCACTCAGTCACTGAGGCCCTTACTCAAGAAGGGGAATTCAAACAGTATATCGAGAACATGTTGAAGCCAAATTGTGTTGAAAATTTGAACACTGAACAGCAACTAGACACACACTACTTAAATATTTTTTATGTTAACTGACCTTAATCTTGTACTCTTGTTCTGTATACCTACAAATTAAAGAATTCAAATATTCAAATTTTTATTAAATTTAAAAGGTGGGTATCTAACTGAATAATGTATAATAACAAGACTAGTGTTGCACTACCAAAAAAGGGCTGCTAAACAGTCTCATTCCCCTCCTAGCAGAACCAATTGTAATGCTGTAGTAAGATAATTAGTAACATCTAGAACTGATTTGTCTACATGTTTAAAATTCCACATCTTTTCCATTTTGTGACCTAACTTTACAGACCATGCCACAGTTTACAATCATTCACTCAAATATTCCAATTATTATCTCGTATGTTAAAGCTTTGCGAGACAATTTTTTGTTTTTGTTCAACAAACCTACACTAAACACTGAAATATTCCCTAATTTATGTTAAGTAGCACTAAACACTGAAATATTCCCTAATTTATGTTAAGTGTACACTCAATTGAGTAAATAATTTTGAAACTGGGGCCATTTCTATAAGTTTTCTTGTTCTAGGGATATACAACAGACATAGTGGTTTTTCAAGAGTAGGAATCCTCATAAAATGTATTTAAAATGTGATTTAAAATGAAGTATTTTAAAATTATTTTGTCTCATGAGAAATGATTTCAATCTATTGCTTCATCCTTACTTTTTGTGAAGTTAAAGGTTATCATTCACCAAAAAAAAAAATTACTATTTATATGTTATGATCCAAAAAGTTACATACTTTTGTAAAAAATTAACTTTTTACAAATACATTTTTAAAAAAGCATAAAAAGCAGCTCAATAACGCTTTTATTACATAGCAAAATATATTTCATTTGCTTCCCACTTGTTTTTATCTAAAATACTATTTTTGTCTCAAAATACACAATGTTTTGCTAGTTCTTATTATTGATATAAGAACTAGTGCAATATCATTTTTGAAAAAATGTTGATTCAGACGACAATGTGATTTGCTAGACCTTGGACCTGAACAAAGTATACATGCAAATATCAATATATATTTCACACTCATTTCTATGTGAAACATATGTTGCTATGTAATAATATATGCATATTAAATATATATTATTTCTAAAATAATTTAAATATTTCAATTTTTAAAATTCTGTCATGATAACATGGAAATTTTGAAACTGATTTGAACACAAAAAAAAGGAGGATGTATTTTTTACTAGATCAGAAGTTCTCAACCTGAGAAATTAAAAAAAAAAAATTATAAATATTAACGCTATAAGTTCTATTGTTATATAGTTTAAAGACCTAACATAATTCAATAAGAGGCCTGTTTTGCCCATATGCTCACCTGAGAAACTATGGCAAATTCAAATTCTTGTTCCAAAACAAAATTCACTTTTTTTGTAGACTGCAAAATAAATAATAAAATAATTTTTTAATTATATAATTATAAATTGTGTTGCAAAATAACCAAAAGTATTTAAAAACAAAAATTTTTTTTTATGATATTATTTATGTGGCAACAAATTCTACATGGTTTACCACATAGTAACAAGACCTGCTACTCAAGTTAAATTTGGTAATCTCAACTAATTATTCAATTCACTGTTTTTAAAATTTGCTACCCTGATAGAGCATTTCTGCAATGCCAATTTATTTTCATGAAAATGATCAAAATCAGATAATTTGCCAAAAATTTCAAATTTCATAGGCAAAAATTCAACATATCGGTACATAAACATATACATGTACTTACAAAATATGATTCTCAGTTTTGTCTTATCATGCTGATCATTTTTTTAATTTGATGTTTTTTTTTAAATATAACAAAATAATAACCATATATAATTTAAATAAATTAAAAAAAAAATAATAATAAAAAAAACAGCCAAAAATTCACAAGAGATTATTAATTTTAGGGACAGCAATGGACTTTTAGTTACAAAACTTGCTACCTTGTAAGAACTTGTCATTTTGAAAGTTTTGGCAATTTAACTGTTTTTATCTTTGGTTTTCCAAAAAAAAAAAAAACACAGCCAAATTTGCAAAAAGTATTTAAAAAAAGAGAAAGAAAAGGGGAAATCATTTTAGCTTTTAAAACAACTATGAGGTTTTACTGTGTTAAAACGCATTACCAAGGCATGATGCTTAGTAATATTAACTTATCAATAATCTAAATAGAAACCTTTCGCAATTTTTTGGAAAAAATTAAGCTGGATATTGTTCACGATTTATTTTTTTATATTACATGTTTATGATCGTTGGTGACAGTATGAATGTCACGCCTGGTTAACGCATTTTTAGAAGTCAGAAAAATCGAAAAGGACCGTATTCATGAATTGTTCAATTAAAAATAATCTTACAATACGCATTGATTACTAATCAATTCACTGCAATTTTTTAGAAATAAAAAACTTTCACCGCGGACCTTACATGTCAATGATATTTCAAAAATGACAATTTTTTCCATCATATTCCACCCTAAATCAATCTCCTTAAAGGGTTCCATTGTTTTTAGAATTTGAAATCTTGATTGCTAAAAATGGCGCCAAAAATCTAGAAAATTTTATCTTAAAGGAAACCGATCTTTAACTATTAAAGTTGCCCCGATGAGACATGAGCAATAATTTCAGGGAAAGTTTTCGAAGTAAATTCACAACAGGATAATTTGGCGCCATATTTAAAAAAAACAACAACAAAATATATCAAATTCCTGGACACGGAAAATGCAAATATTTCTAAACATGTTTTAAAAATGGTTTGAAATATGCAAGTTCATTAACCAAATAACTACATTAATTTAAATTCAATTAATAAATACAAAATTATTCTTGAAAAAAAACAAAGAAAAAATCACGTGCATTTCACTTACCTTTGGCTTCTGTTGTGATCGCTACAGGTAAGAATTTTCCATAAGTACCTTGAACTTAATTCTGATTGGCTCCGTTTTCCCGCTTTATTGACTGACATTGCCAGTGGCATTTTTTTCGACCGCTTAATTTTCAAAAGGGGGAGAAAAAATATTTCAAGTTTCTTTTGATGTAGGAAGAGTAAATCATTGGTCTTAAAATGAATAAAGCACTTGACAAAAATTCAAGGAAATCGCGCAACACGGACTCTTTCATGATTTTTCTAAAAAATTTGAACAATTAGCTGAATTTAAAACCTGTCGCCCCTTTTTGACTATGGGTTGTATCCGGGGTGGTTACATGCGCATGTTTGTTTTTTACCTACGTTCGAATGAGCCATATTTAAATATTTAGATTTGGTTACGGACTCCAGTGACACGAGTTGAAGTTACTGTTGTCATTTTGTGTGCGCTGTATTGCGTAATTTTAGGATGATGCGCACGAATTTTTTGTCGTGAATTTTTCGCGAAAGGAATTTTGTTGCAATATTGTTTAACATCTCATATCGCTACAAAAGATTTTGGTTTATTATTATTATTACTTGTTCTAAAAATCAGATACGAATAATTTTATTATATCAGCGGTCATTTATGATTGTAGTTATAGATATGGAGACTGTTTTACATAAGGGAATACTTTTCTTGTTTCAGAATCCCGTATTATTGTGATGTTAAACAATTTTATGTTAATTTAAGAGATAAAAAATGTTGTTTAAACTATTTCGCTACAAAAAAAAAATTATTCGTTTCAAAGAAATAAATTTAAGAACAAATTGGTACGCGTGAGATGTTTAAGTGTGTAGCATGGTCAGATTTGTACTTTTTAGCTCGCACTCGGACCACTCAATAGATCAACAGGCAAAAGTTTATTCTGATACAGTTTGGGGAAGGGCTTTAGTTTTTTAATAAAATACATATTTGGGTTTTTAGGAGAGTTGGGAAATTATAACCGAAATATTCTACGGTTTTTTTTTTTGTCTTCAAAAATGCGTTACCAAGACGTGATACTTCGTATTTGTCTTCAAAAATGCGATACCAAGACGTGATACTTCGTATTTGTCTTCAAAAATGCGTTACCAAGAAGTGATGCTTCGTATTTGAACAAGCTCAGTTTTTGTATCCTCCAACTATTTTTGCAAAATAAGTTGCATATCGTTAACCATAGACTAAAAAGTGGTGCCTTCCTAATTTTATAGAACAGTAGTTAGTATGTGACCATGCCGTTTCATGACTAGCTCCGTTTTGATTAGTTGGTCTTAGAATTTGAATCACACGCTAGGTTAACGCATTTTATAAACTGAATAAATAGCAGAAGGCTTCAGCTTCGAATTGTCCAATTTTCAATATCTCCTATTTGTTTTACAAACTATAGCTGATTTTAATTTCGCAATTCCAAATATTTGCGAAACAGTATAACACATTCATCACTTTCTATCATAAAATATTTGGTTGTATTTGAATTTCATTAAAAAGTTAATATTCTAAAATTCAATGTCTTGTGCTGTCTTTTAATTTTTATGAAATAGCCAACCTTTAATGCATGTGACGCGACAGTCATGTACGTCTTTTAAAATATAACGAATCTGGAAAAAAAATGCCGCGTCTTCTGAGAAAAATATCTTCAGCTATTTGCAATTACAACAATATATAATGTGCATTGTCTCTTCCTTACCTTCACTAGTTATCTGGCGATCCAGCTGTAGGTTACTTACTATTTGTACCTTCTGAATTCCCTCTGAACCAATAATACACAGTCTCCGGGCGATAAAGCATGCCAGAGTAAGAAATTGCGAGTCGTGACTGTGTACCAAAAACTTTAAATCGAAGCACTGAAAGTACTGAGAGCTTCTCTCTATGAATCTGCATTATGTAATGGGCGTATGAAATGGAATGAAGAAAATGAATAGAGCAAAGTGTGTTGAATAAAAAATAATTGCAAGTGGTAAACAAGAACCGTCTTTTTTTGTTACTAGTGTCAGCAAAGAGGGTATACATGTATTTTGAGTTTTGCATCGTTTCAATGTCTCTAGTGTTTGCCTATTCTAGAGACGTTTCTAAATAAACTATACAGATAAAACATTTACAGGTAAATAACGAGTGGATAAAAAATTGAACTCATTAGAAAAAGCGATTTAACACAAGAAAAATAAATGTGTTGATTAATTGATTTACTTGCTTACTTTTTGTCATAGCTTTATTTCCACGATATAAGTTAAAAGTTTTTTTGACTAGGTCATAAAACGCCATTACTCCACTCCATATTTACATTATATGTGATGTCAGACAAAAGACTGAGAGTTTTATAATCAACATTCTCTACATTTCTTGTATTTTCAGTAGATATTGCTTTAAATTATGGCGTGATCTTGCATTATGCTGTATTTGAAAAAATAGATATTTTTACCAACTATTTTTTTTTTTAAAATCTCCAACTTATGTTATTCATAGTTGTTTTATAATGTTTAGGTATCCCCAACCGCATTCTGTTGACGTACTTTTAAGACAAATTTAGTGCGATTCACGATGTCTAAACAATGAGTTTTACTAAATACTCATTTTATTAGCACTTAAAGATGTAAGCAAACTCTAAGCGGTTTTAAATAATCCATGCATTGTGTTATAAAATCGAAAATTTCTACCTTTGCTGCCTCTGGCATGATTGTTTTACCGTAAAGTATACACAGATAAATTTCTAAACTCTACAGAAATAGTGGATTAAAACTGTTAGACCCCCTGAATCTGCCTACGTCAGTAATGTGTTCAGAAAATATTAAAGATATTTAAACCTATTCATCTTTTAAAGCTGTTTAGGTTTTCCAAGGAAAAAAATTAAAACGGTGCTGATCTAATTAATGATGTTCCTAATGAACAATGTTACATTTGGTTCAATGATAAAAGCTCGAATAAATACAGAAATAACAGCGAGATGTAGCATGTGGGATCTAATTTTAGAACATGGTTACGTCATAAAAAAAGCCGGGTCATTAAAACACAACTTACAAAACGGTGAAATACGATAAATTAAACAAAGAACTTCATTGAATTTGTCATTTTGACTTAGTAAGGGATAAATAACATCATTGTGACTACATCTAGATATTAATGACGGACAATTAATACAGTTTGTCAGGTTTCAACTTCGATTCTTTGGAATTTCCGTACATCCGTGCGCATGCTCAAAGCTTACAATAATCATCGTTAAACATTGACCAACCGGTTAGAGGATTCCGATTATTTACACCTCAACAAAATGAAATTTTAGAAAATGAATCTCACGGATCGTGATAAGTTATCTTTTTTTTTTAAAATAAAATATATTTTTAGAAAATAAAAAAATCAGAAAATTGAAAAACTTAATGCAGGCTTAAAATACCGCTTAAACTGTGCTACTAGGGGGCTAGGGGACGTTTAGTTGCATGTGTTGAATGACACTTTATAACACATCGAGGATTCCATTATGGCTAACTGGATGAGCAATAAAAACCAAAGATGGCAAATTTTGATATTTCGTGGTACTTAATGTTGAGCTTCCCACTAAACCATTTTGAATCTGCATCAATGAAGAATTATTACCAGCAAATATCAAAAATGTCATTCGTTTCAGACAAGATGTAATTAGGATGAATATTTTGAAAGACAGGCTTATATAATACCTTGTTAATCTAAGTGCATAAAGTGAACAGGTTAGGTTAAAAAAAATCATGTGAAATAATGCAAAATCGATTGAAGTAGGTCCATAATCAAATAACATAAATTTGTTGTTTTTGTTTTTTGTTTTTGTTTTTTTTTCTAAAGTCAAATTACATACTGTGCTGTACATAATGCAAATCCGGATCTACCAATGGTTTTCTAAAACAAACTAGGTTCTATTCGGCTATAGGTTATTAAGCTGAAGTAGAAAATCTGCTTAAAATACATTTCATTTTCATAATCAGTGAACATTTGAGCCGACAATATCTTGGAAAAAACAAGTTACATATGTTGGGTTGCTAATCGTTTTTGTTCTATCTATTAACACAGCAACAATTGTCGACTGTAAAGTTTTATTCTTATTGAAAGCCATTTGTTAAAAACTATAAATAGAGAAAACTTTTATACATGTATACTAAACCATAATAGACAGCTTTAGTAATAATAAAGTATAGTTGTAGTTTACTTGACCTTTATACTGTGAAATGAGGTTTAATGTTATTCCCGTGAATATGCGATGTGATACATTAAATAGGTACATTATCCAATACATGTAGCCCGTATTATAAATAATTGTGTATATAAACCAAACTTCTTACGTATATATATATATATATATATATATATATATATATATATATATATATATATATATATAAGAAAATGACCGAAATCACCGATTTTCCGTCTTAAAATAAAAAATAAACGATATAAATAAATACTAGTAAATAAAAACTTACTCTGTTTGTTGCATGATGAAAAAACATCTAATTATTTGTTGCACACACGTGAAAATTCATTTGAGAAATCCGTGGTGCACGAGTGAAACTGGCGCCCCAGTAATAGCAAATAACCAAGAACGATAATTAACAGGCAAATAACCAAGAACGATATTTAACAGGCAAAATTATGAAACAAAGAACGGTAATTCATAACAAAACATAATGCATAATATCAAATAAAATAATATGAAAAATAAAGCAAAGAAACGAACAACTGACAAATAATCAGAACAAGGTCTCTAAATGTAATGCCAGATTTTTGTTTATTTTGTGAAAGATTCAGAATATAAAAATAACGAAATAACACTTTTTAAACTAAGTATATCCTTCGTAAAATTGAAAAATAATAATAAATAAATAAATAAATAAATAATAAATAAATAAATAAATAAATAAAAACGACATAACTAATCTTTGTATGGAACTGTTTATGAAAAAACTATAACAGAAATAAAACTGCTATTTCAATTAATAGTGACGAAGTCCATCTTGGATTTCAGACAGCTATACCAGACATTCATCCAAGCAAATTCTCAGCATAATTACAGTAGTTTACTGTGCCTGTGACGGTTTTAAGATGAAGATTCGGGTGGCACGGGTGTCGCTGCGGGAGGTTAAAGAGCAGCAACGCATGATCCCTGGTGCTTTAAAAGGAAAAACATTTCAACACGTCCATATATTTCTGTAAAAATGATTGCAAAAATATTACACGAAAATAAAGTGCGTTTCTTAAAAAATATTCAATAATTTAAGTTTGTCTCGTTTTATCTGACTTTAATTCTAATAAATACTAGTATATTGATGATTCAATGGGGCAAATACAATTTGAATGGCTTTTTAAATCAGTTTCTTCAATAATTCAATTAAAGAAATCCGTTAACGTACATTAGTAAAAGCTAAAGAATAAGAAAACTTGATACACGTATGATAAATGGCATCACCTAAAATTATATCTCCATCTCATTGCAGACATTTCCATGGTGCTCAAGGAAAAAAAGAAAACAACAAAAACAAACACAGAAGATCTTACTAAAGATGTTTCAAAACTGCACTTACTTCAGACATTTATGCACGTGGCTTGTGTAGCCAATCATTTTACAACTTTTTTGAACATTTGGCATGTTCATGGCCTTTTTTATCTACATAAATGCTCTGGTCATTAGGAATATCATGGAACATTGAACGGAACAGCTACAGTGAATATCGGCAATTTGAGTTCTGTTGAGTAAACCATTCAAATGCGTCACCCAACCAAAAGAACGAATATATTTCATTCGAGCATCATACAGATATCTCTTACAAGCTTTAGTCTTATAGAAAAGACTATGTTTAATCACACTGTCCGGTGGTTAGATACTCCAAAACTCACAATGTCCGACTTGTTTATGTTAGACGTCCTATAGCATCTATGCATGTTGTATACATATATAATAGGTAATCGCTGTCAATTGCAAATGCAAAATTCTGAATTTTATATAATAAAAATGCAAAATTTTGAATGTTTTATTTTATTACAAAAATCAAAATTTTGCATACGACAAAGTCATTAATTTACCAGTTAATTATCATAGTTAATCGGGTTCTTTTACATGTTTAGTTATCTCTCTCTCTCTCTCTCTCTCTCTCTCTCTCTCTCTCTCTCTCTCTCTCTGTGTGTTTGTGGTTGCAAAGTTTGCGGAAAAGGTTAACTGAGAATTGCTATCCTATGTCATGTGCAAATATTTAATGTTTGTAAAATAAAATATTCAAACATTTGCACACACACACACACACACACACACACACACGCGACATTAAAATAACAACTACATAAACCATTTACAAAATCAAAATATTTATATGTAAATCACTTTTTATAAAAGAAAAAAATATCTGTAAAATCACATGCTATATATTTGCCTTACTTATTGTAAATTAATTAATACATTGTAAATTAATAAATAAAAATATCACAAATATACCAGTAAGTTGAGATAACTTAATAATAGGAGTCCTCTAACAGAAAGTTTCAGCAAATTTAGCCTCCAATGTATTCAGTTCTTGGTAGGAGTTTACGTTCCACACATGCTTCTTTGGTGGACTACTGGCTATATTGTCCAAAACATTTTTGTTGCTGTTACCAATGTTAACTATAAATAATTCGATGTCATTTAATTTAGCGTACTTTGCTTCTTCCATTATTGCATCCAAATTTTCTGTTTCTTCATCAATAAATAAAACAGCGACATGCCTGGACCAATCCCTACCTCCATTTTCTGTCAAGAAACTTGTATGTCGTAACTCTTTAACAATGTTGTTGAACGAATGGAGTTTTGGCTCTTCGAGATATTTGTTTGGGTGCGGGAGTTTTTCGTTTTCTTCGAAGGAAACGTCGTTGTCATTGCAGTAGTCTGACATTACACCTGTTTTGATATTGTTTTCACCTGTCATAAGCTTGTCAGAAATATTCGCGATGAAAGTGAAGAGAAGTTGTGATTTAACTGATCCAATAGCTGGTGAGTCAAATGTAAATATCATGTCTACTGGTTTGTTATGACCACAAGCGTGGGCTGTCTGGTCACCCTGTGGTTTCTCGGCTTCAACTGTAGAAAACAATAAATATATACAAGTTAATGAAAGATATCACCTATAAACAGAGAAGACAAATATGTAAACCCATCATGTCTTTTTCAAGAATTAAAAATCGCATTCACCTTACTTATGTCATGATGTGCAAATAATGTTTGTAAAAGGTAAAAGGAAACTGGTTAACATAAGTTTTTGAAAATTGTCTTTGATATAATTATCTGTTCAGGAATTGATGTTTAACTTAAACTAGTCATCCATACTTTTACAAGGATTACATTTCTAATAGATCTTTGTATAAAATGGAGAGAAGCCTGTGGTTTATATGAAGTGCAGTAGAGCAAAATAATGGTGTTTTACGACCAAGTAAAGATTTTTTTTTCACTTTTATTGAGACAATTAGTTCGTTATGGTGGTGAAATCGGGATAGTGGTGAAACCGGGATGGTGGTGAAACCGGGATGTCCGGAAAAACAGAGACCTTCAGCAAAAGATAAATATGTTATTGGATAACTTTCGAAAAAAAATGAGACACTGTGATCCGTGGGCCTGCGCTCTAGATCACTCGTTCATCGGGCCGCCATCACGCCAGCCTAATGAGGGTATATCAAGCTTGGATTGCAATATATTACACAAACTAATCATGTAACTTACTTTTACAAGCCTTGGCTGCTAGAGTTCTCTTTAAAGTGTGAAGAACACTAAATGAAGGAACTCTGTATACAAATTCTTCTTTAGGAGAACTTCCTATACCATTCAGTTCATCCATATCTCCTTCAGCTAACCCAATACCAATAGCAAACATATATATTCCTCGTTTTCTGGCTTTTTCCGCCTCGTTCAATGTTTTGTCCATGTCTCTTGACTGTCCATCGGTTAAAACAAAAGCAATGTGCGCCACTCCAGGTCTGGCGGTTGCAAATCCTTGTTCTACCATATGCCATATAGCATTACCCGTTTCTGTGTTCCCACCTTGGTGTTTTATTTCTCCAATGGCGTCTTTAAGAGTCTGCTTGTCATTAATTTGGCCGAAATCAATTTTTTTGTAATACTCGCTAGAGAAACTTGACACAGCTACCCTTGTTTTTGTTTCTGATATATCCAAAACTTGAACTAGTTCTGATACAAATTGTTTCTGTTTAACAAAATCTGTCGGGATAATACTTGACGAAGTGTCCAAGAGAAAAAATATATCCGCCGGTTTACCTTCACACCCTGCAAACAAAAATGTCAACTAATTAAATATTTTTCCGCCGTAGTACCTATCCGATGCTTGAGTTTCTTTTTTTATACCAAGGACAATTGAAACTAGCATTAAGAAATGTAGAATATTTTTTTTTTTAAATTACCAGGGCAACGAAAATACCACCTAATCATCATCATCATCATCATCATCAAAAATCGTTGACTTAGCAGAATCATGGCATGATTCTCAAAATGGTATCAGGTATTGATTTGGTACCATTTTAAGGCCATAACCATTCGTAAGATGCGATCACATGCAATCGAAACTCTTTAATTGAACAAAATAAATAAATAAATAAATAAATAAATAATAAATAAATAAAAATAACTTAATTTTAAAATCAAATAAACATTTATAAAAAAAAACTCAAAATGCAAAGCTTATTTTTTCTTGCAATTTCTAGTAAGCTTATTGTCTGAGCTATTTTCTTTCTTTTCTATACCATATACATGTACAATGATTCTGACATCACTGGTGTCGTGTTTGACTTTTAAATTTCATTGAAAAGTAGTCCATGAAAATATTAATGACATGCTATAATGACAACGTATATGTATTCAATACTTACATGTCTCGTTGTTAGCTTTTGCCTTTTTCACTTGGTGCAGCAATAATGCTGGTTACCTGAAAAGAATTAAAAAAAGGGATTTTGAAAAAACTTAAAACTAAAACAATGTACCTATACTTAATACAATTTCTATTATTTTTATTTCGTTTTTAATCAATTTTAGTCGAAAAAGAGTACCCGAGTTCTGCACTTTTAACAGGTTCCTATAGTGCTATCCTTTTTCATTTATTTATATTATAATTAGGTTTAAACAAAATAAAAATAAACTTACAGTTAATGCAACAATAATCAACCTCAACATTTTGTTCTGTTAACAATCACAGTAATATATAGTTAAGTAAATTATTATAATGCCGAAAACAACGCTAAATGTTTACTTTTATACTGTGAGTGGTCTCAGGAAAAGGCATAACAAGGAGGGTTACGGCATAACTAAGTGATTGTGTTTTAAACAAGCTCGGTATTTGTTGTGGGAACTATTTTCCTTATATGGACTAAGTATCCGGGCGAGCTTACTTGAGTCTGTTACGTCAGACAACCAATCGGAAACCACTCAAATATGTTTTAACACTTTAAAAGTGTTAAAAATGTGCTTTGCTTGTGTCTCAACTTATTTGGTATTCATTTTCTTTAAAATTTGCTTCATTACCCCTCTCCCCAACCCATTAGTGTTTTAAAATGGTCATTAACAAAAACAAGAGGCCCTTAACGCTCACCTGAGGATATGGCCAAAATCATTTGCAAAAATACATACAGTATTTTTATATACATTCCTATACAAAAAGTTAATAGTTTTCAAGATAATTAACAATTTGAGACTTCTTAATGCATCTATGACCTTGACCTTTAAATGTAAGATCTTGAATCTTATATAAGTGTTACGACGTAAATTTAACTATATTTTATTTCTGTTATAATTCCAAAACATGAGGACATGTTTTTGATGGAGCAGAGGGATTTGTTATGGTGCAAATATTGACAAGACTTTCATTTTCGGACTCTTTTTCATAATTTAACTTTTCAAATATAAATTAAAACATTAATACATAATTTTAGTATTGTAATTGAAATTCTTAATCTTAAAAGGCAAGTTATTCTTGATGTTAATTTCTCGTTTGGACAACAAAATCAAAGTGTTGTTTTAAGTTATTAGTCTGATTTAAGGACACTAATTTTTAAGTGACTGTGACACCTTGAGTCGGACGGATTATTATAAGCTAACCATTAGTGGACAGTGTGGAATTTTAGTAATTGACATTTCTGTCTCAAATTAATTTAATGTTGTTTTACCTATTTCCTTTCTGTTTTATGTATAATGTGATTATCAAATAATTGTTACTGTTGGCATTACAAATTGTTTTATGAACCGACTGTTAGGCAGTTGGAGTCGGACGCTTGAAACGACAACACCCAGCTTTTTATTTTAGATCAGAATAAATTGTTGAAACTGGTATGCATCTGATTTTGTATTTAGCAGTAATTAAGTTTAAGTGATAAAAAATAAGAATAATAATTGCAAGAAAGGTCAAGAGAACCTTAATATAGTGTATGCCCAGATAGCGGCATAATAGATGGTGACAGAATCCGGGTATATCCACTTTTTAGCTGGATATACTTTCCTGAGAGTATCATAGCGATTTATTCCCCAAATAGCTCAAGATGCTGATGGAACCAGGACAACAATATTTTCGTCCCCAGTGGAGTTTGAATCAGTGGATTGTACCAAGATTCCATCAAAGATAATGTGGGAGATGTGAAAAGTTTCATATGAAGCAATGTTTTGCAACTAAAAGGATGTGTTTCAGATGCAAAAAGTTTGGACATTACGCAAGAATGTGTAGATATGATTTTAAACAAAACGTGAGTAGCATAAGAGTAGAAATGGAAAATACTAAGCAGAAACAAAAATCGGAAAAGAAGAAACAAAGAGACAGAGAAAGAATTTAGAAATATTATGATAACAAAAGAAATCTTTCGATGTTACCGTTTTCTAATTTAAGAAGCACAGCCTTTAATGATATAATAGACAATGCATGTAGTATAAAAAAGGAACTATCTAGCAGAAAATTTAGACTGAAAAACATCAAAACTGAATACTCAAAATCTGTTACAAAACTGACGAATGAAGTTAAACAATACAAGAACAGAGTTATGGAATTAGAAGATTTAGGAGGCCAGAATAAAAACTGTGATGAACAGGGTGATAATAGAAAATGTATTTCTTTAGAAAACCACAATGAAGAAATTCGATTACAACAAGAGAATCACCAGCATTTTATCAATGTGTTATACCACGGACATAGTCAAGTATTAAGCGAATTGAGAGAGTGTGAACACAATTTAAAAAGTGCAAATATCAAAAATGGTCAATTAGAAAAGGAAATTCAAAATATGGTGTACAAGTTAAAGGAAAGTGAAAATGAAAATAAAAATTTAAATGGTCAATTACAAGTGTTGGATAATGAAATTTTGTGTTTAAAACAACAGTTACATTTACAATCCAGTGGAAATTTTTGCCGTGGAAATTTTTCTAATAGGAGATATAATAGAAAATGATTTCATTTTTAAATCCAAAACATGGGGACATGTTTTAATTGGACTGGACTGTCCTCATGTAAAGACCTATAATATTCTAATATATATGCCCATGCAAAAAATTAATAGTTTTCAAGATAATTAACAATTTGAGTCTTCTTGTGCATCTTTGACTATGACCTTTGAATGTAAGACCTTGAATCATACATCAGCATGATCGCCTTATCAATTCCTACAATATTCCAATATACATGCCTTTACGAAAAGTTTATTGTTTCCAAGATAATTAACAATTTCAGTCTTTTTATGCACCTATGACCTCGACCTTTGCACGTATGGCCTTGAGTCATATATCAAAATGATTGCCATTTCAATACCTACAATATTCTAATATATATGCCTATGCAAAAAGTTAATAGTTTTCAAGCTAATGCACAATTTTAGTTTTTATGAGCAAAAAATAACATTTCAGGGGCAACAACTCTTACATGCATTATCATATAGTTACGAAACTTTGTATATTTTAGAATTTTGTCATGTTGAACATTGTAACGATGTTTTAGATATTATATATCTTTAAAATTTTGAGGAAAATAGCCTAAAACTGCAAAATTACAAACTAGGTCATGAGCTTGAACTTTGACCTTGACCCCATTTTGAAGGTTATCTTAAGAAAAAGTCAAAACTGAAAACCCCATGTCAATATCTGTTCAAGTAGTCAAGTTATAACAATTTGAAGCCATTTTACGAAATTTTTAAAATTAAACGCAAAAACGCGTAACCCATTTTTCAACCGAATTTTACCATATGAACAAACTATAGGCTTAATATCCTAGAGAAGCGAAATATCACATCAGATTTTTCCTCCAATCATCGGTTTCTGAGAAGATTTTTGCACCCTTGGTCACCATGACCTAGTTTTGGTAGCCATGGCATCGCAATGAACAGATCTAAATTGCACCGACCCAAACATGCTTCTGGCCAAGTCTCATTGAAATCTGTCCAGTACTTTCGGAGGAGAAGTCGAAAATGTGTGTTAACGACGCACACACGCATGCACACACGCACGCCCGCACGCACATACACGCGCTGCGCTATCATCGGCCATAAGTTCACATGACCTTTGGTCAGGTGAGCTAAAATGAGTTTGTGTGTGTTTTAACTGTGTTCAGTTGTTGATGACACAAACTAAGTGATCAGGCTACAACTACTACTACTACTACTACTACTACTACTACTACATGTACTACTACTACTATTACTACTACATGTATTACTAATACTAATACTACATGTAAAACTACTACTAGTACTATTATTATTACTACATGTACTACTACTACTACTACTACTACTACTACTACCACTACTACTACTACTACTAAATGTTCTACTACTACTACAACTGATATTGACACCTAGCCACTCATGGCTTATGAGACACATCATAGAGTTGTAAAGGTTGCCAGACAGTTGTCTATTTTGTTGTCTTAATACGGATTCGGAAATTAGCTAAAACACATCGAGAAATAAAAATATCACAAAGAAACGGAGTGATTTTGTACTTGTCTTGAAAATTTAGGTGCAATAAATGTATCACTCGAATCTTTAAATAAAATCATCTCTCGAAGGCTCGCAATAATCTAGATTTGGTACTAAAGATATAACAAATGCAGCAAAGCAGGTAGTTTAGATATGGTATATCCTGGAATCATTCAGGTTGTCGTAATTTTCATCATTTTTTCAATAAAAACAAAATATCTATCGGTGAAAGCGGGCAAAAATCTTTAACGGTTAACTTTTAAATGAACAGAAACCGATTTTCTATTAATAGTCACAGTGACCCTGACTTTTGGCCTAGCGATTAACCTTTAAATGACCAGAAACCGATTTTCTATTTATAGTCACAGTGACCTTGACCTTTGCCCTAGTGACCTGAAAATCAATCCCAAGCCAGCTCTTGTCATAAGCTACCTCTGTGCCAAGTTTCATTAAAAAATCTTTAACAGTTAACCTTTAAATGACCGGAAACCGATTTTCTATTTATAGTCACAGTGACCTTGACCTTTGACCTAGTGACCCGAAATCAATCCCAAGCCAGCTCTTGTCATAAGCTATTGAAGTTACTGTTGTTATTACACGGAAATCAAACGTGACGGACGGAATGACGGACAGACGGACAAACACATCTTAATGCCCCGATTTCGGTGAAAGCGGGGGACTTTTAAAAAAACATGTATTTTCAATATATTGTATTTGTAACAACTTATTTTTGGAATATTTGATAATATTAGCGTCTGAGAACAATAATATACGTCAGAATATAAGTCCATGGTACTTATTCAGTCAATATGAATACTTCAATAAGCATGTTATCAGACACAATTTACTATATAAGACAGAGACATGTGTAATTTTAATACTAACATTTTACTCTTTATTATATCACTAAGTAGCTAAATAGAAAATAAAAAGGAAACAATTTAAAAGTAAAATCAAAACTTTTACATTTATTCAATATAAATGCACAAAAGGTCAAACTTATCTTAATTTTGAAAAAAGATGTTTTAATTTGCTTTTAAGCTGCGTTTTCTTGAAAATGGAATTGGAGTGCTCTACAAATCCGAAGTACGGTAGTTACGAAAAAGAAACAAGATAATTTAAGGGAGATAACCCTGGCTTCATTGCCATTGAAGAGAGGTCATCTGTAGCAAAATGGCAAGATTTATTAAGAAGGTATAATCTTGTATAATATAATTAACTATTTTGTATATATTTGCTATCTGGTGCATAAAAAACTGCAGAAAATGTTTATTCATGTTATACTTCGATTAAATGTTGATTTGTCAACAAAAATGGTTCCAAAAATGACTTGTAATTTGTGCTGTTTCTGTATTTACAGATTTATTCAAGTTCGACACATATACTCCTATAGGTCTCTGCTGGTTTATTTCTATGACAAATTACATATTCTGACAGCAATCAACTCTTCAGATGGTTAGCTTAAATTTAATTGAAAGAAAACTTGGATTTAGGAAGGTACTTTGTAATTTACTAAGTTGATTGACAGAGTTAAATGTTATAGTGACTGAACAATCTCTACTGTAAGATTATTATGAATGCATGTATATTATTTCAGAATACCAAAAAATCATAGACCTGAAAAACATGGTTCCGAACGACTTTTTCCGAAATGGCAACATCTGTATCAAAAAGCTGTTCAGAGCCATGCATTTCAGGTCTACATAAAACCAGAACTAAAATAAGACAATAATTTCAATTAAATTTTCATCTTTCATTGATTTCTTTTTCAGAGTACTGGCCTAACTGGCTTGGCTGTAGCTGAGAAACCTCATGAGGTATTTAGTACAATTAGACATATTTTTAAAAGAACTAGTTATAAAGCATAAACAAAGTTGTCATTAGTGTTATCAAAATGATACAAGAAGCTGAATATGTTTTTTTTTTCACTTCCCATAGTCTGGCATAGATGCCAATGATATACAAGATTTTTAGCTCACCTTTGCACACAGTGGTGAACTTATGTGATTATTCATTTTTTATTGTTAGACTTTTGTCAAGATTATTGTTAACACTTTATAGGCCACAAAATTGTCAAATCACCATCAAACTTACTAAGAAGAAACTTTGTGACAAGGTTTAGGTCAAAACTTTATATGAATCATGTTTGGTGTCTAGGTCAGATAAAGGGAAGCCTTAATAGCACTCTGTAAACAAATTGTCATGATATTTGCTCAGCATATTTCTCTTCACAAGATATATGTCAGTTTTGCATATGGATCTTGTTGGATAAAAATGTAGGTTTAGTTTGATCAATTTAACAATGCATTTACACCTTTAACTGTATCTTTCAACAATGTAATGGTGATTTAAACTGGGAAACATCTAATTAAGCATGAGTGTATTTGAGGCAAATCAATAATGCTTTAACAAAATTTACTATTGTGTGCTTAATAGGTGACTGTTGGGGTCCTCTTGGGGTTCTTGACCTATATTTTGTTAAAAGTATTTTGAACAAGTTTGATGAAAGATTGAACATTTTTCTACTTGCTTGTAAGTCACTGTGACCTTCAATGTGATTGAAGGTCACAGTAAAAAGTATTGCAAACTTTATTAATAATAATGACCTAAAAATTTGCTTGTATGCAAATAAAAGATATTTATAAAATAAAAACATTTAAATAAAAAATTTTATTTTGGACTTTTAAGAATAGTAAATCATATCCAGAAATTTAAGGTTCTAGAATTTGAGTCTGTAATTTGTAGATATAAGAAATTTCAGCTTAAGTAGATTCAACAGATTCATTTCAACTGAATATGTTGTTCCTTTGCAAATTTCTGTATTTCTATATATCATTTTTAAGTTGTTGCTAAAATCAGAGCAAATGTATATGTTTTAATGCTTAATTTTTATACATTTCCAGAAATTAAGAAGTATATATGATAAAATATTAAGATTGTTGGCTAGAGCACCACCAGATGCTGCATATAGGACAAATACAGAGAAAATAATTAATGAACGATTAAATATTGTTAACACTGTAAGTATGATAACCTTCTGTTCTGTTTTTTTTTATTCTGTTCACATGTGGGGCCTTGGTTCACTAAGTGGTCTTAAGTGCTGGCTCATGGATTGTAGCACCTGATGACCCCTGAATATCACTCTGGCAAATTCAAGTGAGAGGAAGTTTGTCAGTAAACTTGCTGCAGGGTTATTATTTTTTCCAGGCACTCAGTTTTTCCTCACCATCCCTGTACTGACTGCCTCATCAGTGAAAGATTCTTGACTGTGAGCTAAAACACCTTATCACTCCAATCAACTTCTGTTTGTATGTCAAGAAGGATTTTTTTACTTTTTGACTCGATGCCAGTTTAACAAAATAAGTGATAAAACGGTTTGTTTTATTAATCTGATTGTACATGTACTTGTAAACAAAAAGGCAACATAAGTGCACACAATTGCATAACAATTTAGAAAATAAATAAATTTGTGTCTTATCATAAATAAGATTACACTAATAATTTCTTACTCTGCAATCCATTCATGTTCATTTAATGTGAGTGACGTCCAATTACATTTACATATATTTGAATTCTTGACACCCAAAATTACCACAAGTCCTTTCCAGTAGTTTCTTTAAAGTCTTTAGTAATCTGTTAAGATCGTTGAGATAAAAAATTGTCTTAATATACTACACTTTTACAATTTTAGACAATTTTACTATTAATAATTATCTAAATCTTACCAATCATCATGATGTTATTATTCAGGTGTGTGTGTGTGTGTGTGTGTGTGTGTGTGTGTGTGTGTGTGTGTGTGTGTGTGTGCTTTTAACTGTAATATGTATTTATTCACAAGTTAGTTTTACATGTATTACCTAAACATACATTGCTGTAGATATCACTTCTGTGTAGTAACAATACTGGAAACTGAATGCAGAATTGTTGGGAAATAGTGCATCTTTTTGATATTTTCCTATTGTGTTCTGGTGACCAAAGAATCCTCAGTACATATCCTGCCTGGGACCTAAAAAATTTTCTTGCTAGTGGGAGGTTAGGGGAATTATTAGCGTTCCTTATAGACACGATTTGTATTGATTAATGTTTTTCTTAACATTCATAGGAAAATGATATACAGAAACTAGAGGAAAAAATAAATTGTGGTCAAGTTGAAGAAGTGATAAAACAGGTAAAATATTGACTTTATCAGTATTAATGCACACTCATTAAAAACTAAGATAAATTATAACATAAAAACTGGTGAAATATGCTGTCAAAACTGTTTAAATATGTAATTGCCTATTCTGCATATATTTTTATGTATTGCTGATTCTTCATTCCAGTGGCTGTATGTGGGAGGTTGAGGGTTCCAGTCGTGTTCAGTTTGACCAAGACTTTAAAATTAGTAGTGACTGTTCTTTCCCCAAGAACTCGGCATTTAGAAATGAAAGTCACAGAGTCCTTCAGATGAGACCTTAAAAACTGTTACCCCATGTCAGGGCAGGCATGGCAAATTAAAAACCCTCCTTGAACATTACCCTAAGCAAACTGCAAAGTTAAAAATTTCTGTCTCTTCACATATAGCTGGTGATGTCTTGATATAAGTGAAATATTCTTGACTTGGATGTAAAACCCCATTAGATAAATCAGTCAATCCAATGGCAAGCATATCCCCCATTCACAATTTCCTGACACCAGGAGAACTAGTTGATACTCTGTCTTCTTAAAGCTGAGCACAAGGCAAGGAAGCATTAACTCAAATTTTAAAGTTTTATGCCATGACCTGATTATGAAAGAGATAGACACTTTCTCTCAGTCACTAAGACAGTCTAGATTTTAAATTAGAATTGAAAAATGAATGTTTGAAAATTAAGCTATTAAAAACGGTGTTAGATTCCATAAACACGGCATTCGAATTAGTGTTTAGTCTTGTATTGGTCTGTTACAAGACTTGAAATAGTTGATAATTGTTCTCTCCAAATACATTAAGAAATAAAATAAAAAAGACTGTTAGAAAGGATTTTAAAGAAGGGAGATGCATATAAATTTTTATGAAATCATGTAAAGTTTGCATTGTCTTGATTTATGTATAAATCTGCACACACACACACACACACACACACACACACACACACACACACACACACATTTTAAAATGCCTCCTACACACATTCTGATATGCACTTAGAATATCAGTAAGCAATATGTTGCCATCTTCTCATACATTCTCCAATATAAATGAATCTTTATTACATTTTACAGGCAGAAAATGAGTTATCATTAGCAAGAAAAATGTTGACATGGAAACCATGGGAACCACCAATAGGACCAGTTCCAAAAGATCAGTGGAAATGGCCACCAGTATAATGATTTAACATTCTAGGATGAACATTAAATATTTAACTGACCAAGCTGGAATATTTTGTTTGTTTTATATGTGTGGTGGTTACGTATCTTTTTGATGGTCAGACAAACACTTTAAATATCTGAATGTTTTAACTGGATGATTTTACATCCATTAAGACCGATTCGGAAAATTTCAATTACTAGACAAGTTGGAACATTAACTAAATTAGTGGGTTACACATACTGTGCTAAAATGTTATTTAGGCTTCAAAATATAAATATTTTAAAACAAAATTAATGTAGTTAGTTTTTGTACTGCCCATCTGTCCTTGCATTGAAACTTGTGAGTTGAGCCTTAATTGATTTGCTGCTTACAGGTTGTGCGTTTAAAAACCATGTCCAGTTTAATAACAAGTAGACTTAGAATTCTATGCGACAGGTAATGTGTTCTTCATTTTGGTTTTTTGTTGTGTCGACCGTGTAATTGCTTGCTGTAGCTGTTACTGGGTAGGGACCTGGGTAGTCGAGTAGTGCAAAGAGCATGCTTATAAATTACACTATTTCTCACCTCTTGGTTTAAAATTTCACTGGGTTGGTTGTAATGTTTTTCAATGATGCATCAGCAGTTTTTTTTTTTTAATTTTTTTTTTTTTTTTTTTTTTGCTGTTTGCAACAAAAGCAAGTTTATTAATCTCTAAGAATTAATCATAGAACAGAAGAAGAAGAAGCAATATCTCAAATTTTAAAGTCTTATCATTGACCAAGCAGAAGTTTGAGCTATGGCCTTCCACTCTCAAGGCAAATGCTCTACAACTTCCACTAAAGCAACCCCCAGTTTGAGCAAGTTTTTTAGTATGCTTGCTAAATGTCAATAGTTTTCTAAGAGTTTTCTAATCATCCACTATCCAAAAACTAACCACTTTGATATACCTGGTCAGCTGGTTACTCTTTAAAGCAGCATTACTTCTCTCGAATCAATGAATGTTGTTCAGAAACTTTCTTTATTTTAGCAATGGAAAAAAAAAAGAAGAAAAAGCTTCATAAATTTATAGTTTTTATTAATTGACTAACTGGTCAAAATGAAACAACTTCAACAAAATATGTTCAATATTTCTATATCATATGAAGAGAAGCCTTTGTATAACATGTGGCACCCTATCACAATATTAAATTCCACAGACATTTAATTATAGGCTAATAATTTTTTTTTCTCTCTTAAAATCAAAACAGGAATTTATAATTTTGTACCACCCTAGTAATAAAATTAATATTTAACATTTTCAAAATTGAAAAACATTCTAAACATGATTTCTAAAAAAAAATACTAAAACAGAAAAAATAATTCATACTAATTTTTGTTCTTAACAAATTATTAAACACTGAACAAATTAATTCTTATACCTTTGTCTTGGAGAAAATATAACATGCATTATTAATTAATCTGTACATTTCTACTAAATATCAGCATCAAGATTTTACATACAACTTAAAGTCAATATTAAATTCATTTTTATGACCCAGCATAAACAATATCATAAATTTAGATTTATATGGGATTGATGTATGTGAACATAAATTTTCATTGCTTGATCATCAGTACATCTTAATTGTGTTTATTCTAAGAAATCCAATTTTTTATCACCACATAATAAGAAAATTATATTGACATAATGAAAATTAAATAAACTCTGAAATAATTAAACCAAATGTAATTTTTATGTCATATATATTATATTAGAACCTACTGGCAGTTATCTCCCTTTAAAAAAACCAAGTAAGATAACCACAGTTCTCAATTTAACCTTACAGCTGTAGACAGTGAATTTTTTGTTTGTTTGTTTTTTAACCTTGTTAAAAATTCTTTAACTCTATCAAGAACGTATCATAAAATCCAGAACATTTCTAAACTGTTAAATTTATGGCTTTTTTTAAAAATAAAGTATGTTATTTGCAGTGTCATATATCATTTTTTAATGTATTTTATGATTAAATTAAAAAAATGGTATATGACATTATGATAGAAATAAGTTATGTATTCATTATTACTTGAGTCTATTTGACAGATTAGTAACTCAATAGAAAACTTAGCAATAATATATTAAATGAAACCAGTGTATTTCAGAGACTGGCCCGAATGTTATGTCATAAAGACATCTAAGAGAGCTTAGGTGAAGCTTTATTTTTCATTAACAAGTAACATAACTCCTGCTAAATGTAGGTTTCTCTGTTATGACACAGATTTTTTTCTTTAACATCAAGGTTAAATAGAGACTAATTTGACCAATGGTTACCTCAATTAGATAAATACCTGTATAATAAAGCATGAATGAACACATGAGATAGCGAGCTTGTATCACATATCATATCACAACATTTCATAACAACAAATGTATAACATTTATAACCTTAAATGATTCTGCACAAATATGAGGACATATATAATGACTGCGGAAGCACACAAATAAAGTACTGACAGCTTCGTCATTTTATACATTTAAGCATTACAGTAATATATAAAACTGAAATATTTAATTTTACAAATATTTTGAGTATTTTGAAAATGAATATACACAGTTAAATATAAATTGAATTTTTTTTCAAACAGTTTAATTGATTAACCATACCAAAGTGTTAAATTATGATGTTCAAACTCCCCTTTACCAATGGTTTCTTTGGCATCATTTATGTAAATTTTCCTGTCATTTTAGCACCCTAAAGACAAAAATCCTGGTAAAAACAGAAGTTTAATGTTGGAATAATTTGTTTCTTAGATGGTAAGATTTTCAAAATTTGTTCTTGGTTTTAACAGAGATGAGAGATTGTTAATTGGCTTTTCAAATGGCAAAGTGATTAACTGCTTTCAAAAACATGTATCATTTATTTTATTCAGAAATTATGTGATAACTATATATAGGGTCATCTGCTTGAACACATTTTTTTTAAATTTGCTTTTCTGTTTTACTCTCACATTTGGATTAAACACATGCAGACAATTAAGACCAACAATGTTTACTAGTATCAATATAAGCTGCAATAACTTATTTCTTAACTATTTTTTTAAAAATAGTTTTTACAGTACCATTAATCCTCAGTCGATAGCACCATACAGTACATGTATATATCACATCAAGATATTATGTTTTTCTTCTCTAAAATTTTCTCTAAAAATTTCTGCCATAAATGACTTTTTAAAATCAATTTTTCAGGAAATCTCTAATTACTCTAGAGGATTCATTACCTTTCACTATTTTTCTTAAATGAATCAAATACATTTAAATACTTTGAAAATAATACAGTTCAAATAACATATACCTTTCACTGAATCTAATGTAATTTTACAAAAGAGGTAGTCAAATAGAAAAATAAATGCACAGCAGTAACACAACTTTTCCATTATGATGCAATGTGCATGCACTAACATCTGAAGTAATTCATCTGTAACAGGATAGGAATTTCCTTTATAAAATACTGACATAAAGAGGCTATTGGTGTTCATTATTAAAGCTGCAAGGTTATATGCTAGGTATATATAATACATTTTTGTCACAAAACACAGGTAAAAGTTGATACAATATCTAAACAAGTAATCAATGAATTGTCTTGCCTGCAAAGTGTTGCATTTCAAAACTGATCATAAACTTTTTCTGGAAAATATTCTTTATTTCTCAAATTTTCAGTCAGACAATGTGAACAACAGCATGCCTACACTTTTTCAAATTACCAGGTAAGACAATGTTAATGACAGCATGACTGCTATGTCTAAAAAATTTTTGGATGAGACAAAGTCAACAATGACATGACTGCCTGTCTCAAATTTTCAGGTGACATGATGTTCACCACAACATGACCTACTCATAATTTTCTTATGAGACAACCACCACCAGATGACTTATCACACACTTTTCAGGTGAAAAGGTAAGATGAATCGTCAACAACCACTGTTGTCTAAAATTTTACAGGTGAAATGGTAATTCAATATATGTTGCACTGGATAAAGATGGTTCATGTGGACTTAATCTTATATGATCACAAAAACATGACTCTATACCAAGCTGCTGCAAGCAATGAACTGATCAGCTTCCTTTATGTATCAAGATACATGTTGATAATTTTTTTTACGAAATTAAGTTTTACAACCCTGTATTACCTGATGTCTATCTCTTGACATTCTTGGTTAAATATCATTATTCTAAACACAAATACTAATGTAATGTCACAAACATTCATGAAGGGATAAATTCCATTATTTCTGTGGGTTTGTGAAATCAGGGACATATATCACTAGTATTACTGGTCCCTGGTGGGGCCCACAAAATTAATGTCAATGAAAGATTTTAATTACCAAGGCTCCCCATGGGATTTATTTTCACAAAATTTAATACCATGAAATTTTCTCCCAACAAAATTATTTAAGATTGCAAAACCATTGAAATTTAACAAATATTATCAATTCTACAGTATTACTGCCTGCTTGTATATTCAAAATATTATACATGTATTTACAGAAATTACTGGTGAGACTAAAATAAAACATCAGAAAAAAAATCAGTTATTTAAGTTAAAAATATTGTCATAAATAGAATGAAAACTATAATAAAATCAAAATTTTAGGAGGTTAAATATTAACTGGAAAAAATTGATACTCAAAGAATAATTATCAAAACTCAAATACATTGTATTGTTTTAATAAAACATACAAATTACCCATAGTTCAACATACAAATTACCCATAGTTCAACATACAAATTACCCATTATTCAGGTCTAATATCAAAATATTCAGAAGTTAAATATGTACATTCACTTTACAAAAAACAAATAAAATCTAAATAAGTTTCAATTCATCAATTTTAGAAAATAGAAAGTTTTATAATATCTTAATTTAAAAAAAAAATGGTCAAGTCAATGTACATATTTGCATTTAGAACTAATTGTTTGAGAGCTGTCTAAGTTGCATAGCACTTAAAATAATAAAATCTCCAGATTTATAATGTGATGTACATGTATATTGTACACAATACTGCAATGTATTATCACAAATACTGTAAGCACCTATAACCTAGATGACCAATGGATTTCATCATGTATATCATAGCAACATTGAAATTATTCTATACAATGTATGAGCACTAGACTACCCAAGCCATTTTTCAAAACCAATGGGGTACATTCTTCAGGAGCCTGTTCAAAGCTTAATAAGTGTAATCAATGATTAAAAATCAAAAACACCAACAGGAATCAATGTATTATCATGAAGGCAATAGTATCAAAACAATATTCAATTAGATAAAATTCAACACATTTGTGATAATTTATTTTAAAATACACTATAAACTCTTCAAAAGGCTATATTTTCTTTCCAACTTTTACAACAAAACTCCAAAATTTCCAAATATGAAATATATTTTAGCCCCTTAGAGGAACAGGACATGTGTAACTTGATACTAGCATACAAGTAAAAAAATCAGTTTTTTTTAACTAAATAAGCTTTGAACAACTGGGCTCTGGCCTCACTACAGGTAAACTGGACCCTGGCTTCACTACATGTAAACTGGGCCCTGGCCACACTACATATATCATGCATTACCTCTTACTGTGTGTAAAGACCTGACAATTTCCCAAACCTATGTTTATCAAGAATATTTCACTTTTAAAGGCTTTCATAGAAACATGTCATATGATGATAATACATGTACTTAATGCAACTTTTACATATGATTTTACAGAATGCAATATAACACAGAAACACACACAAAATACAATTCATTTTCATACATAACTCAGCTTTTAAATTTCACATTAACCAAAACACAATGACTTTCAATAAATGAGAAATTGTTCATGATTTAATGTACTAAATAAAGTGAATACCTGTAATAAAAAAAAAAAAAAAAAAAAGAAATCAAGATTCGGCATGTCATCCCAACCCCTAAACCTCCCATATGTAAATAAGTCAAGGTCATTTATTGAGTGAATAAAAAAGAAATCAAGAGTTGGCATGTCATCCCAACCCCTAAACCTACCATATGTAAATAAGTCAAGGTCATTTATTGTGTGAATAAAAAAGAAATCAAGAGTCGGCATGTCAACCCTACCCCCAAACCTCCCAATGTAAATAAGTCAAGTTCATTCATTGAGTGAATAAAAAAGAAATCAAGAGTCAGCATGTCAACCCAACCCCCAAACTCCCAGTGTTAATAAGCCTAGATCATTTATATTCAATCTACTGTTGTTATATCTTAACTATGTTTAATTATGATGAATTTATATTCTAAGTTTAATTTGTTTTTGGGAGAAGAAGCTTGTTAAAAAACTTAAAACCAAAAGTTTTAGACGATTACAATTGTATGACTGCTACATATCGGGGGACAAAAACAAAATTCGAATATTAAAAAAAAGTTAAAAAAAAAAATCACAGATTTCAAGATGTCATGGTTCTAGTAAAAACTTTTAAAATAAAATAAAGTTGTATAAATATTCAGTCTAATACAAGCTGTTACTAGATCTATAAAGTTTTAGTCTAAGACAGGATACAGAAATAAATAAAACATTTAATCTCAATATTACTGCATGACTAGATCTATATCTACCAATTTTCTTAACCTCTTTTTTTTTCCTCAAAGATATCTAAGCTATACCACTATCCAGTGCAATAAATTTTAGTTAAATAAATGTAAGGTATACTTTTTATACTTATATTATTAAAATTAATGCCCTAATAATTAAAAATATTTAACTATTTTATTGATTTTCACCCCACGACATTAATGTAAAATAAATCAAACAAAACAAGAATTCCATGGATTTAAATGTCTCAGCTGGTTAGTTTTTGATCGGGTAGAAAATACATTACTTTAACATAAACTTTCACATTCTGACATGTCGCTGCTTACAACGACACCGGAAAAGTCACACCTAAGTCTCGCCTTATCGCAATGCCAGGCTCAACAACAATATGTTGGTTTGTTTATAACAAATACAAAATGTATTCAGCAAAAGAGAACACGATAACATTATGTGAGAAAAAAATATATTGCACTTTCACAAGAGATTAAACTCAAGCTATTGCATTTTACGTTTACATTACTTTAACATAAACTTTCACATTTTGACATGTCGCTGCTTAGGACGACACCGGAAAAGTCACACCTAAGTCTCGCCTTATCGCAATGCCAGGCTCGACAACAATATGTTGGTTTGTTTATAACAAATATTCAGCAAAACAGAGGACACGATAACATTATGTGAGAAAAAAATATATTGCACTTTCACAAGAGATTAAACTCAAGCTATTGCATTTTACGTTTCTAGAATCTAGAGTGCCGATATATATATAAAAGGCACCACCTTCTCATTACCTGGATATATGATGCACAACCAAATTTATATATATTTTATACATGTAATATATTAAGTGACATTCAATGGATAAATATAGGTTTATAAAAGAAAAAGGTTGATGCAAGCCAGAAAAAATTTGGTCTAGATGAAAACATTACCATATTTACCCATTCAAAATCACTGAAATTAGTCATGGATAACTGAATTGCCTCTCTTTATCAATGATATTTCAGACAAAATGTTATATAAATGGTGAATGAATAAAATGCATTTCTGTATGACAGATAAGGATATAAAATGAAGTGAAATGATCATTTGATTATATAACTGTCAATAACTGCTGGTACCTACAGCAACACAAGGCAAGAGTAAGCAATTTCTAAGTTTCCAGTGTAAAGGCAATGGCCGTTAATTATCCTTAACTATGTGATAAGTAAATAATTGTGATTCAAGCATTTATATTTTAAATTCAGTTCATGTACTGTTTTCACAGTAACTATTCATGAAATGTTCAAGTTTATCATAACTACAAGTTAAATGATGCACTTTATTTCCTTTATAAATGATAAGTTACTAACTAAATTTATACTTGCGAGCAACTATATGTCTGTGTATCAGCTCTCTAATGTGGTGCTCTAAATAGCGGAGGAAATTCCAAGAAAGAAAGAAAGAAAGAAAGAAAGATTTCTCTAGAAAGAACTCTCTGCAATTCCCTGGTTTTAACCGGATTTCTACGAAGTCCCTTCCAAATTCCAAAAAACATTGAGGAAGCAACCTCCCCATGGTCAATCCCTACCAGTTGATAAAATTTCAACCTAATCGGATAATGAAATGTAGGAGGATATGTCTCTCAAAAAATTCTGTCAGAAACAAGGAGGAATAATAAAGATAATAATAATAATAATAATAAAGATTACGAGTAACAACAAGATGTCCGCTGATACACAGACATAATTAATACAGTATTACTAAATTGAAAATAAAATATGGCAATGAGAGATAAATTGTATAACGTTTCAAAAAATAGTATCTTATATTTTGATTTGCTAAATATACAAATGAAAAAATAAAAGTATGATTTTTAATAAATTTTATGACAAAAAAAAAAAAAAAAAAAAAAAAAAAAAAAAAATGAGACAAAATATGGTAAAATGTGAAAATGAAATCCCATGTAGGGTGAAACAATGTTTTATGCCCTAGACAAAATTATTTCTCTATAAGATGGTCAGTTCTGGAATGGTAGAGGAAACATGAGTATCCAAAGACAAAAAAAAAAATCTTTGATCAACCCAGCTGACTAACTCTACTATGCTAGGATACGCCAGAAATGGATTCAAACCTAGGTCATTAAACACTATGATCCATACCTTATTGCTTCAGATTATTTCAACAATACAATCCTTGTATTAACAATGAAGCCTCAGTGGCTGAATGGTCTAAAGTGTATTACTCTCACTGTCTAGGTTAAATCCAACTAGGGCAGATCCAAACATGAGAGAGTTGGTCAGTTTGTTTGCTGATGGATTATAGTGTTCTCTAGATAGACTGGTTTCCTGATCATCCTCGATGTGATAGAATGGGGCATAAAACAACATTACTATACTCCACTCCTATTTTAACAATAAATCTTATATAATGTAATTTAGTTTGGCATTAGTTTGCAATCTGGCCTCTTATAAATGAAAATTTTATTCAAACAAAGAAACAAAAAAAAAAAAAAAAAACAAAAAAAAAAAAAATTCAAGTTTTGTTTGAAAATCTTGCTATTAGAGATCCAAGAACAACAGACTTTGTTGTCAGTAGTTGTATAAAATAATCAGTTGCTTAGCATTGTCCTTGATGATATTTTAATCACCTCAATTGTTTTTTTACCTGTAAATTAATCACATTCCTGCTGTTCACATGGAACAACTTATGTTCTATTCAGCATAGCAAGTGGATGTTTTGCAATGACTCAATGTTAAGTCTATCACAATAACATTTTGCAAATGTCAAATCACAATTAATACAGTACATCAAAATGTAATGTTGTAAGAATAGCCAAATCTACAATAATCTACCATTTAAAATTCTGACAATATATTGTATGCAGTCATCAGTTGCAAATGTGTGCAACAAATAAAATCAGAATCTTGTCAGCAGTCAAGGTTTTTAATGAACCAAATAAAAAACAATTTGTCAAATTCTCTTGAAATTTGTGAAAAATAAATTAAACATGATTTTTACATTATTATTATTATGTTTGAAAATAAACAGTTTTTGAATATTGCAAAAATTGGCATTTTTGAATAAAAAGAATGGGAAAAAAAAGACTGGGTAATGGAGTTCACATTATTCATATAATCTTTAAGCATAAATTTTTTTCCCTTGTATATAGGATGACATAATCTGACAAAATAGCATTTTTTTAAACCTCTCTAAATGATAAATCATTTAGCACCAATCTTATGGTGTAATGATTATTTGTAATTAGATAAAACCCATTTTCAATATCTTTTCTTGATAATGGAAATTCTCTCTCTCTCTCTCTCTCTTTCTATATATATATATTTATATACACACACACACACATATGTATATATCACAATAACATTAATGAATAATCAAACACTGACATCATCACCACAGTCGTTGATTTCTGCCATTTTCTGCTGTGTTCGTAGGTAATCAGAGTACAAGTTCCTTGCCTGGTGTAATACTTTGTGTACATTGTGTTTTCGTACCATTCTATCAAAAAGCATAGCAATCTCATCGTATTCCAACTTGTTCCTAAGAATAGCATCTCTATGTTGCAGTAACAAAGTCAAGCACACAAACATAAGGAATGGATTGCCACATCCAAATTCTTCTGGTGGTGGAAGTTTTATGGAATTATTATCAGCCTTGATAAGTTCTAATGACCCATCATCAGATACTTCTACACAGTCAGATAAATTCATTCCCGAGTCATCATTCTCATTTATCTCATGTGACACAGAATTCTTTTTCAGCAAGCTTGTGTCTGAAGATGAACAGTGCAAATCTTTTTGAGGCTGTTCAGAGTTCACCCCACTATGGCGTTCCTCTGTGAGAGAAGTTGCACGTTGTAATGATTTATCTGAATTTTGACGCTTTGGAGAAGAAATCAAATGTTTCATATTACTAAAGAATGAGCCTTTAGTAGTAGATTTTTTGTTTTGTAAAGATGCTTGAATCTCTTTTTGTTCTTCCTCTGTGGAATCTAGAGATATATAAAACTGTGATTGCCCACTGTCATTGTTATCATCTTCATCATATTGTTCAATCTCGTTATTCTCTAACTCTATGGATTTATCTAAACTTTCATCGGACATTCGTAATGTTCCCTCAAATTTTGAAATACCATTACAAATAATTTCAGATGTATCTTTTTCCGAATTCTCTACATCACTTTCAATGTTTTTAATTTTTTCCATGCCATTTTCCTCATCCTTCTTTAAATCTTCTTTATCCTCATTTATTTCTGTTAAATTTCCATGAACTGGACATATTCTGGATGGTATTCGTTCATTATCCAACGACTTTAATGGGCCATTTGGATGTAAATCACACACATTTTCAACTGTTTTCACTTCCGGAGAGTTACCTTGCAGCTTCTTATCCAAACACTTTCTAGCATTTGGAATTTGTAATGAAATAACAGGTTTTTTCTCATCAATCTTAGAATCATGACAATGAACAGACTCACTATGAAATTCGGCCATTTTCAAAGATTTATCAATGCTCTCTGATCTTTCCTGTAGTGTTTTTGTAATTGGATCGTCCACCTCAGGATAATCTTGTACATCGGAAGTAAGCATTTCCTGTGTTACTATTGAATTGTTATTTGCCGATCCACTAGCAATTTCTTTCGCCTGTGGTTGATCTGAAACCTCATCTGGTTTTATTGGAATCTCTTTGGCTCTGGAACCAGCATTTACACGTAATGCTAACAACTTGGCATAAACAGTTTGTTTTATCGAAAATGATGGAGAACATGGTGATGTGGAGAGGAGAGCTGGATAATAATCAGGATCTGTTAGGGGTAGTTCAGGGTCACTGTAATCAGGTGGAAGTGTACTCCACATGACTTCTAACATATACAATGCATCATCAAATGGAAATTCTCTTTTCAATTCCAGCAGAAGCCATCTATAGCAGAAAAACAAGTCATGTGCATTGCAATCTTTTAAATATGCATATAATACTGGGTCATGCAACTGCAATAATGTAGACAGGTGCTTGAATTTTGTTGTGATAGCATTTCCATCTAAAAGAAAATTAGTTCTCACACGTTTCATAATTCCACACAAACACAGATAAGCCTGGGCTTCGTCTTTTTGGATTACCAGTAATGGTGATGCAATGTCACTCATACCTTGACAGTATGATATCTGTGGATGAGTTAAGGCATATGTTACTAAAATATGAAATAATGAGATCAAATTTTTACTGTCGTCACCCCCAGAAAACAGTTTGTGAGTCCTATCAGTTCTAAGAACATCTTTTTTAACCATAGATGTAACACACTTTATTTCTTCTGTCACTGATCCGGAATTTATCAAATTTTTCCAATAGTCACGTAATTCATAATATTCATTCTCTTTCTTTTTCATATAATCAAATCGTTCTCGACCTGACATTCCTTCTGGGAAAATGTTTAATAAATGCCTCCACACAACCCGTCTCAGTGATGATTCTACACCTCCTTGATAAATACTAAGTCTAAATTCCTCTGGTTTGACTAGATGCCCCGATGAGTCTAGATAATTACGGAATTCCATATCTGTCATTGGTTGTTTTGATGGTTTATATTTATTTTCTTCTTCATTTTTTAAACCTGAAAATCAGAATCAGACATAAAATTACCACAAGTAGCAGTTGGAAAACATATTGAACAGTTATATCATAAATTGGTCTTTTTCTGTAAACAAACTATAATACATGTTCTAGTGAGCATTTTCTAAACATTAGAGCAAGTACATGTCATTTTACTATATCTAGATTACTATGAAATCATCAATTTTCTTGGTGTCCAATTTTCGTGGTTCTAAGAAAAAATATCATTTCATGGGGGATGAATTCATGGTTATGGCCGTGGTTAATAAAGTGAACCGGCGTGTTGTAAAAACATGGTCTTATGTGTTCAGTGTTACTGGATTACTCAAGTGATTTTGCTATGGTTTTTAAAAACTACCTTTCATCCTTCAGATTGGGAAAATTTGGACCCTTTTTTTCAATCAGAATTTTGAAATTCATTGCAAAGATTTTATATTGTGACAATATCTAACATTTTTTGTCTGTCAGAACAGTTTTGGACAACTGGATTTAACTTAAACTATTTGATTGTGTGTCACTGTTGCCTTTTGGGGAATTTTAGTTGTCAAATTGGGAAATTTAAGGCTTATTTCTCAAGGGGAAACTACCTTTATTCGGTAGTACAGTAGAACTTCGATAACTCGAAGTGCTCGGGACTTCGCTGGGAACTTCGAGTTATCGGGTGTTCGAGTTATCGAAGTTGAAGGATGATGTCCAAGAATGGTGTCACCTTAATATATGTTTTCCACTACAAAATCTTGATGTTTTAAACAGTTACCTGTACTCGAATGTGAAAAAAAGTAAAAAGATAATTTTTAAAGAAAATACAATAAATAATTTATTAAAGAATTGATATTGACGGCAAAAGCGTGCGAAACGTATTATTTTTATTATAAAATCACGATACATGTATATACGAACAACGAAATCGGAAATCAGATATATGTACATGTTTATCAAAATGTTTATTTTTTACATTCGTTAGAAAATACGAACAGAAACTTAATGAAATTATAAAGCAGTGCAATAAGTAATTTAAGATTTTAATGCAGTCGTGATGAAACGGGGTTAGTCGTTTTAATTAAGCTTGGAGAACTTGGCTTCTTTTATTACAGTAGAGGATTAGCGTACCTGTTAGGCTTAATTGTCCGTGACGGTACTGGATATTAATCCGTTAATTGATACTAATTAATACGGTAGATAACAAGAACTACTCGGTTATTTTCTCTACTATAACGGTAGCCAAATTACCGATATGTGATTTCTTTGATCGTTTTATTAAACGATCCATTGATCGTACACTGTTAGAAAAAATTCGAGTTTTTGAAGTTAATTTTAATAGATTTTTAAACTACAGACCAAATTTTTACTTCGAGTTATCGGGGTATTCGAATTATAGAAGTTTGAGTTATCGAAGTTTTCCTAATATAGTTTATATAGAAAACCGGTCGGGACAAAATAAAGACTTCGAGTTATCCGTGGTATTCGAGATATCGAAGTTTGAGTTATCGAAGTTCTACTGTAATTTTAGGCAAACAAAACCACTGTACTCTACTTGTTGCACTCATGTCATCAAAAAGGTAGGTTGATATAAACATATACATGTACTAAACTATTTTGTTGACATGTACTTTCATGGGTCGAGGTGTCCACGAAATCAAAGAAAATTAGGCCACCATGAAAATTGATAATTTTGCAGTATATAAACAAAAAACTTTTATGTATAAAACAAACAAAAATGGCTGTGCTAGACATATTCACATTTTTCAAGCTCATTTAGTAACAGTGAATATACCAGTAGATTTCTATTGATTAACACTGAATATCAGTAGATTTCTATTGATTAACACTGAATATCAGTAGATTTCTATTGATTAACAGTGAATATTCCAGTAGATTTCTTGGGAAAATAAGAAACTATTTACAATACCAAAAGGCAACATAACTTTTATAGTGGTAGGTTATACAAGAAAAGAAAAGAAAACAAAACAAAAAAAAAAAAAAACAAAACAAAAAAAAAAAATTCACCAACTACATGTATATTATCTGATGATACATGATAGTAACTAAATCCATATATTTACCCATAACTCTCTGCATTGTAGAGACTGTTTTCCCTACTTGGTTAGATATACCAGACAAAGCCCCCATTATAGCTCCTTTTTCCATTAAGTTGGATATCTTATACTGAGGAACGTCTACTGGAGCTATGATGTCCCAGTCATCTAAACCTGAAATTATATAAATTTAATAAACAGTTAATAAATTTATACACACAAAGAATGTTCAAATCTTACAGCTAGCTACTCTGTCACTAAACATTTACCTAAACCTAATGCAGTTGCATCAATTTATCAAAAGTTTAACACAGCATATCAATTCATAACCTCTTCTTCCGGGTCTTAAAACAGACAATCTTGTAAATAATAACAGTTAATTTAGGTGTCCAGATTAATATGACAATATTAAATATCTGTAACAAGAGGTCCATGGGCCTTAACGCTCACCTGAGGATATGTCCAAAATTGTTTGCAAAGTGCAATAGATATTATATTGAGTACAAAAACTTTACAAGTTTTTTCAAGTTAAGAACTGCCACAAAACTTAATCAGAAATATATGCAGTCACATTTCATTTATAAGTTGCTTATATAATATGCATGAAGTAACTGTAGTGCAATGGATAATTTTCAAATCATTAACAAATTCCAGTATACTTATGCAGCTATGTCCTTGACCTTTAAACATATATGACCTTGAACCATATATGATTGTCATGTCAATGCCTACAATATTCTAATATACATGCCTATACAAAAAGTTAATAGTTTTTAAGATAATAAGCAATTTAAATCTTCTTTTGCAGCTATGTCCTTGACCTTTCAACATATGACCTTGATATCAAAATGATAGCCATGTCAATACCTACAATATTTAGAGATTATTATATGGCCATTTTGATATCACACCCTTTATCAGCCCGAGAGTCCTGATATCAGCCAGAGGGCCAAAGGCCCAAGGGCTGATATCAGGACTCAAGGGCTGATGAATGGTGTGATATCAAAATGGTCATATCATAAGCTATTTATCATATGTTTCTTTTGAAATAAAATTAACAATTAATAATAAAATTTTTAAGCAGTCCAGCAGATTTTATTTTTTATATCTATCATGGTCTCATAGATAATTTTTTTTACCGCATACGTCATAAGTCAATGTTACCCTTAGCAACCACTGACGTCAATTTCCCGACAACTAGTTCAAATATTCAGTCAGTCGCCATATTCGTCCAACATCACGTGGACAGAGGCATAAATTTGTTTTCTTCATTAAAAAGCGAAAGTTGTTAAAATAAGATTAAAGATCTGCAGTCATAAATCATGATTGTGATGACAACAGCAAATCTGAGTTTTTGAACCGGCAGGTGCATTGCATCATATTTTGGATAGGTTACACTGATGACAGGGAAACGGCTGTACAAGTACAGGATTATATTGGCTACCAGATGGAATTACTTAATTTTTTGCTTCTGTAAGTTTATTTATTGATCATAGTGATGACACGTGTTATTGGTTGATATTTTTGTACGGGTGAACAGTTCCGCTTTGATCTGATGTCTCATTTTTGTCCTGACATACTTGCCTCAGCTTGAAGCCAGCATCATTTGTATTTTAAAGTGCCATCGCGCGCAATCAGTGTAAACTAGTTGTACCTCTCCGATGTGTTTGTATGTTTGCAAATTCCAAAACTCTGTTTAAAATTAATTTAAATACAACTGATACATGACTGTTCTCTGCACATGCTCCTCATGTTAACCATAAACAGTTAGCATCAAGCTGAAGCGACACAAAAAATCCGCCATTATCGGAATTTTATGAGGGGTGTGATATCACTTTTCTAGGGGTGTGATATCACTCGGGGTGATATCAACTTATGTAAATTCGAGTTATCACACATACAAAAATAGTGATATCATTAGTAAACATATGATAATCTAATATACATGCCTATACAAAAAGATTATAGTTTTCGAGATACAGTGACAAATATATAATTTTTAGCAATTTCCCCACTCAGTGCCTTTTTGAACTTCATGGCTTCCATTTGTGCAAATCTGAAACTAGATGACCTAAGGATGTTATAAAGAAATAACTAAGGTATATCTCTTGTATATTCTGAGGAGAAGATTTTTAAAGTTTTTCACTATTTCCCACTTGTTGGGCCCCAAGGGGACATAAATCCTTCATTTGTGCAAATCTAAAAGGGCTTTGCCCAGGCATGATGGTTTCCAAGTTTCATTAAATTTGGCCCAGTGGTTTTGGAGGAGAAGAATAAAATGTAAAAAGTTTTGGGCAGACTGATGACGCATGACGGATGAAGATGGATAGCAATAGCTCATCTGAGCTTTTAGCTCAGGTGAGCTAAAAATGTAGAAAGCATTCATTGTCTAGATGCCAACTTTTCAATGTATAGCAACCTGTTAGTTAATTTAAATATAAGGGAATTAAAGCAATCTAGAGTAGATTTCTTGTTTTTCAGATTGTTGGGGATAGAAATTATTTCTCCATAGTAACTAATGAATAGCCTACTGTAAGTTTTTGTTTTTGTTTTTTTTTCATTGCTATGGTTGTTTGACAAACTATAAACTGGTGAATTATTGATTTTTACTATGGTAACTTCATTTTTTTTTTTACTGTTTTATTGAAATCTGAAAAATTAAATTATAAATAGGTTCATTCTTTTAGACTATGTCCCAGTTTTAAAGTGATCTATCAACTTCTATCAAAACAGTCCAAAGTCACAAATTAATAACATCACTAGCAATATTTATTTATAACAGAGCTATAAAGCACAGTAATAATAGTGGATGTGTGGTCTAAAGAGCTGGTTTACAGATCAAAGTGCCTCTCACCTCCTCAGGCAGATCCTTATAATATAAAGTCTGTTGTTCGCTTGCTGAAGGTTGGTGGTTTTCTCCACTATTCCAAAACTGACCACCTCAATATAGATGAAAGAATCTTGACTGGAACATTTAACACCATTACTCAACTCGCAATCATATTAAAAATTTAATTACAAGTTTTACTGAAAACATTACAATTTTACTACATACCTTCTTCAAATGGTTTCAGATCCACCTTCAGATGAAGACAAGGATCCGAAGCACTTTGGAATGCAGCATCCATATCCCAATCTGATAACATACTTAAATATATCTCCTGTCCTTCATCGTCTTTAGCTAAGTAACTCAATGTAAAATCACTGAAAATATCAAAGATAAAAAGCTGTAATTACTATTAATAATAGAGCTGGTCGGAAAATATAAATAATAATAATAATATTGTAAATACTATCAATACTAGCACTGGTCTGAAAAAATTAAAAGATACTAAACCGCTATAATTATCAATACCAGCACTGCAGATCTGAAAATAAGATAAACTGTAATTACTATCACAATACTAATGGTGGTCTGAAAATATAAAAAATAATAAACTGCTATCACTATCAATACCAGCACTGGTCTGAAAATATCATAAAAATAATAAACTGTAATTACTATCAATACTGGTGGTGGTCTGAAAATATAAAAATAATAAACTCCTGTAACTATCAAACCCAGCACTGGTATGAAAATACAAAAAAAAAAAAAATAAGAATAAGAATAAAAATAATAAAAAATTAATAAATAAAAAAATAAATAAATAAATAAATAACTGTAATTACTATCAATACTAGTGTTGGTCTGAAGATATAAAAAATAATAAACTGCCATAGCTAACAATAAAAGAATTGATTTGAAGTTATTGAAAATAAATTGGTATAACTACATGGTTTCCTACATGGTTTCATTCCAGCCCTAATCTAACAAATATTAGCTGTCAGAACAAAAGAACTCATTTGAATATCCAGTCAATAAAAATCTTGAAGGAAAGATCAACATAATCAGATTTACAGAACTGTTTGAAGGTCACTCAAAATACACAAACTGAATACATGTATTATACTATATTTATTGGTTATACAACAAATGGTGTGTTTAAATATTCTGATAGCTAGATAAATCATGTTAATAGTTGCATTAGATTTGTTTTTATTTTATCCATTTATTTATTCATTTATTTATTTTTATTTTTTTGTTCATGTTGAACAGTATCAAATTTTATAAACTTTTTATTTAAAACTCTCTTGATCAGAATCATATTTTATAGATCTTAAACTTTATACTCTCTCTCTCTCTCTCTCTCTCTCTCTCCTCTCTCTCTATTACAGCATCAGTGTAAATGATGTTTTTAGAAACAATGACGTTTTCTTTTTCAAATTTAAAAAATGTATCAAATTTCATTCCATAATCAAATTGTAATATATCAACTACCACACATGATAAGTACATTAAAAAATTTTCAAAATTGCATCAAGTTTAACACAAACCTCATAAAAGTACATGTCACACTTCCTTCTTTTTAATTGTTAAAAGCAACATTATTCAAATTTGCTGAGTTGAGAAAGGATACATCAAAACAATGACTCTGTAACTTGGTCCTAAGTAACTGTGTGCTATTTGAGGTACCAAATTGGATTAGACTAAGCCATAAGTAGCCATACTAATTTAATCTTATCTTATTGATTCAGATAAATGGCTGAATGACAAGAATAAATCATCTTCAGGAAAGCTGATAAAAAGCTTATCATTCTGTCTAAGTTCTTACTTACAGATTATATAGCTCTACAGAATTACCGAAGATAAAAGTACCAGTAACTCACAGTTATTATCGTAGGACAAAAGTTTTCTAGAATTTTATCATCTACTGTTTTATTTGTTCCAATTTCTTATAAAGAAGACAAAAACTGCTTAAAAACAAATAAAATAGCTTTTAAAGGCAATCTTTTATCATGTAATAATATTTTTAAAGTATTTAGGGGAATTTTAATTTTAGACACTTTGGTTTTCTCCACTATTCAAAAACTGAGCATTAGAGCAAACAAATTGATGCAAGTGAGGTACTGTTTGAGTCACTGTCTTTGGGACAGTGAATTATGCAAAACTTTCACAGAAAATCCAATAAAATTGTATTAAGTTTAACAAGTAAATCAACATAGCAGCAACAGTTTCCTTCTACAGAAAGATTCCATGGTAACTGTGGATGTGCATAACAATTTTCAGTTATGACTCTTAAGAAAAAAATACCAAACTTTATTCAAGTAAATTGAATTTTCTATAAAAAAAATTAGCATAATTTACTTCCCAAACACAGTGACCCACTCAAACAGTAAAAATATTACTAAAGCAAAATTATACCATATCTAAATACTCTACTCAGACATGTACAATATTTTAACAGATCTAATTATGTCTTACAGAATAGAGTATACTTGAGTAAGAACACAGCCAGATTCAAACCTTAGACTTCCCACAATGTACCATAATCAAGAATTCTACAAACTGAACAATCCAGAATGCTTCATTCATTTTAGTGAATCACAAAAACTACACATAGAAACTTACATGGAAACTTGCACAAAAAATCTTTCAAATGGGCTTTACACTATCAGAATCAGAGTCAGTTCAGCATTTTTTAGGTCTACACTAGCTATCTGGGAAAAACTGTAGCTACAAGACAGGTCCAGTCCATCACACACAGTACTTGTGTGACAATGTTGTAAATTGTGATCAATACTAATAACAGTTATATAGAGTTTAAACCCCTCCTGATTCGCAGTTCATAATTGATAAATTAACTTTTATAACTATGTCAATATTATATCATATTTTGTTGGTATATTGCTTTGACCTTTTATAGTATAAAAGAAATAAAGATTTATTTATACCAGTTTATGATAACAGCTATAAAAGAGGTGATATTCCCTTGTAAAGGATAAACTAAACAGCAATTTATTGTAGAACTAAACCCTTCATAGGGGGTCTTTGTTGACTGTTATTATATAATTGGGCAATATTTAAGCTGCTTATCAAATAATGACACTGACTAAACCCTATCTCTATTAATACAGAGGTATCCATATACATGTACATGTTACAAGCACCTGCTAAAATACCAACAGGGTCAATTACTGAACATACTAACATATATGAAACCAGATTAGTACAATGTACTTTACGTAATGTCAGAACTTCTTTTTTTTTTTGCTTTATTTCCTAATCTTACTATGACAGGCTAGCTACTGATGACAGTGTTTAAGTAAACCAGAAACATTTTTAATAGGATCATCCTGGCTAAGGCCTTCAAAATCCAGGGGCCATGATTTAAAAAAAAATTCTGGTTCAACACAATAACAAAAAAGAAGGTTATTTTATTTCAAAATATCAGTAAAAAGCAAAAGAAAAAACATTAAAAGAAAACGAGCATTAGATTCATTCAGAACACAACTAAAACCAAGGTTGGCCAAAAGGAGTGAAGTTTAGTAATGTTGTTTTATGCCCCAGTCAAGAATCTTTCACTTATTTTGATGCTGTCATTTCCGGGATGGTGGAGGGAACCTGAGTGCCCAGAGAAAACCACTGACCTTTGGCAAGCCAACTGACAAACTTTCACGCTAGGAATCTGTCCCGAGTGAGGTTTGAACCCAGGTAGTGAAAGGCACTGTGGTGGGGTTTGAACCCAGGTAGTGAAAGGCACTGTGATCTGCAAACGCGAGCTTTAGACCACTCGGCCACCGAAGCCCCATTTAGCCAAAAGGCAGTACTTTTTGAGGGAAATTTTTTTAATTTTTTAATTTTAGTCAGTGGTGCAAGGACCCTTTCTAGATTAAACACTGCTAATGAAACTGGAACTAATGGACAAATCTGTATCATTAAATCTGTAATATGTATGCTGGCAGAAGTCCATGAATTACTTGAAGTGTGTAAGTCTCTATATACCCCTTTACGTCATGTTGCTTCCTTTTTGTGTCAATTTTAGAATGATGTGACGTATAGGGTATCTAGATAGCACCCTCCCACGGCAAATTTCTGAACCAATTTTCTTCACTGGAGAACTGCATTATTGGTAATTCAAATATATTCTGAACGCCTCGGGCATTTAAACACCTAGGGAAAAACTCCAAAGAAGTTCCGGGTGTCAAAATCAGCTAAAAATTGTCAAATATACTAAGATTAGAGTAAGTTAGACATACTTTTCAAAATGGAAAAATTGACTAGAAGCACACAGTGTAATTTATTTCTTCTCAACCGAACAATGTTGAAAGAAAAGGGAGTTAATTGTAGCCTGACAAATAACTTGAAAACAAAACAGGAAGATGTTCAAATGTTGGAACTCAACGCGGTGGTTTTTCTGACCTGAAACATGCAAATTTTTTCTTCTCAAATCGGTTGAGAATAAAATGTTAGTAATGGTCACAAATTGATCCCCATTTCTTTCTCAATCTCATATTGTCAATATTTCCCTGTTTATAGTGAACACAATTTATTTATTTATTTATTGAGGCATATTTATGTCTATATGTTACTTTGTTTATGATTTTGTAATGTATTTTTCTTTTTGTTATTAAAAAAGAACAAATTAAATACAGAAAAAATCGCTTTATAAAAAAGAAGTAGTAATTCAAGTTTTGAGATACATTCTAAAGTTGAAATGTCTCTTAATTTAACATTGCTATTTTTAACAAGAAATTAGGTATTGAAATTTCCTTGCATGGTCATTGTTCAGTTCAATAATATTCATTTAGATTATTTGCAAGTTGATAAATTTTGTTTTATTTTAAAAAACCCCATCTTCACTGCTCTCTCTCACCAAATACAAAAATTATCATAAATCAAAAATCAATTGTTTGAACTGGGTTTTATGTACCAGTCATGATTTTTTAGTTATATAATTAACAAATTCTCAGGTCGTAAGTTGACACCTTTGAAGTTCATAAACTCCTAGTCAGTAAGGAATTCATATCTTTGATTTTAATAAATTCTCAGGTAAAAAGTTGGCACCTTTGAATTTACATCTTTTCTAGATTTTGTTGATCAGGTGTATATTCCCAATTAATTAGTTTTCTCTGGGAATTTGCAACTTATAATTACATTTACATACTGATATTATTTTCACATCTAGCATACAAAAGGAAGTTTTTTTATTATCCTTGATGATAATTTTAATTATTTTTAATATACAACTGAAAAGTGATAGACTTTCAATCTCAATCGACCTACCCCACAGGTATTTTTACCAATTACAAGAGATAACTTTTTAATTTACAATATTAAAAGTCTTTAACAATGAACTGGTACAGTCATCGAGAAAATCAGCTGATAACGATGAATATCCATAATTTACACAAAACCTGGTATAATACAAAGGCTTGTGCCATTATGTGACAATTCGCTCATTGACAGTTTAAATTACCGGTAATTTTTCTATGTATTCGGACAGATTTTAATAATTTCATTTTCAAGTGTCCGGGAATTTAGATTAAATATCTTGAAAATTGGGGGTGTTCAAATATTTAGAGTGTCCGAAAATATTAGAGACATTTTGGAGCCGATTTTGGGTCCCGGTTACCTCTCGGTATTTTAACACATCAACAGTGATATCCACGCATTAATCAATAATAAAGTACAATTTTAAATAAAATACAAGTAAAAGTTACTTTTGTGTTGTTTATTTTATTAATTATTATTTTTGAAAGTGTTTGTTGATCAATAATCATGATTCTGTAAGTAATACACATCGAGTTTACAAGTAAACGTGTCTTTTTGTTTTGTTTTTGTTTTTTTTTTTATTAAATCCCACCGTTTGAGGTACACCAACATGCCGCTTTCTATTTGTAATTGTCTGCAGTCAAATTATTATTATTCATCGTGTGTTGCAATAATTGTCAGTCAAGTTCAGAGAATTTTGTTCCAATCAAACACTCAATATTTTACCTCGCGTAGGCCTCCATTTATGTGTGTACATTTTAAGAAATGGCAATGCAAAGTTGGAAATGTCCCGACTCCCGCAAATAAAATGTTAAAAATTAAATCATTTTAAATCATATTTCAAACATATTTTAATGTAATTCTCATCTTGGAAAACAGTTTTTTACATGGTCGTTTCGGGAATTCCAATAACAAACATAAAATGAGAGTAAGTGAAAAACGTCTCTGCCTGTTTTCATCAGAAACAAGAGGCCCATGGGCCTTAACGCTCACCTGCGGATATGTTTAAAATTAATTACAAAGTACAATAGACAATATATTCAGTGCAGAACCTTTACAAGTATTTTCAAGTTAAGAACTGCAACAAAACTTAATCAGAAATATAACCAGTAACATTTCATTTATAAGTAGCTTATATAATATGCATGAAATAACTGTAGTGCAATAAATAATTTCCAAATCATTAACTAATTTCACTATACTTTTGCAACTATGTCCTTGGCCTTTGAACATATTTAAGCTATGATCGTCATGTCAATACCTACAATATTCTAATATACAAAGCCTTTACAAAAAGTTAATAATTTTCAAGATAATTAGCAATTTAAGGCTTCTTTTGCAGCTGTGACCTCGACCTTTCAACATATGACCTTGAATCATATATCAAAATGATTACCATGTCAATACCTACAATATTCTAATATACATGCCAATACAAAAAGTTAATAGTTTTCAAGATAATTAGCAATTTAAGTCTTCTTTTGCAGCTCTGACCTTGGCCTTTGAACATATGACCTTGAACCATATATCAAAATGATCGTTGTCACAATACCTACATCATTCTAATATACATGCCTATACAAAAAGTTAATAGTTTTCAAGATTATTAGAAGTTTAAGTCTTCTTTTGCAGCTGTGACCTTGACCTTTAAACATATGACCTTGAACCATATATCAAAATGATTGCTATGTCAATACCTACAATATTCTAATATACATGCCTATACAAAAAGTTAATAGTTTTCAAGATAATTAGCAATTTAAGTCTTCTTTTGCAGTTGTGACCTTGACCTTTCAACGTATGACCTTGAACCATATATCAAAATGATCGTTGTTGCAATACCTACAATATTCTAATATACATGCCTATACAAAAAGTTAATAGTTTTCAAGATAATTAGGAATTTAAGTCTTCTTTTGCAGTTGTGACCTTGACCTTTCAACATATGACCTTGAACCATATATCAAAATGATCGTTGTTGCAATACCTACAATATTCTAATATACATGCCAATACAAAAAGTTAATAGTTTTCAAGATAATTAGCAATTTAAGTCTTCTTTTGCAGCTGTGACCTTGGCCTTTGAACATATGACCTTAAACCATATATCAAAATGATCGTTGTCACAATACCTACATCATTCTAATATACATGCCTATACAAAAAGTTAATAGTTTTCAAGATAATTACAAGTTTAAGTCTTCTTTTGCAGCTGTGACCTTGACTTTAAACATATGACCTTGAACCATATATCAAAATGATTGCTATGTCAATACCTACAATATTCTAATATACATGCCTATACAAAAAGTTAATAGTTTTCAAGATAATTAGCAATATCAGTCTTCTTTTGCAGCTGTGACCTTGACCTTTCAACATATGACCTTGAACCATATATCAAAATGATTGTTTTTGCGATTCCTACAATATTCTAATATACATGCCTATACAAAAATGTGACAGTTTTCAAGATATAGTGACAAATATATAATTTTTAGCAATTTCCCCACTCAGTGCCTTACAATTTCCCCATTTTGAGCCCCAAGGCTACCATTTGTGCAAATCTGAAACTACATGACCTAAGGATGTTAAAAATGACAGAACTAAGGTATATCTCTATATATATATTCAGAGGAGAAGATTTTTTAAGTTTTTCATTATTTCCCCCTTTATGGGGCCCCAAGGGGACATAACTCCTTCATTTGTGCAAATCTGAAAGGGCTTCACTCAGGCATGATGGTTACCAAGTTTCATTAAATTTGGCCCAGTGGTTTTGGAGGAGAAGATTAAAATGTAAAGTTTACGCACGACGCACGACGCACGACGCGCAATGAAGATGGATAGCAATAGCTCATCTGAGCTTTCAGCTCAGGTGAGCTAAAAATGTGTTTGATGTTAAATTAGTATACCGACAAGATTCTGTCTTACACGATTTTCGCGGCAGTGAAATCATTGTAATGCGTCGCGGTCGCCATCTTGAAATTACTGATATACCAAGAATGCAACAGTTCATTCTGAAAAGATGCTGGATACAAGTATGTGACGTCACATTTTATTTTTAGTAGCGGTCACGCTAAGGTAAGCAATGCGATGTTAAGACCCATATCGCTTACACACTTCAAGTAATTCATGGACTTCTGATGCTGGTTATATACTGTCAATCTACTGGTAAAATACTTACCCTTTTATGTTGAATGCACTGGCCAGTATATGTTGTAACATTTCAAAAGATGTAATCTGTGGATCCAGTGAAAACTTTTTGAACTCTGGTTGCATAAATCCTTCACATTTCTGAAAAATATAAGGAAATCTCTAACTAACACACAAAATGATAGGAACAATCTAATTAATCTAAGATATACCTAATGATATCTCTAATTAACTAACTACAACATATCTAGTTAACTGTTAGAGACTGTTAGAGACTACTTTCAAAATTCTACACATAAGGTACAAGAATTGTTGAATTACAATTGTTCAATTAATTGTTATATGTCAAAAAATAAATAAATAAATAAATAAATAAATAAATAAATAAATAAACAAAATTGGATTGGATTAATGGTGTTTTATGCTCCAGTCAAGGATCTTTCACTTTTATTGAGGCTGTCAGTTCAGGAAAGTGGGGGGGAACAGACCATACAGCACTGAAAAAACTGACCGTCAGCAAGCTAATTGAAGCTACCGGGTAATTGACAAACTTTCTAACACTAGGATCTGTCAGTAGGATTTAACCTTTGTGGTGAGAGGTGCTGTGATTGGTAAGCAGACCACTTGTCCACAGGGAAAATCTAATTGGAGACAATTACAATGCACAAAGCAATCACTTCATACTTATATACATGTATTAATTACATGCTGTGTGTGTGTTTGTGTTCAGCAAGATTTAGGGTCATGAGAGTACAAAGATAATATATCAATTTTCAAGGTCAATGAATTTATCATATTTTCATGGTCATGTCTAGCAGTAATTTATCACATTTTCAAATTCATATTTGAACAGTAAATTTATCATATATATTCATGGTCAATTATAAGTAACTATCTTCTTTATCAGTTTCATTATAAAAACAACTTGTTTTCTTCCCCTTCAAAAGTCAAGTACAAATGAACTACTGAAAGGTCCCATATACTCTAAAACAATACTTCTTGTACATAGTAATATGATTCTTAAACATACACTATTGCAAAGTCAAGAGATATAAATGAGTATGCTTATACCAGATCAATACCCTTTTACTTCCCTTTAGTTGAATCACAGACTAAATTTGATTATTATACAGAGAACTCATGAAAACCAAACCCTAAGTAGTAAACTGAAAACCTATTTGAACTACACTTACTTTTTACTGATAATATTGTTGCCATATCAACATGTATAAACCAAAAACCTGTCTGATTTGAACAAAATCATGGATCCAGAAAGTTTTTTGTAAAAAAGGTTTTATTTAATATGTGAAAAATATGTCTTATTCCCCAGTTAATACAACCTGCTTTTTACATAACCCTGGTTTTTGCAACCACTATAAAAGATTTGTTGATTAGTGACATATTGCAGTACTTTAAGTACTGTGTATAATGGAAGCCTCAGTGGCTGAGTTGGTCTACAGTGTGTGCTTACAGATCACAAAGTCTTTCACAACCTAGGTTTAAATCTCACATGGACAGATCACTTCCCTTGCTGAAAATTGACGATTTTCTCTGGGTGCTCTAGTTTTCTCAACCAGCTCAGAATTGTTCACCCAGATATTAATGAAAGAATCTTGGCTGGGCCATGAAAAAATATTACTTCATTTCATAGTTGGTTTAGAAGTCTTTTTCTATTGTTCATGTTGACATTTTCATTAAGATCACTTATTTAACCAATTTAAAAGATAGCACAGTCACCCAAGTCAGTGTTTATGAGATAAAATACAAAAAACATATGAAATATCTGATTCTCTTGTCTTGTGTTATTTGTACAAGCACAATGCAGCTTGTTATGTTATGTATCATGAAACAAATACAAATTTACAACAGGAACTTATCTAAACCTAACCCTTCTGAAAGAAAAAATTGTTCTAATTAAACAGGGATTCAATCTATACATGTTTAAATGACACACAAAATGTATGGCATAATAAAATAGTTCACTTTGGAAATAGTCTACTGTGTAACTGTACAATGTTCATTAATGTAATATGATATGATTGTACAAATTGAAATTAAAGCTGCATTAAGTTTTTCAATTTTCTGAATTTTTTTTGATTTTCTAAAAATATATATTTTTTTTAAATAGATATCTTCTAACCACGATCTGTGACATTCATTTTCTAAAATTTCATTTCTTTTAGCTGTAAATAAACGGAATCCTCTGACCGGTTGGTCAGTGTTTTATGATGGTAATTATGAGCTTGGGGCATGCGCACGGATGTACGGAAAAACCCATGAATGGAAGATGAAACATGACAAATTGCATTAATTGTCCTTAATTAATATCCAGATGTATTTGAAATGGTGTTATGTATCCCTTACTAAGACACAAATGACAAGTTCAACCAAGTTCTGTGTTTAATTTATTGTATTTCACCGTTTTGAAAGTTGTGTTTAAATTACCCGGGTTTTGATGACGTAACCATGTTCTTATATTAGATCCCAAATGCTGCATCTCGCTGGGTAAATACTGTAATTTCTGTATTAAAAACCCCAACCTTTTAAAAGTCAAGCTTATAGAAATATCTTAACAACAGATTGACAATGAAGTTGTTAGCCCACATAATGAAATTGATCAATACCTCTGTGTATTATTTATAAATATACCATTTATAAATAGTTTGCATAAAAAAAAATTAGTAACCTAAAATAAACAGATGTTGCTATTTTGTTGTTTTATTAGTAATAAAAAATATATTTTATCATGCACAAATCAAAATGTTATTTTTCAAAAATAGCACTAAAAAAATTCACACAATAACATTCTTTGTGAATTAGATTTTATTTTAAATGTGGCCATAATTATGAAAACACTGCAATTAATAATGCATCAAACTTCAGACAAGGTTCAATAGTGTTCAAATACTGTCCTGGAAACATGTGATGACCTTAGGCAAGCCAATTCATTTCACACTGATGCTGAAAAAACCTGTTATCAGGATAATGAATCAGAGTAGTAACCTCTGCAAAAGCTATCTCAGACAGCTAACACCTAAAAGTTCCCAAAAGTGTGCTCTAAGTAGAAAGCAAACATATGCATAACTCGCAAACAATCACTGGTACACAAGTGTGATCTGAATGGCTTCAGCATTACAGTGTAAATTTGATAATATTCGAAAAGTAAACATTACAGAGTATTCTGTATGCAGTGCATTAGAACAGAACAGGTGGGGGATAAACATTCAGAAAAATGAAGGAAACTTGTATAAACTGGAAGATTTTGTTTGTTTTTTTTTTTTTTAATGATTATCTTAATGTTTTGACCAGCCTAAAAAATCCGGCAGAGAAGTGGACTGCTACATATATACCTTCATGAAATGTTACAGTCAGAGACTTGTTGTGAATACTACATAGCAAAATTTTGTCTCTTAAAACAAGTAGGGGACTCAGTGGCCGAGTGTGCTAAAGCGTGCACTTATGGACCTGGGTTTGAAATTCAGGACTAGTGTGAGAAAGTTTGTCAGTCGCTTGCTAAAGGTCAGTGGTTTTCTCCTGACACTCCAGTTTCCTCCACCATCCCAGAACTGACCCCATCGAAATAAGTGAAAGAATCTTGACTGGAACTTAAAACACCATTACTCCACTCCACTCTCTTAAAAGAAGTGACCCAAAAGCCTTGCTTAAAAATAACAGGTCTTAGTTTCTTTTAATTATTTCAACCAAAATTAAAACCTATGAACAACCATATTGGCATCAATCTTTTATGTATTATTATAGTGTTATTCCTAACACAGAGATTATGAATATTTAGTAATCAAGAACATTGCACTATGTTCATGTGGACAACTGAATTAATATGTTTCACTTTTCAGACGAGACAAATATGAACGATCCAGTGAAACTGAAATAAAATAACTGTTTATTTGTGAGAATTTGTACTTAGGCATGCACTCAAGTGAAGGTTAAAAACAACTTAACACTGTAAGATCAATGACATTTCATTTAACTTTGAAGAGGTAAGAGGTCCAAAAGGGCATGTGTAGCTCACCTGCAAAACCATTCAGTAAGTCATCTTGACTAGAGGTCAACAACAACTTGAGAAGACCAACGACATCTGACGTTATCAACTAAAGGATAAAAGTGGGTCAAAAGGACATATGTAGCTCACTTACAGATCAATGAAATAGTCATCTTAATTGAAGGTCAATAACATTTAAATAAGACAAACAATTCTCACCTTAGTGTACTCTTATATCATAAAGTCCAAAACTCCACTATCAAACATATTATTTTCTCATTTCATCCAAACTGAGTTTGCCTTACTGCCTAATTGTTACTGAATGAATGCTAGTTATAGATTATCTGTCACATATTTTTTTCTCTTGCTTGTAATTTTACAATAAATACAATCTAATTAAAAGAAATTAAATGCAATATATTGCAATTTTGATGTTTAAAATTAACCTTTTGTAACCAAAAAGTTATTAATTATTTACAATTGAAGAAGATCGAACTTGCAAAATTATAAATTATATTTTGATTGTCTTATCACAAATGCCTATGTTTTGTGTTTGTGTTTAACAGTAATGATATTGAAGTCAGAAAAAGTACAATCTGTCTGTTTAGAGAATAATTTAAAACTCACTTAAATTTTGGTGTACCAGCAAATTTAATACAGTATGTCAGAGTCTATATAGAGAATTTTTTCGAAATGTCCAACAAGTAGGAACTCTGTTCAATTTTTATATATTTTAATTTTCAACATTTTCTAGCTGAGAATGGCTGCAATAATGCTGATGCAGCTCTAAACAAAAACTCACTCACTCAACAAGTAGGAAATTTGAGTGTTCAAGTGGCGCAGTGGTTAGCGCTTCCGCCTATCACCAATGCGACCGGGGTTCGATTCCCAGCGTCGTATGTGATAAGGTATGAGGTCACCTGCTTGAGCACGTGGGTTTTTCTTCGGGTTATCCGGTTTTCCTCCCACAATAAGACCTCACGCGCGCTACAATTCGGGCCAACGAGCTAGATTAATATAAGTTGCACAACTTGTTTCTCAATCGTTGTAAAAGAAATAAAGTTTAAATTTTAAGGAAATTTGATAACACATGAAGGAAAGGAAAAGTCTCAGCATTTCAATTAGTAGTGCATTTACCTATAGTATAAAGAGTAATAGATTTGAGACCCTGTCAAAAATGTATTTTGTATAACACTTGCTTATGAGCAAGGCTCTGATTTGAACCTTATCCTCTTTACCTTTGGCATCTTCCTTATGAAATTGGTTAATTTTTTTTATTTTTGTGGTTATATGTATGTATTACAATGAATTCAATTATATTTTTTACAAAAGAGAGAGAGAGAGAGACAGAGAGAGAGAGAGAGAGAGAGAGAGAGAGAGAGAGAGAGAGAGAGAGGTAAAGTGAAAGAGAGAACAATGGATTCTGAAAGGAAAACAAATCTTCATAAATGATTCATAAAAATTATCAACATAAATTATGTAAAAAAAATTAATAGGAATTTTTCTATTAAAAATTAAATTCTATAGACATGTATTAAAATTATCCAACACCATACATATAATTATATAACTCTAAGATAACATAAGTACTTTGTTTAAATACTTGACATAATAAACAAGCAATCTTTGTTGTGTCATAATATTGAGTAAGTACCGATTTAACACTGACCACCTGTATTTATAAAGTGTCTATAGACTCACTCTCTCTCTCTCTCTGTATATATATATATATATATATATATATATATATATATATATATATATATATATATATATATATATATATATATATATATTATTTGATATATTTCTGATGAAGTGACAGAAGTTTATCTTTTATCTTGTGCACATTCATACAGAGTATAACAGATTACTATTACTGACCACAGGTGGCCATATCAATCTATGGGCAATTAATTATCACCCATATTCTCCCCCCCCCCTTCTCAACAGCAATAGTTTATTAGTTTATGTATACTTTTATCCAACAAGAGTATTCTATTTCAGTGAGGCAAAAATAAATCAATGTTGAATAAAAATTATACTGGTATTCACTGTTAAGTAACATTGTTACATGTACCAACACATGGTTATGTGTGTTGTGCATATAAATATATTATATCCAACCTGTATAACTACATGTCAATCTACCTATAATACATGTATAATATACATGTACCATTGAGTGTCATTGTACATATACCAATACATGTATACAAAACATATCAGTCTGTCAATAGATAAACCTGTTAATCTTATCCTATATTACCAACTGTTTAATGTCTAGCTAAGCAAAATGAAGGAGTTGTTGTTTTTTTTTTTTTTAATTTTATCATTATTTTGTTTGTTTTTTTTCTTTGTATTTTGAATGAATAGTCTAAATATTTTTCCAGTGTGCATTTGTGATTTTTCAAATACAAGAAAAATTGACATAAAGAACCTGCATTCCTTATGTATATATAATTATGTATATAATTCTAGATGATCACCATTTAGAAATGATGTTCATGAAATCATATTAATATCACAATAGTCATTAATATTAATCCCATTACATGTCAGGTTTTACTTCAAAAAGATTAACTAAGAATTATTTTATTCAATCATTATAGGTTGTGGCGAGACTTCCTTAATGAGGAGAGACTTCCTCTATGAGGTGTTGCACCTATAATTGAACATGCTGAAATTAATTTGCTTTAATGGATTTTTGGATTTAAGTACAATTAGAAGAACTTCAGCCTTAGGGGAGATATGGTATCAGACGACAATTTTTTTAGAAAAATTAAAGCCATATGAAATAATATTGTATTTTCCTTTCTTTGTGAGTAATAAATTACCAAATTGTCTAGAATAACTTACCCATACATATAAATATATAAAAAATTTAAATCTATGACTGTATAAGAATATGTATAATGACAAGTTGAAATACATTTCACATGATAATCACATGATTAAATCACCAATTTTTCTTGAGCCAAGGTCAAGCAGTTTTTTTCCATCACTAAGGTGGTATTTTCTCCACTCTTTGAAGCACCAACCAATTTATATGTAATTTATATATGCATATTTTTCTTTTAAAAAACATATATCAGTTAAGGTATTAAAATTTTATAAATTAGTTTTTGAATAAGATATACTTCCCACCTTAATTTTAGAAGGAATAAGAGGAAATGCTCTGGTGAGCAGTTCTTTATAAATAGTCAAGCTGTCAGTCACTTTATGATAACAAGCCATTTTCTTTTTATTTCCTTATTACAGAATATGTAATACCTGAATGTGTAGCACCTGTGATGAATGTCTGAATTTTCACACCACTGTCATTTTGTCTAGCATGTTTATTTCCATCAAAGATCCTCTCAATAACAAGAGGATTGTGCCAACTAGACCATTTATTTTTTTCCCCAAAAATTATTAAAAAATAAAATTAAAACTAAAATAAGAAAGAATTGGACACACAATGAAGTTAAAATTTGTCATTGTTATCTTGATAAGTAATCAAATCATTTGAGGAGACTGGTGCTCATTAACTTAATTGATCATTATTAATTACCATGACACAATTACTATATGATGAAGTAGCAGATAAATGAAAAAAAAACTGTTTTAACAAAATAAGCAATTATCATCATTAACAAATTAATGAAAAAGTCACTGCCTAAAAGGTGGTTATTTATAAAAGAGCTTAAGTTGATTAGATTTTCATATATTGTTATATCTTTGTATTTTTTAAATGACAAAGACTATCCAGCTCACTTGTAGTTTATTCATTTGCCTGTAACTCATATTACTTTGTTGACAGAAGCCACCATTACCATTGAAAGAGTGACTACATCATGCCAAACCTCATATTTCTTTAATATGTTATAGGAACTATAAATCAGACCCTCTTTGTTCCTGGTAATTTTGAAACTTTGTACACCAAAGGCAGTGTCTAATTATAATACATGTATTAATTGACCAATTCGAAAACATGACAGGTGAAGTAACTCTTACGATTGAAAACGAGGCTGGGGGGGCAAATCGAAATCCAATCTCATTTAGCCTATGTACTTGTTGGCTTTGAGTCGGGGTTTTTATTATTATTTTTTTTAATTTTAATAATTATAATTATTATTATTATTTTTTGTGACCAGTTGTGTATCTTGTAGAGTTTGAAATCTAAATACAACTTCTTCATTCCACGTGGAAAAATATACGTTAATCGGCTGAAAAAACTGGACATTCTTTTTATTATCTAAAATCGGAAAAAAGACTTGAAATTGCCGACTAGAAGGAATTAAATTCCCACTGCGGTCCACCGCAAAGAACATTTCTGCCGTGGTGGAATATAAAATCGTCTACCGCGATGTTTATTGAAAACCAAATACATTTAAAACTGGATGTGTACTTGACCATTTGAAGATGTATCAAGATCAATTAAAAATAAAATGTAAATCCCGGTTTTAAGAAGAATCGTATTGATCGAATATTATCTTTACTAATTCAAAAAAAAAATTATATTTTTCTGTTAGTTGTAATTTAATACACGATGTATTTCTCTTGCATTTCAATATACCACACATCACAGTAATGATAAATAAGCGTATAGCTTAAAAATACATTTTTGCGAATCTTTCCAACTTAATCAGTGAAGAGTTATAATTAAGTGAATCGAGCCATTATTCTTTTTTTATTTTGTTAATTTTTTCATACTGGATTTACCACCGTAGGCAGATATGTTAATTAACTTCTCCATATTTTCTCCCTTTTACTCCTGTCTAACATGTATTGGTGAACAGTATCGTACATATGCATAAATATTTTCGCTGTAAACTCATTAAAAATCATCCTAGTCATATTTTTTTAATTTGTTCATTTTTAAACTGCGTATACTGAACCTACTGTAGGCAAAATATGTTAATCAACTTGTCTTTTATTTCTCTCGTTTACTCCCGTTTACTCTTCATACCTACCGAAATTGTAGTGTTCCAGGCTGTTCACATCAAAAAGGCATTTCAATTTGTATTAATAAAGATTGACAATCTTCATACTTAAATTTGATGTTATTCATGTATGATCATATTTAAAGTTTTCCACTGAAAGGATAATTTATAAAATAATTTCCCACGGAAAGGATAATTTATAAACATCATGTTGTAAATTTTATTTCTGAAACATCTATTGTTTTCTTTCAAAATTTCGAATGTATCTCAAACAAATTTAGAAAAATATGGATTTAATTGCAAATGTATACAGTGTAGCTATAAGCTTGATATATTCTTTATTCATCTTTCTAGAAAATTTGACTGTTTGTTAAGATTTTTTTTTATTTTTAAGACTGTCTTTTTACATCTGATACCCATAAGAACAGTGTCTCACAAATTAAGATAGTTTGTTTCAGAATATAAAATTTAGAGGCTGCAGTGGCCACGTGGTTAAGATGCAAGTCTACAAACCTAAGGTCTTTCACACACAAAAATAATAATTATAATTATAATAAGTGCTCATAGTAGAAATCGCTTTGATTTGAACATTTTGATAGGTGAAATAATGATATCTTCAAAATCTATGCAACAACTCATCGAAAAAAATTCTCATGAGAAAGTTTAATTTTGATATTTTCTTTATATTGAATGTATTTACATAATAATCTAACATGCGACTAATTAAAAGATTATCAATAATCTAAGTCGGTGGACATCCTGTTTATTAGGCACATTCCATCACCTGTAATTATCAGGATCTTACCTTGCAATTTGCTAAATTGATTGACAGGTATACATACAGCGATAAACTAGTAAATGCTGTTTGTAAATATTTTGAGATGTTGACAAAATGTGTGGGAAGAACAACTGTAAATTATATTATGTTATTTAAATAAATTAATTTGAGATTAATTTGAAACAATTAATCGAAAAACCGACTGGTTGGCAGAATAAAATTAATTTTGGTAAATTCAAATTGTTTTAGATCTACATTTCCTTATCTAGCAATATTATTATAAAATCATTTAAATTATTTAATAAATTTAATTTCCTTGACATCTCTAGTGCCATTTATACAACTGAAAAAGTTTTAACTAATATTGAATGCTTGCGGACCGACATGTCTTTTTTAAATATAAATTAATTTTTCATTTAAATGATTTTTTATTATTAATTTCAGTCATATTTAACAATTTTTTAAAAAAGATATTACTATAAATTTCATTAAAACTGACGAAAAACTAACGATATCGCACTATACTAGATAAACAAAATTGCAATCGTAAACTTCGCTTTGCCCCCCCCCCACGAGACTTAAACGAGATTTCAGACAAAGCGAGATTTCATGTTTTCGAATTCGTGAATACCGGCAAATAAAATTTGTATTTTACAAAGATCAGCTATGATGGTAAACGATACAACATGAGATAAGTTAAATAATGACATTTTTTCACCTAAGACAAAATTCTTTCAATCACATTGAGACAGTCATTCTAGGATGGTTGAGGAAACAGGAGTTTCCTGAGAAATTGACAAACCGTAAACAAGTGAACTGCCAGAGTGAATTCAATCCTAGTCAGTGATAGAAGCAGTGAGCACCATGACAAGATTCAACCAATTTAATTAAAACTCTATTTCAGCAAAGTGAAAAAATTTGAGGCATAACATTAACCATTGAACTGACCATAATATGCATGCAATGAACTGTGATGTTTATGGTACTTGTAGTAATGTATTATCTATTATTTTAAATTCGTTTTACTTATAATAAGTTTTAATACTAACACAGACATGAAATTCAAAGCGTTTGTACCGGCATTTCTATTCGAACAGTGTGCCGTAAATGCCGTTACAAAAGCCTTGAATTTCAGACCTAAATACCAGTAACTACAGTAACAGTTACCAGAGGTCAATGATTGTAGAGATACTTTGTTGTGGATGACAACTATAAATAGATATAATAGTACCGAAATACAGCTGCTCATATATAAATAAAAATTTTCCAGGACATAAAATTTCTGCAAGAATTTCCGAAAAAATCTGTCTGTATAATGTACATCTCTGGCCTCCTACAAGTGTAGTATTACATTTACCTTCACTTTCACCCTAATGACCTCTCTTTTTTCCAATCCATAAAACCCAGACATTATGCACTGTAATTATCTGCAGGCAAAGTTAATAACTGTTTAAGGTACGTTTTCGTGTTTTCTTCTGTTCATTTCTACAGTCTGTCATTCACGTCACCAAGCCTCATATTGGTTTTACATTAACCGGAAGTAAACTGGCACAAACCATTTTTATATCAATATGGGTATTACAGCTATATAGCAAGTACTGTATACCGATCAATAAGATATAACAGTTAATGTAACCAAAATATTACCAAGATAAGTTAGTTGTTATAGTTAAAATGCATGGTTTCATTTGATACAACAAAAACAACATACAAAATTATTTGGAAAATTCTTTGTTCCCTGTAGTAGAAATGAGAATAGTCTCACCCATTTCCGCTAACTTTCGTTTTAAAAACTGGCATAATAATAAATAAGTTATCGATTTTCAAACTGACATTGCTCTCGTGTACACGTTGAATTTTTACAAAATCATACACCATTTGATCTCAGACTTTACAGTCAAAGTAAGATAATAATTAACAACACAATTATTGTTTGATGTGCAATTTGGATTTATCACTGACACTGTCACGATATCACATAACATTTTAAAAATTTTTATCCAGAGACCTATATATACGTCTCTGTTTTATCAAATATATTCAAAAAGATTTTTTAAATTACAGCAGCGATATTTAAAATGTTTAAAATGTAGCCGTTGAAAACTTGTATGTTTTGCCAATATGTTTTGAATATTTTTAGGTTGGTATGTCGTTACAAAATAAAGAATATTTCATCGAATTTAAATAGGATTTTCATTATTTTACTATGCAACCCTTTATCAACGTATTCTTATAATTATTGATACTATTTCAAAAAAAAAAAAAAAAAAAAAAAAAAAAAAAAATACTGCTCTTTCGATTTGCACTCGCTCTACTACGTAATAAAATTCCTTAAAACGTACGAAGTAAATTTTTAGATATTAAACGGAAATAATAAATATAATTAATTAATATAACTAATATTTAAAAAAAATACAATCCGAACACGACATGGTTTAATTATACCCTTATTTATTTTTAAAAATGTAACATAAATTTTAAAACGAAAAAAGTGCTCAATAATTTTGTAATCGGAAAAAAGCTAGCCCTTTTTATCCGCAATTTAAAGAGAAAGGTGTCTTAAGTACATATTAAAAGATGAAAAAGTTTAAAGTTGTTTACATTTGCATTTATTTGTTAATGTTTACAAATAAATATCCTTGTGTCTAAAAGCAATAGACAATTAGGTATACTTTTATTTATTAATCAACTAAACTAGACTCTTGTAAATCCCAAAACAAACATCTATAGCATGAACTTGTTGAAACCGTCATTGATTGATTAGAGTAATGGTAATTTTTTGTATTTCTCCCACTGAATAGCGGCTTTAGTTTGAAGAAACAAAAGAGGGATTTTATCATTAAAATAATAGAAATTGGTAGTGTTTTCTACCGAAGAACCTCTTAATTTATCAGAAAATCGATTCATGAACTTTACTTTAATGTCCATACTATTTCAACGCGTCTAATGATTGATTGAATGATATGGTACTTCCAAGTCAAAAATATTCAATTATATCGATACGTCACCAGCTGTAGGTGAAGTGGCAGAAATTTTGACATTTGTAGTACGCTCAAAGCAATGTGCAGGGTTTGTTTTTAACGTGTCATTCTGCTGTGGCATGGGTATCGGTTTTAAGGTTCCCCGTGACTTTCCTTTCAAAATGCCGAGTGTTTGGCGAAAGAAAAGTCACAAACCTCTTTTTAAGTCTTTGACAGACCCGTTGGAGGTTCGAACCCCGACCTCCCAAAAATACCGTTCGGAAATGAGCACTCTACCAACTGAGCTACCGTAATGGTACAACGTCCAAAGGTGATGGATACTGAACAATTTCGAAGCGAAATAGACTCGGTCTACTGTTATACAGTGTTGATCATATTCATATAAGAAAATAAAGTTTACGAAACAGAAAAAAAAAAAAAAAAAAAAAAAAAAAAAAGCCACAACCCTACAAATCTCGTTTTATCTAGTTTTAGTAACTTATCTGCTTTTTCTCTAGTTACACCTATACGCTACAGTAACACGGCCTATATTTGTGGAGATATTTTCATAATTATTTTTAACATTTTTTTTATGATGATGATGATGATGATTATTATTATTATTATTATTATTATGTCTTTTAATTTTATTAATGTATTAGAAAAAAATAGTTTCTAAAATGATTTTACTAATATTAGTTCCTATAATTTAGCTTTCACAAATAGTCAAATTATAAACGTCACTGGAAACCTATTAAATGTAATTTCGACATTAAAGGGATAAAATGTAGTTTCTAGCCACTTGTAGTTATATATATATATATATATATATATATATATATATGTATATATATATATATATATATATATATGTATATAGTTTCTAAAATGATTTTACTAATATTAGTTCCTATAATTTAGCTTTCACAAATAGTCAAATGATGTACCAAAAAGAATCGAGTGTAATACAGTAATGTTGTTTTAAGCTTTAATTAAAAACTTAAAAACTTATATTTTTATCGGGGCAGTCAGTTCTTGAAGAGTGGATAAATCCAGAGCATTCGTTTTAGAATAACTGATAAAACAAGCATAAAGTACCATATTATGTGCATGTATAAAACAACGACAATGTTTATTTACCCAATATTTTAGTTGTAAATTCAACACACTATCGGGTTATTAAATATTTTAAAACATTTAGTTTCATACATATGTTTGAAAAATATCTAATATATATGTATAATGTATAAACTAACTTTGAATCAGGGAACATAACTCCGACGAAGTTATGTTAAAATTCATTAAACAGCATAATCGATGATCGCTGATATGGCTGTTCTGCGAAGTGTTGGCTGTTATTAAAACTTAATTTTTAATTGTTAAATGTGCTTTTTTATGAACCACTGATTTTTAAATGAGCGAGATGGTCGAGAGCCTTAAAGTAGTATATTAACCAAAAGGCATAGATAATCTTGAGCTTTCCAGTGATACTACATTAACCACACCACTGGACATTACCTCCAGTAACAGTATAAAGTCGTTAGTTTTATATTCACTTGTCTTGTTTGGCTGCTCAATCATTTACTAATTTTGTGCCGTGTTTTTACTTGATTGCGTTGGCTGTTTCCAAGTATATGTATTCTAAGTTACAGGAATTTATTTTCTATAATATTGTATAAAATAACAATTTTTGAACTCAGTACATTTAGTATTTCTTGATCAGTGTTGAGTTGTAACTGTGCGCATAAGTAATAAAACAAAATTGCATTTCTTTGCATAACGATGTTGTAAATGTTATTGGATGGCATTTAAAATAATTCAGTGAAACTTACCTATCTATGCTCCTTCAAGAAACAGTGTTCAAAGTCACAATAATACGACCAGCACACCAGCCTGAGACTTTAGGTCGTTTCATAATACATGTTTTTTTTGTCAACAGTCATATAAAAACTTGATTTTGGTAAGAACGGAAGTGTTTCAGTCTGACTTGTTCAGAAAATCAAACATTTTAAAAACGGAAGATAAACAAAGATATAGTTGAAAATAAAATAAAATAAAATTGATTAAAATAAAATAATCCAGGGAAATCACACTTATAAGTTGTTTAGGCTAGTTATTTACATCAATTTTAAATAGTCAACTTAACCAATATGCAGATCACAACAATCTTATCAGTCATGCCCAGTCAGGTTTTGGTAAAGGTTACTCATAGCTAGATAATGTTTTCATCTTGCATTCTTTAATTTTGTTGTATTTTCTATATGGTAAAAAAGTTGTTTTGTGCTTATATCGATCTAAAATGTGCATTTTACAAAGTATGGCGAGCAGGTTTATGGTTGAAAATTATTAACTCTAGTATAAATGGGAAAATTTTGCATGTTAAATGTAATATGTATAGAGATTAGGAAGTTAACGAAGTGATCTATCAGACTTCTTTGCTTGTAATATTGGGGTTAGACAGGGTGAGGATTTATCATCGTTTTTATTTCCTTTGTATTTCAATGACCTTGAATGCTTTCTTGTACAAAGTGGGGTTACAGGTATTGAATTTTTAAGAAATTTTGTGAGTATATAAAGTTGTTTTTTCTTCTGTAGACTGTCTAATTTTCTGATACAGAAATTGGTTTACAACATGCAGTAGATATGTTTCACATGTACTGTAACATTTGGGAATTAGAAATTAATGCTTTAAAAACTAAAGTTATGGTATTTTGTAAAAGGAAAAGAAATGATTCATAAGTATTTATTGTAATGGTCAACCTTTAGAAATTGTATAGTTTAAGGTATAGTTTTAAAGTATAAAAATAATTTTATTGATGCTAGAAAGCACCTTGTGCGCAGGCCAAAAACCAAATTAATTCTTTATTAGCTAAACTTAATTATCTCAATTGTCAATTGATGTACAGTTAGAATTGTTTGATTCTCTTGTTGTGTCTGTTTTACTTTATGGAAGTGAAATTTGGGGTTTTGAAAATTTGAATTTAATTAAATCTCTTCATCTTGAAATTTGTAAGAAAGTCTTAAAATTAAAGAAATCAACTCCAAATTATATGGTGTACGGTGAACTTGGTATGTCACCATTATATATCGCTGTTACCATAAGATGTTTATTATTATTATTTTTTGGCACAGACTTGTTCAACCATATTATGTAACTTTATCTTCCTTTTTGTATAATTTTTGTTTTACAGTTATATGAAATTGATGGTTTATAGTTACCATGGTTCAAACATATACACGAACTTCTGATCAAGTCGGGGTTAAGTTTTTTTTATGATATAATCAGTTTTTTGTTAATGTGTAATTCTATAATTCAATTTTGTAACTACATTAAATGATAATTTTAAACAATCATGGCAATGTAATAGTAATTACTCAAAACATAAATTCTATTTTTCTTTTGAAAACGAGTTAAAATTAGAGAAAAATATTTACTTGAATTGAATAGCAGTGATGCAATATTGATATGTTGCATCAAATCATAGATTACCTGTTGAAGCCGGAAGATGGTCAAAAATGTTGTATGAAAATAGATTATGCCCTTTTTATGTTAATTGTTTAGGTGACGAGTATCATTATTTTTTGTCAAAAATTTACTGCTATAAGAGAAAAATATAGTCCTAAATATTATAGAAATTTTCTTTATGCGTTGTTTATTCTCTTCTCAGAAGATATTTAAATTTTTGTTACCACATGCATTGTAATGATTCTTTTCTTTTGTAATACTAAGCTTTATTCCAAAATTGCAAAATTTTTATCTGTGTTGTTTAAACATTTTTCATAAAGAATTGATTGTCGTTGTGTTAATATTGTGTATTTTTTCATTGTGTAGATGTTATGCTACTTATGTGTATAGAGAATATTTATGCGTATTTTTTCCTTGTGTAATGTCATTAATATGTCAATTCACTGTAGAATTTATTTATGTTATAAAAATTGTTTCGTATGTGAAATGTATTATGTTCCTCTCTTAGAGTTTCTTAGTTGTATTATATTGAATAAATTGAAAATTGAATAATAATAATAATAATAATAATAATAATAATAATAATAATAATAATAATAATAATGTCAAATACCACTTTTTGAATTTAATCATAAAAATACATTCAAAAGTGGTCTATGACAATAATAATAATAATAATAATAATAATGACGACGACGACGACGACGACGACGATGATGATGATGATGATGATGATGATGACAACAACAGCGACAGCAACAGCAACAAGAACATCAACAATAATAATAATAATAATAATATTGACAGCAGTAGCAGCAGCTACAACAACAACAACAACAACAGCAACAACAACAACAACAACAACAACAACAACAACAATAATAATCATAATAATAACAATAATATTGACAGCAGTAGCAACAGCTACAACAACAACAACAGCAACAATAATAATAATTTTTCATGGTTTTATTTGTTTTTCATGTATTTTGTTATTTTTTAAGGACTCAACATGACTATGATATATAATACTAACAAAAACAATGCACCCACACCAGTCATACCTGTTGCGGTCAGGTGACAATAAAAATAAATAAGCATGTCAAGGCTAATGACAATGACAATTTCGCTTATACATTGTAGTAACGTTTCTCTCTTTACATACTTAAGTTTCGTAACTTCGTGTGACATTGTTGATACTTCTGCATGTAAGTTACAATATTGACTTCAATGAATAATGATAGCAATTGAATAATCTTAAACACTCGCATCATTTATTTATTCAAGGCAATATAAAACAAACCATGAAAGAATATGAACGTGGAAAATAACAACATGGCAAATTGGAAATTATTAACATATAATACTATAAAAAATTATTCAGAGGAATATAAGGTATTGTTAGGGTCATCCTTAGTTTGTTTCAATTCAATATATAGATATATAATCAACGCTTAAATGTTAAACAACAACCACACGGAAATATTTAACCCACTAATATGATGACTAATTGTCATATGCTATGAATGAACTTCAAGTGTGTTTAAACTTGTATGGCAACTATAATATGAAAGTTTCTACTTCCTTATATTTTGGAATCCACAGTCACGTGATACAAAGAAACACCATTAATGTATACTTATGCAAGCAATACAGAAAGTAGAGTTCAGTAAGAACTGAAAGGATAACTGTAAATACATCTGCAATGATGTGGAGAATATTGTTGTTTCTTTTGATCGGTGTTGTATTGAGTGTAAGCTCAGAAGAGAAAGCACCACACCAAAAAGATATAACTGCCCCAAAAGGAGATGCAAGGTACTGTTTTCTATTAAATAAGAATAAGAATTTGATCCGATATGAAGTATTGCCAGGCGGTGGTTGGGATAATTTGAGGAATAAAGAGGCCGGTCAAGTAGTCAGTTATAACTTTTCACATTGCCGGACAACGGATGATGGACGATATCTCATACCGGATAATACATATACCGTACCTTTGAAGTCCAGCTTGCTAGAAACGTTCGCCGAATTGTTCGATCATTGGCAGAATTACACGTCAACGACATCGACATCCATCAACGTCGAGGCAGGATTACACCTAACCCACTTTGGAATAGATGGCAAGTTTTCCTCAGAAAGCGAAAAAGTTAAAAAGCAAATGATTCAGGACCAATCGATAACTACTCGTGTACAAGCTAGGTATATAAGATACACCGCTAAGTTACAACCAGACAGTGAGTTAAATCCATCATTCAGAAAACGAATTTTAAGTATTGCAGCTCACCTTCAACTCAACAGGACAAATATGGCGCGTTATGAAAGTCAGCTTCTTGTTCGAGATTTCGGCACTCATGTTATTACAAGTATAGACGCTGGTGCTGCCATTGTTCAACAAGACCAGATAAAGTCAAAATTCACTGAAAGTTATTCGTTTGTTAAAAATCAAATATTGGCTGCGGCGTCAGCATCATTCTTCAGTGTGGCTTCAATTAGCACTGAGTACAAACACACAACAACACAGGAGATGATTGACCAATATCTACAGAACAGAACTCATTCGCACATAAACAGTTATGGTGGACCAGTTTTCAAACCGCAAAATTTTACATTAAACAAATGGGGAGAACAGATAGACAATGAGTTAGTTGCCATGGATCGATCCGGAGATCCGATTTATTTCCTCATCACACCTTATTCACTTCCAGAATTGCCGCCTTCAGTCGTGTATAAACTGATACAATCCGTCAAGACAGCCGTGGAATTGTATTACAAATTTAATACATACAGAGGATGTACAAAAAGGGATTCTCCAAATTTCAGCTTCCAGGCCAATATTGATGATGGAACTTGCAAAAGTAAAGAAACCAACTTTACATTTGGAGGCGTGTATCAAACCTGTTTGCAAAGCGGTCGGTTGTCTCAAAATATTTGTAACGGATTGGTACAGAAAAACCCATTAACAGGCGGCTTTTCTTGCCCAAAAGAATATGAAGCCGTTCTTGTTAATTCGTGGACCTCAAGTAAATCCGAAAGCCATCACAAGTGTCATAGATGCTGGCTATTTGCTCACTGTTGTCATGACAGCACTTATTATGGTAGTGCACAGATTAGTTCGTATTGGTGTGTTGCACGTGACCATGTGGACCAGCAACACGGGTTTTTGTTTGGTGGCGTCTATACAAGCACAGTTGGAAACCTCCTGACTCAAACAAGATCATGTCCGCTATTTTTCTACCCGTTGAAAATGGGAAGAGATCTGTATGTTTGCGTTAGCGATGATTACGAACTTGGATCAAAATATTCTGTGCCGTTTGCTGGGTTCTACAGTTGTGTTTCTGGCAATCCATTAATGCTTCATCAACAAGAAAAATTGTCATTTAAAGCATATGGCGGAGAAACTGTACATTCACTTGGAAAATACATGAGAAATTCCGGACCAAGTCATTGGCCAATGGGATGTCCTCCCGGTTTCAGTCAACACTTGGCAACAGTAGAAAACGGCTGTCAAATAGACTTCTGTGTGAAATCTAACGCTTTTTCTGATGTGGGACTTCCGGCCATACGTAGACCGCCATTTATGCAAATTCCTGCAGACGGCTTTCACGGATTCAAACAGCTATAGAATATTAGATGACGGTTATACTTGGGAAAGGTTGACAGTTTCAGACACGACTACAAACAGTCAGTCTATCGGTGGAGGTGGTTCTAAAGATATAGGAATTACGAAAGGTGGTGTCGCCGGTATATCGATAGTTGCTACGTTGGTCTGTGTGCTTTTGACAATTTCAGTTCTGACAAAATGCAGAAAAAATAGAGAGAAACGATACCAGTCATTCAGGGGAGAATCAGAGAAGCTTACTCCTAACGAACAAACAAAATATGGCGCGCATTTTAGTAATAGCCAACCTGAAACAGAAATTATGGTGGAATCATAAAGTATTGGTACAACACCAAATACTTTGTCATTTTTATATACGATCTAGTTGGATTTGTTCCGTTTTTATTCATTCTTTTGTTTAAAAACATGTTTCATGCCGTTTTTGATGTGACTTTACTATTGTGAATTTATATGACTGAAATTGACGCGGAAAGCATCGATAAAGTAAACGCAGTTTTAGCGTGTTGTAATTTGTTTATATTTTAACATTTTGTTGGATTTCTTTTGTCATGCTCTCTTTAACTGAGTTGACGTTTTAAAAAGTATGTCTTTTAAGCAGTTTCAATACATGTTTTCTCAATCACGGTATCCCGCACTTAAATTGCAAATTCAGTAAAAGGATTTGAAAAAATTGAAATGTAACCAAGCGTTGACAAATACTTCCTTTCATAACCATACCGATATTTTAAACATGGACATATGACGGGTAGAGTTTTAATTATTTTGTGTTTCAGTTCAATATGTGATATATATTAGACTGTTGTAAGTAGTGAAAAGAGAGATCAATTTTAAAAAAAGTTTCCTGTAAAAAGTATGTATGAGTGTGTGTGCATAACACAAATTTGTACATTTTAAAAATTATGAAAATTTTCAGTCGTCTAAAATTTGAAATTTATTTAAAACTAAGGTTTGTTCCCTCATGCAAAGCATTACTTAGCTGGATTTGGATTATACTGGTTTTGAAACTTTAGATTCATTATTTTCAACTGTTTGGCTTATATTTTTATGTATCAAACTTTTCGGTCTTAGTGTCACTGACGAGGAATGAATTTCCGAAATGTGCACATCTGGCACATCAAAATTTTACTGGTGTTTGTATTATTATTTAATTAGGTAATTGTACCCCTTTTAGTATCTCGTAAACTTTTTGTTTTTAAGTATATCGTCCACGAGTTAATTTTCTTCGTAAAATATAAAATATGAAGGGACTCAATGGTTTGATTGAATTTGTAAAAAAAAAAAATAAAATAAAACAACTTTTTCTCTATATACTTAAATGAACCAAAATCGTACAATTTTGACTATAAGGTCAAGTTTCATTCCTTAGAATTGAAGTAAGTAATATGCATTGTTAATTTTCAAATGCAATCTATTACAGTTTTGTGTTTTTGTTAGACTAATCAGTTCCTAAAACCCCAAAAGAAGATAGGAGCTATATAGACACACAAGTGTCTTACACGTATTATAAAGACAAACATCTTAGGCATCTATTTAGTGTATTATGCTTTTTAAGTGCAAGTTTGTACCTATTGTTTTGAAGCAAAATTATGTAAGATCTTTTTTAAATATTTCCGGTTGATATAAAGAATTTTTATAATAAGGTTCACATTCTAGTGTATCAAATATTGATATAAATATTATCATAATCTTTATATTGCAAATGCTTTTTGTCGGATGCAATATATATATATATATATATATATATATATATATATATATATATATATATATATATATATATATATATATATATATATATCAAATTTTACACATGACACCATGTTTGCACTGAAAACCAATGTATATATCCACAAAAACAGATTGTTACTGTAATGTATATTGATTGGTTGTTACGTAATGTCAGATAAAATTACACGTATTTCTTTTATCGTTTTTACAGATGAAGTAAACAATACGTAATAGTTATTGTTTTGTAAAATATTTCTTTATTACATTACATGTACTGTGTATAGTTATTATACATATGGAGGTTTATTTATTTTGAACAGTTTAATACAAAAAAAAAAAAAATAATAAAACAATGTCAAACGAAATGTTTTGATATATTGCAATCGGTCTCGATATACTTAATTATTTTTTCTTTTTGTTAAAGAATAAACGACCAAGATCAAATTCTAGTAATCACGAAAAGTTCTGTTTTTTTCTCCCAGCAGTAAGAAAATATGAACAACAACAACTAATAATAATAATTATATTAATAATATCTTGTGTATTGGGCAATATTTTTTATATTGTTAAAAAGTTGATGCTAGTAATCAGAAAGGATACTAGTAGGTTTATGTCATAACTTGCTGTTTATAATTTTTTGTATGCATTTAAATTATGTTTTATCCGATACAGTTGTATCTTATGCATACATGTAATAGGGGCTGTAATAAAAATTACAAACATTGTATATATTAAATGCTCATAAACTAATTGGATTGAATAAATACTTTTAAGTTTCGATGTTTTTAGTTTCTACTAATTATTTAGTTAGGCTAAAGGGTGCAGAGAAGACTTTTTTGAGATTATTTTTTCATGTATAATTTAGCAGAATTATAGGTACATTGTGATATTGTCAGTTAACCGAAGCCACTAAGAATGGGGTTTTTCGTTACCCAAATATTCTTAGAGTAAGTGAGTCAGTGAGTGAGTGGGTTATGTTGTTTTGCACTCCATTCATGATTTTTCACATATATAAAGGCAGTCAGTGTAGGAATTACTGGGAAAACCGGAGTGCCCGAAGAAAACCACCGACTTTTAACAAGCGATCTGACAAATTTCCTCGCACTGGGATCTTTCAAATTGGAATTCGGATCTAGGCTTTATGAGGCACTGTAATCCGCAAGCTCGGGCTTTAGACCAATCGGCCATCGAAACCCCAGATGATGCTTAGACAAAATGCATTTGGAAAATTAATACCTAAATCTTTTTCTGTCAAATCGACTTGTGTTCATGTGAAGTAAATGTTTTTCATCTACGAACAAATAAGGAAGTTTTAATGGTTTTATTTTTTAAGTTTTCGCACGTTTTGAACTAAAACACACAAAACTGATACAAGGAAGTACCTATAAAATTTTTATATTGGTAAAATTAAATATAAGTTTTATATTTGTTTAGATTGTGTCCTTATCTATATACCTCATCAACAACTCGGGGGACAAGAATGGTATCGCTGCCGTTGGCGTATCCATAAATCAGTAGGCATAACTTCGTGCTGTCAGAAAATGTACCATGTAGCAAAATTTTCAGCCGTCTTAATTTTTGAAATTTTTTTAAAACTAAGCATTCTTTAGTTGAATTTGGATTCATATAATTTTGTAACTTTGAATTCATTTGTTTTCAAATGTTTGGATAATTTTTTTATCTATCAACTTTCTCGGTCCCTAGTGTAAATATATAACAAATACCAGTTAAATTTTGATGTGCCAGATGTGCACATTTCGGAAATTCATTCCTCATCAGTGACACTAAGACCGAAAAGTTTGATAGATAAAAAACATAGGCCAAACAGTTGAAAATAATGAAGCTGAAGTTCCAAAATTATATAAATCCAAATCCAGCTAAGAAATGCTTTGCATGAGGGAACAAACCTTAGTTTAAAATAAATTTCAAATTTTAGAGGGCTGAAAATTTTGCTAAATGGTACATTTTCTGACAGCACAAAGTACAGCCTACTGAGTTATGGATACCCTCGGGGAGGAATGAATTTCCGAAATATGCACATATGGCACATCAAAATTATACAAGTATTTTTTAAAAAATAATTTGTATCCTATAACATTAAAAAAAGAGATAAATTACTTTACATATAGGTAATAAGTTTCCTGTACGTGAATTAATATTGTGACATTATCTTTGGTAATATAAATTTAGGTATAAATAGGATTCTTTGATATCCATGTACTATCCAAGTCAAGCTCCTTAATAAAACATTCAATGAAGAATCTCTCACAAACGAAAGTAATATTGTTTAAAACCTTATCAGCTGGGGCAACAACATTAATGAAATAAAACACAAACATACCAGTCCATGTCCAAATAACATCCCCCTATAAAAACTTTGAAAACTTGCAAATTTAGTTGCACACATGAAAGAAAGTGAGACCGGCTGCTCCAAAAGGGTAAGCACCTCCTGTCTAGCTAGATTCACCTGTCAAGTGCAAAGTCAAATTTGAAATGAAAGGAACAAGAAACTATGGTAAGTCAAATACTAGTATAAGTTTGGATACAGGGACTCCATACTTGTCAACAGTATTGTGATAACAGCTATAAAACTTTTTATGGGCCTTGATTAGCCTAGGCTTGCAGTATCCTTAAGTCAACATTTTAGTTGTAAGCAGTTTGCTCTGTTGTAGAAAGTCGCCGTAGTGGGAACAAGGTTTACTTTACTGTATTAGCTGTGAAACATATACACCATATGCAGAATAAACATGGACATTACTGCAAAGAATTGGATAGTTGTCAGTAGAAAAATTCAAGTCATCACGTATGTCGTATAGCTTCTGATGTTACCTTTCGTGGGTGTCATAATTGGGTATAAGTCCAAATATGAAACAGGCTATAAAGAATACGTCTTGTCTTTTATTTCAACTCATATAAACGAATTCTTTAACATTTGTTTTAGCACATTACAATGTAGACATTTTCCATGAGTCATGGCTATCATTAAAACGCACTTAAAGAAATAAATTAAAATGTTATGAAAACAGCATTTTCATTTCATTTAAATTTAATCTATAGCCTACAGGTTAACATATATAGATAATTAGCATCATTAATTAGGTTTCCTAAAGATAGGACGTTTATCCTCTTCATTCGCAATGAACGTAAGGCCACAACAAGCTGTTTCCATCTCATCCTGTCTTTCGCCATGTGCTGCGCCTCCCCCCAAGAGTATCCCAACTCCTGCAGCTACGATGCTACTGTCCTTTGCCATGTTGTTTTTGGCCTTCCTGGTTTTCTCTTTCCCGTCGGTGTCCATCTCAAGGCAGTTTTTTGGAATACGTTCTTGTGGCATCCTCAACACATGCCCCAACCATCTCATTCTTCTCTACTTTATTTCCAATGCAATGCTTCTGCACCCAGTTTATAAAGATCATTATTGGAAATAACCCTGGGCAAAAAAATGCGGCAGATCTTCCTAAGGCAGGTGTTGTGAAAGGCCTTTATTTTGTTTATATCACTGGTAACCATTCGCCAACATTCCGAACCATATAGTAGAACAGATTTGACATTGCTGTTATAGATATGAACCTTGCTATCTGCTGTACTGACTAGACTTCCGGATGGGATGAAGTCGAGCAAATGTGGCACGTGCTTTTGCTAACCTGGCCTTTATATCTTTCATTGCTCCGTTATCTTTACTGATTATGCTTCCTAAGTATGTAAAGTCTTCAACCAATTCAAGTGGCTTATCATCTACTGTTATAGGTCTTTCGCAAACAGCATTTACTGTCATTACTTTAGTTTTATTGTTGTTGATGTTAAGACCAGTTTGTTTAGCATAATATGTAATCCTGTCTGTCTTCTCTTGTAGATGTTTATGTGTGGTAAAGACTCCAGCGAGGTCGTCTGCAAAGTCCAAATCTTCTAACTGTGTAAACATATTCCACTTGATTCCTCTGTTTTTATCTGCTGTTGTCTGTCTTTGAATCCAATCAATAACCAGAGAATAGGTGACAAGATGCATCCCTGCCTAACCCCTGATTTTACTTCAAAGCTGTTCGAGATGGACGAGTGCAAGACGACACTGCATTCAAATTTTTCATAAAAAGTTTTTATTAATATAATGATCTTTGATGGTACGCCAAATTATCTAACAATTTTCCATAGGGTCTCTCTGTGTACACTATCAAAAGATTTCCGAAAATCAACGTTTTTCACAAAGAGTGGTACGTTCCATTCTATGCATTTTTCGATAACGTTGCGAATGGTGAATATTTGATCGATGCACCCTCTTCCTCCCTGAAATCAGCCTGTTCTTCTCTGAGTTTACCATCAATTTCTCGATCTATTCTATTCAATAAAATTTTACAAAAAACCTTGCTTGTAACAGGGAGTAAAGATATGCCTCGCCAGTTGTCACAATTCTGGAGATCACCATTTTAGGGAGTTAAGTTATGCCTCGCCAGTTGTCACAATTCTGGAGATCACCACTTTAGGGAGTTTTACAATAAGACCTTTACACCAGTCTGCTGGTATGGCTTCTGCTTCCCATATGGATACAAAGAGGTCGTGCAACACTCTTGATGCTAGGTCTATATCTGCTTTCAACATTTCAGCATGAATAGAGTCGATGACAGGGATTTCCATTCTTCAATGATTTAACTGCATTTTTACCTCTTCAATATTTGGTGGTCTTACGTCAATATTCAATTCATTTTTTGGTTGTTCTGGCTCAGCTGTCTAATTTGGGTCTGGGCAGTTTAAGACTTCTTGGAAGTGTTGAACCCATCTTTCTGCCTGCTCTTTTTCAGTTGGTATCGTTTTTTCCGTCTTTATTTTTAACAAGCCCGGATTGTAGTGGTTGTACCACAGAGCCGTTGAGTGATTTTGTAGACGGTGTTCATTTCTCCACGTGCAGCAGCTTGTTCTGCTTCTAGAGCCATATTATTTAGAATTGCTCTTGGTCTTTCCGTGTACTTCTTTTTACTTCCTTGTCCTTGTATGATGTTTGTACTTGTTCTTGCAATCTTGGTGACTTTGTGTTTAAGAGTTTTTGTTTTATTTGCCTACGTTCCTCAATCTTTTGCCAAGTCTCAGATGTCAACCATTCTTTGTTCTTTTTCTCTCTGAATCCTGCTACTTTCTCTGCAGTTTTGTTGTATTAGTTTTTGATGCTATTCCATCTAAGTTCAATATCCTGATCTTCGGTAACTTATAGTTCTTCCAATGCACTGAAGCGATTTCTGAGCTCAAGTATAAACTTCTCCCTGATATTTGGTAACTTGAGTCCTGCGATATCTAGTAGTTTTCTTCTCTGATCTTATGGCAGTATTTTCCGTAGTTTTAATTTCACTGTTGCTTTCAGTAAATAATGATCACTGTTGGCATCTGCTCCTTTGCATACTCTGACATCATGCATTGACCTACGACATTTGTTGTTTATAATGATGTGGTCGATCTGATTAACCGTTCTGCCATCTGGGGATTTCAAGGTAAATTTATGGATGTTTTTGTGTTGGAAGATGGTTCCACCTATGACACAGTTGTTATTAAGGCAGAAGTCTATCAGATATTCTCCATTTTCATTCTTGATCCCACATCCATGTTTTCCCATGCCCTTTTCACAGTTGGTGTTGTCAGAGCCTACTTTTGCATTCATATTACTTATGATCATTAGCATGTCATGTTGTGGTACTTTGGAGACAGTTGTTTCTAGAAGTTCATAGAAGTGTTCTTTTTCTTCTTCTTCAGCTTCATTTGTTGGAGAATAGCATTGTATGATGGTAAGTTTACAGTATTTGGAATTGAAGCGTGCTTTGATCATTCTTTCACTTATAGGTTCCCAGTCTAACAATGTCTTGGCTTTCTTTTTAGTTATTATTATGGCTACACCATTTGTGTGGACATCTTTGTTTCTTGAATAGATGATAGTAAAACCTTTCATGGTAGTTAATTTTCCACAGTCTGTCCAACGACACTCGCTGATACCTAGGATATCCAGGTCATATCTCTGCATTTCTTGTGTGACTTGTGCCGTTTTAGATATTTCATTCATGGTCCTGACATTCCAGGTCCCTATGCAGATCCTTGCTTTAGGTCCTAATAGGTTCTCTGTTACTCTTCTGGCTTCCCCTGGTGGGTTTTGACTAGAAGGGATCATGCGGCCAACTGCTTGGCTAGAGTCTTCTATTTGGTCTTTGACAGAATCTCTGTTTATAATGCTTGTTGTAGTTTTTGGTAACTAGCTAAAGATAGGAGCGGAAATGGACGAGTATGATAAGTTTTTCTTATGTAAATTTTGTTTGCTATCATCGAATTTTATGTTTTGAAGTTTAAAGCCTATTTTATTTAATTTATTTATTTATTTTTATTTTTAAATTAAATTCCATTAGGGTAATAAGAATGTTAAAATCGACAATTAACCCTTTTAATAAACATCACGTGTGTTATCTTTTGAATATTTTTTCATCATCTGAAGTTTAAAGTATAGTGCTATTACGTGATAAAAACGACAAACATTTTTATATTTATGCAAGCTGTAGAGAAATTTGGGTGTATTAAGAATCGAAAGACAAAAACCGATGATTTTGAGAATAATGTTGTTTCTGTCGATCTGAAATATATTGTGTGTAAGCTCAGAATTTTGTGTATTTTTTTTTCATTTTGTCAAAATAGTAATGGACGCTTTTAATAACTTTCAAGTTTGTTTACCTTTCAAATTTTGATAACATTTTTTATTTACTTTTATTATCTGATAGTTTAAAGTACAGTGCATATCAAAAACTCCCATTCATGTAATAAAAACGACATACAATTTATATTTATGTAAGCAGTATAAACAGTTGAGTGCAATAAGGACCAAGAAAATATCGAAAAACATCTGTTATGAAGTTGAGAATATTGTTGTTTCTTTCGATCTGTAGTGTATTGAGTGTAAACTCAGAAGAAAAAGCACCACACCAAAAAGACATAACAGCGCCAAAAGGAAGTGCAAGATACTGTTTTCAGTTAAATAAAAATAAAAACTTAATACGATATGAAGTATTGCCAGGCGGTGGTTGGGATAATTTGAGGAATAAAGAGGCCGGTCAAGTAGTCAGTTATAACTTTTCACATTGCCGGACAACGGATGATGGACGATATCTCATACCGGATAATACATATACCATACCTTTGAAGTCCAGCTTGCTAGAAACGTTCGCCGAATTGTTTGATCATTGGCAGAATTACAAAGCAACGACATCGACATCAATCAACGTCGAGGCAGGATTACACCTAACCCACTTTGGAATAGATGGCAAGTTTTCCTCAGAAAGCGAAAAAGTTAAAAAGCAAATGATTCAGGACCAATCGATAACTACTCGTGTACAAGCTAGGTATATAAGATACACCGCTAAGTTACAACCAGACAGTGAGTTAAATCCATCATTCAGAAAACGAATTCTAAGTATTGCAGCTCACCTTCAACTCAACAGGACAAATATGGCGCGTTATGAAAGTCAGCTTCTTGTTCGAGATTTCGGCACTCATGTTATTACAAGTATAGACGCTGGTGCTGCCATTGTTCAACAAGACCAGATAAAGTCAAAATTCACTGAAAGTTATTCGTTTGTAAAAAATCAAATATTGGCTGCGGCGTCTGCATCATTCTTCAGTGTGGCTTCAATTAGCACTGAGTACAAACTCACAACAACACAGGAGATGATTGACCAATATCTACAGAACAGAACTCATTCGCACATAAACAGTTATGGTGGCCCAGTTTTTAAGCCTCAAAACTTTACATTAAACAAATGGGGAGAACAGATAGACAATGAGTTAGTTGCCATGGATCGATCCGGAGATCCGATTTATTTCCTCATCACACCTTTTTCACTTCCAGAATTGCCGCCTTCGGTCGTGTATAAACTGATACAATCTGTCAAGACAGCCGTGAAACTGTACTACAAATTTAATATATACCGCGGTTGTACTAAAGTGGATTCTCCAAATTTCAGCTTCCAGGCCAATATTGATGATGGAACGTGCAAAAGTAAAGAAACCAACTTTACATTTGGAGGCGTGTATCAAGCTTGTTGGCAAAGCGGTTCGTTGTCTGACAATATTTGTAACGGATTGGTACAGAAAAACCCATTAACAGGCGACACCTCTTGCCCAAAAGAATATGAAGCCGTTCTTGTTAATTCGTGGACCTCAAGTAAATCCGAAAGCCATCACGAGTGTCATAGATGCTGGCTTTTTGCTCACTGTTGTCATGACAGCACTTACTATGGTAGTGCACAGATTAGTTCGTATTGGTGTGTTGCACGTGACCATGTGGACCAGCAGCATGGGTTCTTGTTTGGAGGCGTCTTTACAAGCACAGTGGGAAACATCGTAACTCAAACAAGATCATGCCCCCAGTTTTTTTACCCGTTGAAAATGGGAAGAGATCTGTATGTTTGCGTTAGCGATGATTACGAACTTGGATCAAAATATTCTGTGCCGTTTGCTGGGTTCTACAGCTGTGTATTCTGGCAATCCATTAATGCTTCATCAGCAAGAACAATTGTCATTTAAAGCATATGGCGGAGAAACTGTACATTCACTTGGAAAATACATGAGAAATTCCGGGCCAAGTCATTGGCCAATGGGATGTCCTCCCGGTTTCAGTCAACACTTGGCAACAGTAGAAAATGACTGTCAAATAGACTTCTGTGTGAAATCTAACGCTTTTTCTGATGTGGGACTTCCGGCCATACGTAGACCGCCATTTATGCAAGTTCCTACTGACGGCTTCACGGATTCAAACAGCTATAGAATATTAGATGACTGGTTATACTTGGGAAAGGTTGACAGCTTCAGACACAACGACAAATAGCCAGTCTACCGGTGGAGGTGGTAATACTTGGGAAGAATTGAATTTTTCAGACACTACTACAAACAGCCAGTCTGTCGGTGGAGGTGGTTCTAAAGATAAAGGAATTACGAAAGGAGCTGTCGCGGGTATATCGATAGTTGCTACTTTAATCTTTGCGTTTTTGATCATTGCAGTTCTTATAAAATTAAGACAAAATAGACAGAAACACTATTATAAAATGAGGGAAGAATCACGTAATATTACCCCTGACGATCAAACACAATATGGCTCACAGTTAAGAAGTCGTCCACCTGAAACAGAGGTGACGGTGGAATCTTGAAATAAAAGTAACATTCATCCATGAAATTTTTACCGATAAATAGTCAGATTTTTTTCTGTTTTTTATGTACTTTATATACTGATTTTTTAAAAAGCATGATTCAAAGAGTATTTGAAGTGTCGTAAAATTGTGAATTTATATTAATCGATTGAAAAAAGGATGTCGTAAACGTGGTTTTGACATGTTGGACCAAAGTTTGTGGATGGTATAAAAATGATATACAATATCGGGAACATGTAAGATTTCATTAACTTTGTTTTGTGTGAATTGTTCTTATTTTTAACATTATGTTGGATTTTGTTTGTTATGATGTCTTTAACCGAAGTGACATTTTAACTTTTCTTTTTGCTTCTGAGATTTTCACTATTTTTAATGTCTACCAGTACTTCGATAGTAAAATGATTAATAACATGCATTTTGAAACGTAACGAAATTGTAATCATTTTTTTATATCTAACAATACCCGTAAAACGAACATGGATCTTTATAAAACGAAAAGAATTTTAATTTTTTTTGTTTTAAATTGATCAATTCTAAAATTGCAAATTCAGTCAAATGATTTGAAAAATAATCTTTGAATGCTTACTAAAGTGTAAACAAAAAACACCCTGTTAAAACATGCGGTAACATACCATATCGCTATTTTGAACAAGGATATATGACGATTAGGGGTAAATTAAATTTTTTACCTTAATCCGATAGATCCATTTGATATAGATTTTAATATTTTTAGCAGTAAAACGGGGACAAAAGTTGTAAAAAGTTTCCCTGATAATAATAATAATAATAATAATAATAATAATATTTTATTATTACCAATGCTTTCATCAGGTACAAATCTTTTAATTTGTTTCAGTAAAAAACGGAATGATTGTACACAAGAGAATTTATTTGCATTTACAGTCATTGCATATATCGACCCACACCACAAGGAGTGTCAATATATTGATTAGATATTACGTTATATCAATCATTTCTTTTAATTTTTGTAAAGCGTCGGAAGAACATACCATTGTCGTCATTGTTATGTGAAATATTTCTATATTTAAAAATACATGTATGTTTCATTTCATTTCATTTATTATAACCAAAAGCATACACTTATAGGTATATACAATACAATATACATTTACATTTATGGCGGCAGATCATTATTATACAAAAAGAAATAATAAGAAAAGTAAGAAATAAACTCAAAATTATTTGAAAATCTGTAAGCTGTTGGAATGAGAAAGACTAGGTGGCGGATGGACATGGAATTGCTTAAATACTTTTTCTTTGTTAACTTCAATATTTTTAGCACTGAATGAGACCAAGTTGTAAAAAGCTTCTCTGTATAATAATAATAATAATAATAATAATAATAATAATAATAATAATAATAATAATAATAATAATAATGATGTTATTATTATCACCAAAGCTTTCATCAGGTGCAAATCGTTTAATTTTTTCAGTAAAAATTGAATAATTATGTATAGGAGAATTTGTTTGCATTTAAAATTATTACATATATCAAACCACACCACACGGAGTGTCAATATATTGATTAGATATTACGTTATATCAGACATTTCTTTTAAATTTTGTAAAAAAAAAAAAAAATAAATTCGGAAAAACACATAACATGTTGGTCATTGTTAAATAAAATATTTCTTTATTGTATTATAGCAGTTTTGTTAATTTGGAATATTTGAATACACATGAAAAAAATAATTCTAATTATGTAAAAACAAATGTATTCTTAATTTTTTTTTCTTTTTTATCTTCTTGAATAAATGCCTTAGATTCGATTTTGTCAATCCGTTAATAAAATACCGAACCTAGTTGTTAAAGGTTAATGTTCATTTTTCGAGTGATTAACACGAAACAGGATAAAAATATTGCCTTATACATAAGACATATACGTTCACAAAATGCTTATTATTGTGTCATATACCACTTTTTGAATGTATTTTTATGATAAAATTCAAAAAGTGATGTATGACAATTGGAATAAACTTTATGTCTATAATCAAATTTATGTATAATTTGTTAAATTATGATCAAGAATTTTTAAAAACACATTGCTGTATCCTGTGCATAATAACAGTTGCTGTATGTTAATACACTAATTGGATTGAATAAACACATTTATTTTAGTTTAATTGTAGTTTTGTTATTTTTAATTTTCACTAACCATTTGGTTAAGCAATCAACCGGGTGCAGGGAATGATTTATTCTGAATCTTTCGAGTATTTCAATGTACATTAAGATGTAGTCAGTAAGCCAGAGTCATAAAGAATAGAATTTTTCGTTATAATTGCCATATGCTACTTTGGAATTTTTATATAATAATACAATTCAAAAGTAGCATATGACATAATTTATAAATTTTCTATTACTGATTATTCGTTATAATTTATAAATTTTCCATTACTCATTGCTAAGTGCTTTATTACAATAGTTACACAAAATTAATTTGAAAAAATTAGAATCTGTTAAATCGAGCTAAGTGAATAACTTTATGTTCATACAAAATAAACGTTTTTCAGCTAGAAATGACATTTTTGAATATCAGAAAGTATTGGAGATGTTAATTTTTGTTTTGACAAGTTTTTAGCTGACAAGCTCACGAAACGTGTAGAAGGAAGTAACGATAACACGTTTTTGTTTATTGATAAAAAGTTATTGAAAAAATATTTGTTTCAGACTGTTCCCCTATCTACCTTATCATAAAGTACTTCCTCAACAACCCGGGGAGATTTAAATTTTATCTTGGGCACGAACCTAGACCTTATGTATCCTTTAAAATAAACAGAGGATATGAATAAATTTACATACATTTAAGTTAAACAAAGATCATATCAAGTCCATTGTACTTAGAGATGTATAAGGATTGTATCATTTCGTTCTGTAGATAACATTTCAATCAGAAGTTTCACGTTTGTGAGGTACGACGGAAAAGGTCGAGCCAGATGTTCCAATAGGGTTATAGTTACATTAATAATTTTGGGCTTATGCATATAGAAAACTTACAAAAAAAAAAAAAAAAAAAATTGGGAAATAAAAAAGTATTTTAATTTGAGGTAGACTTAAACAGGTATGCTTATTTGAATGAGGCCATTTGTTTGATATCACGGGGAAAATTCACTTTATGGAAAATCTAGGGGAAAAATGTTAACAAGTATGTAAAATGTGATTTTCGAAAATATTTTATGTGTTGATATATGTGTAATATATCATTTAAATACTTTATTTCAATAAGCACTTGACAATGCACATGAATTCCCTTAATTTCCCAAAAGTAAACAGTTATGGTTTTCATAAAATTTAACAAGGAATTACACTGAAATGTTCCTGCGCATCACGTGACTCTAAACAAATGGCAGATAAAATTGAAATGTTATGATTAACAGCCTAAATGTTCAATGCATTTGAAATGTAATGCGCATTAATTGTCCACATAAGGAAATTACAAGACCGGAGATACAGTAATAAATGAGGATAATTTTAAACTATCAGGCACATGATTCGGAAAACGACTCATCATTGTGAAGTACAGATATAATTTGCGGTCAACTAATAAAACTGTGTTAATCAAAATAGCCAATCCTCATCAAAAAAGACACGGAAAAATGTGGAATTGTATGCAGTCAGTAGAAGAGTTCTATGTCTCGATAAAACTCCGTGTCTTGGATATAACTACGCATATAGTTTAATGATATTTTCGGAAAAAATTAATCGTTGAAAAATGATTATCCGAAGTGGGGATAACAATCCCGGTTGATTGGCTTCCATCTTCTCTTAGTGTGTGTTGATGATATGATATATGGTCGATGCTAGGGAATTTGTAACAAGCCCCTGTGGTTGGACGGAACTGAGTAATGGTGTTTACGAGAAAACCCGTAACACGGTTACAAATTTCCTCAACTTCAGGATCTCCATCGGGGCCCCCGGAACAGTATAGAGGCGGATGAAGCACTCGTTCATCCAGGATTCTAACACGAATGTAGTCGAACTCTACATTGTACACACAACTAAAAAAAAGTTCAAGCTTCTTACTTTCAACTTCCGTGTCATTTGTTGCTATGTTGTTTCTGATTTTGTTTTCCATTTCTATTTTGTAATATCCAACGAAACATTTATCCAATTTTCTATTTTGTCTTAACATTTTTAACGATCGGTTTTGTAATGTTTTTTAATGTCGCATTAAGTGTTAAGATATTCGAATTAACAGCAAGTTTATTAATCTCTAAGGATTAATCTATGAAAGCTTTTCTGTGTGCGTGAGATGTTGGAGTAAGTTTATGGCCCACTCTGTAATAGTGTCCACTCAGATCTTTTATAAAGATCCATTATGCATTAAGCATAGCTCCCTAGCGCATCTGGGGCCGTAGTCTTATCGGCCAATTCACCCGACACACGGTGAACCAGATTACACTCTGTCCTCTTAAAGCTGAGTGCAAGGCAAGGATGCAGGATCTCAAATGATAAAGTCTAATGTCTGACCCGTTCTGAGACTGAACCCACAACCCCCTGTCCTTTGAAACGGACACTTTATTTCTTAGCCACTAAGCAGTCTAAATTTTTAATTGAAAATAGAATAGAAATGAACGTTTGAAACTTAGGTTCATTAAATACAGTGATCATTTCTATAAACAAGGTGATCCTAAAAATTATACCAGAAACAATTTTATAGGCATAAGCTATATTGCTCCACATTAGTCTTACAGGTTTAATTAAGCAGTACAAAATTTTTTGTCATATTTCTAAAGGCCATTATTCAGTTAGGATTGTCCCAAATTGCAAGAATTCAGCTTTTGAATTTCAAACTTGACAAAAAAGATGTGCATTTGACACATACCAGTAAATCACATAAATGTAGTACCCTCTTTCATAAATGCTGGATTGTAATGGTTCCTGAATTGAGTGGATCATTAAAGAACATACTTTTGTAAGGATCCTAACACTCTAATTATTTCGCAGAAATTTACAAATGCAAATACATGTGTACTTCCTTTTTACTGTAACTGGTAAAAACTTCAGTCAAATGGTAACAAGTTTTGTTGTAAGTTGAACAAAACATGTACAATGATATTCATCTTAGTGTTGAGAGCAGAAATCCACAATGTGTACAAAATTTATTAATATTGTGTACAATAATATTAATCATAAAGAAATACACAGAGCAGAAATCCACAATGTGTACAATAATATTAACTGTAAGTGTTGAAAAAGAAGAACACAATCTTTTTTATTTCATTTTTATTAATGCTACACAACATTACCAGTATTATTGGTACTGCTTCCATCACATACACAAACATTAACAAAATATAAATATTATTGTTTTATTTAAATTTAAATATCCATAAGGTGTTTCTCATAAAAATTCAGGAGAGAATCCCAAACAAAATTGACTTGACATGCATTATCCATTACCAAAGGCAGAGACGGGAATTACCAAGAACAAGTTGATAAAATAATCCAGTGTACCAAGTAATGAATAAATGAGATATTGCTTTTGTTACTGTTCTTCATTCTGCAAAAGAATTTTACCCTTTGACTGTTTAATAGGCCATGAATACTATTGCAGTTTTTCATGATTTCTATAGAGATTAATAGACATGTTTTTTAATCATGCAATATAGATTTAAGAGAGAACTAATTTTAGCATGAAATTTGGTCACAATAGGACAGGTTAACATACCTGTAGACAGGTACACCCATATACTGACCATAACTTAAAGGAGAAACAAGAATTCCATGGATTTAAATGTCTCCCCTGGTTAGTTTTTGATCGAGTAGAAAATACATTACTTTAACATAAACATTCACATTTTTACACGCCACCACTGCCACCACCTACGATGACATCGGAAAAGTAACACCAAATTCTCTCCTTATGGCAATGCCAAGCTTAAAGCTGCATTAAGTTTTCCAAAGAAAAAAATAAAACGGTGCTAATCTAATAAATAATGTTCCTACTGAACAATGTTACATTTGGTTCAACGATAAAAGCTCGAATAAATACAGAAATTACAATATTTACCCAGTGAGATGCAGCATTTGGGATCTAATATTAGAACATGGTTACGTCATCAAAACCCGGGTCATTTAAACACAACTTTCAAAATGGTGAAATACGATAAATTAAACACAGAACTTCGTTGAATTTGTCATTTGTGACTTAGTAAGGGAAAAATAACACCATTTCAAATACATCTAGATATTAATGAAGGACAATTAATGCAATCCGTCATGTTTCACTTTCGATTCTAGGCTTTTCCGTACATCCGTGCGCATGCTCCAAGCTCATAATTACCATCGTAGAACACTGACCAACCGGTCAGAGGATTCCGTTTATTTACAGCTAAAAGAAATAAAATTTTAGAAAATGAATGCCACGGATCGTGGTTAGAAGATATCTATTTTAAAAAAATATATTTTTAGAAAATCAAAAAAAATTCAGAAATTAGGTAAACTTAATGCAGCTTTAACAAAAATCATCCACAATACCAATATAATAAGAGTTATGTAAATATTAACATTTTTGTGATTATTATCCTACATATCTTCTCATATGTAGCAAATACTGTTAAAGGTATGTTTATAGAAATCTACAACAAATATTTAAATGAATGTTCATGTAAAAATTGAAATTCAGTGTTATCATAACCTACCTATTATAGATCCTTTATGTCGTTAACATATCTAATTAAAACATTTAATTACATCAAAATATGTGAAACAATCTACAGGCTTTCATAAAATCTTTGTATTTCTCAGCATTTTCAAACAGTTCAGTTTTGGTTTTCATTTACATGTACAAATGTATGACATTTGGTATCATTAACAATTTTATTTATAAAAATTCTTCCTGATATGAAGGTAAAAATAATCATGAAAATGTCATCAATGTGAATTTTTGAGATTTAATTTCCTATAAACAGCTGATTAAAATCCTAAAATGTAACAAACTTGACCAATATGGCCATCACTTAAGTTAAATATATACTTCTTTGATGATAATGAACTCGAATGAAGCAATCACTCAGGTAAGCTAAAATTACATAGTAAAATAATGACTCATGAATCAGATCCTTTTTTTTATCTCCTTTAATCAAACCAAAGTTCATTTATACAACAAATAAATATCTACCATTCATTCAAATATTGCACAGTTCATACTTCAACCATTTAAAACAACCATTCTTGATGCATCTTTCCCAAATTGCTAAATGGAATCAGATTCTTAACTCCGAGAGACTTCCCGTATTTTTGCAAATATCTGATTGGACATATACAATGCCATCAATAAATAACTTTACAAATTCATATTTCCTATAGGTTGAAATCAAAATCATCAAGTCAAACTTCATTCATAAAATTGAAATATTGAAGTGTTAGCAGTATTTAAAACTGACATTCTAATTAAATGATCTAAAAGTACACAACAAAGCCGCTTTCCTAAAAAAAAAAAAAAAAAAAAAAAAAAAAAAAACAAACAAACAATTTCTTGGAGTTTTTGAAAAATTTTCGGGAAAATTGTAAAAATGTGGGAAAATTACATTTTTTAAGGACAAAACACTATTTTAGCTAAAACGCGAAAAGTGATGTTTTTAAAGTGATGTTTTTAACAATCTAATTTTCTAAACATGTTCAGTCTTTAACCATTCAACAATTTTAAACATGTCCAATGATTTACAGATAGCAGTGTAATGTAACTCCAATCTTTCTCATTTTTCCAAACAACTGCTAAGTATCCACATGAAATTCACCTCAAATGGAAAAATACCTTGAAAAACTTCATTCGGACTCATTTATCAATGAGGTTGTTGTCTTTTAATTTTGTATTAAAGAATCTTTCTATTGTATTAGCACATTTGTAATACTCTGTATCAGGCTTGTTGTATGCCCGACAATTTGTTATAATTCTGTTCATATCAGCAATAAATAAACGCTTATGGCAATAATAACGATTCTTCAGTCTCTCTGTCATAGTTTTCAAATCTATATAATAATACAAAAATCCAGGATTAACTTTCACTTTTAAAATTTAAATACCAATATATTCAGAACTTAGGTCATTTTTTCTTTAAGATAGACATACTTTAGATCTACACAATAATTAATAAGTTAAAATAATGTTGAATGTTGTTTAGTTACTAAGGAAAATTTGAAAAATTATTAAAAATTATTTTTTTTATCACAGTATTTCAGTAAGAAGTAAAATGTCAATATGGTAATATGGGAATTTACATGAATTTTTATGTTGAAAATGTTAACATAGGAAGTGGTATCATTGACGATGTATTACATCATACAACTATACTCAAGCAAGTGAAAAATACCAAATTTTATTCAAGTTAATTGGACTTTTTATGACATTTTACATATGTGTGTCGCATACAGTGAATCTGACAGCAAGATGTCTTTTGATATTGCATGAAAAAGTCCTCTACAGGTGCATTAACCCTATATTTCACAGGTAAGCAATATTGAGATTAGATAAATATTAAGTTATAAATTTTATACTTACCCATTGGAAACTTGATATGATCATAATAATCCGGTGCTTCTGATTTCTCTACAGGCTTCTGAAATGGCCAAGCACTGGCATGTGCCTAAAAACATACAAATGGCAGTAAATAATCAAACTACAAATGTGACACAATACACAATAACGACAGAAAATGTCAAAAGATGAAAACACTTGTATTCATTTGTTAACAGATTATAACATGTTTCAATTTACCTGGATATGGTAATTTGATAAATTATTATTTTTTGCTTTTGTTTTTGTTTTTTTTTTTGGGGAGGGAGGGGGGGGGGGTGTTGGGGGTGTTCTTTGTTAACATTTATAAATCTTTCAACTTACACAGTTAGTTGAAAAGCTTTATAATTGTAAACAAAGACCCAATAATCTATAAAAGGGGATACAGGCAGGCAGATATAAGATTGCATACAATAATATGATCTGCTTCTATCAAAGTTTAGTTACACAAGAGAGACAAAAAGGAAACCACTCAAACCAGAAGTACCCACAAATCCCTGTGTCAGATGAAGTCACTTTTAAATAAATACATCATTTTACATAAAACTGATACATTTTTCCAACTTGAAAGTATACAGATTGATCAATTGTGGTGAAAAAATCTTTTGAATGTGACAGAAATGTTTCTTAAATTGAAATAAAAACATGTTTATTTACATGTACATTAATTGTTTAACCTGTACAAAACAGTTAAAACCTAGAAAAAGAGCCATATTTTTTAAAAGCTTTCATCCGTAATCTATATAGATTGTATTTATTTTCCTTCTGAAGAAGTTTGAAGTGAACAAATTGATGTATGATTAGTTATGATATGCTGGTAGCTTGAACAATGCAATCTTATAGTCAACTAACCTTTACTTGATTTAGAATAGTCTTTATAACACTCTGAAGCTGATCAGGGTCCATTGAAACTTCTTTACTGAAATTTAAATGGAATTGAAATTACTTGTATTTTAGCTACAAAGGTTACTTTCTCTATTATACATCTATGTTTTATGCAGTAACAATTCACATTTAGCTTCATTTTAGATGTAATAAATGAAAATTGAACAGTTTTAGATTGCTGGACTATTAGCACATAATGGCTTAGAATAAACATGTACAAAGTCTGGTATTTTATTATATGCTTTATACAGTTAAACTTCCTTAGCATCAATCTAATAGAATGACCACCTGTCCATTAAGTTAAGTGTGCTTCAAGGTCCCTTTGCTTAATTTTTAAGCTAAAAGAACCTCTATATAAAGGCAAACTGTCTATAAAGTCCATATTTCTTATGTCAAATAGTGGTCTTTATATAAAAGTCTTATTGGATATGGTTTAATTTTAACAAAAAAAAAAAAAGCTCTCCATTTCACTCTGTATATTTTTGCAGGTCTATATGCACATATAACAGAATTTGTTGCTCAATGTGGTGTCATTTTTTAACACTTCTGTGGAACAATTTGTTGCAATTTTATCATCAGTTTAAGTGATTCCATGTCCAAGGGAAATAATTGCTCAGTAAAAATGCACTGGCAAATCCCATAAAGTAAAAAATGTTTGGAAATTTAGGATCAATCATACTTTTTGTCAGTTGGTGGTTTCCATCCAAGTTCTTGTAATCCTGGAATGTTCTCTATTGGTATCTGTCTAACACCTTCTTTAAAACAAGTAAGACCTGGATACACTTTCTGGTATAGCTCTTGTTTTCTCTCAATAATCTTTCTCACAATCTTAAAAGAATAACAATTATGAATGAATGAATGAATGAACCTTGCATGAATGTTAATAAAAAACTGATGGTAAATGGATTGTACTTGTCTATAGTGAAACAGTAATAATGTCTGATAATTTTTTTAAATGTAACACATTTTATGGAATAAAAAGAGAAACAACACATTGATGTAGGAAAGGCACTGAATAAGTAACCATGTATACTAGTTTATCTTGGATATACAGGGTTGTATTACAACTTAACAAAGCTTAATGAACAAATAAATGTGCAAAGAATTAAGATAAAACTCTATGTTACATCTGTCCTATTTTAACAATTAAAAGCCGATTTCTCTAGTTTTCAAGTCTCTAAATTTGTTCACGGCTTTGCGACTTTGCGTAACTGACAATCAATGAGAGGGGGTATCAAGTTTGAGTCAGTTTTGCTACCGCTAGCTTGAACATCAGCACCCACACTACTTTGATTTTCTGTTTTACTTGCACATTTCTTGAAAATGTCTTCAATTTACTGCAACTATCTCCCGATTTCTTGCCAATTTCCCACCGGTAGTAATGGAATTGTGCGACATTTTTTTCTACTTTCGGTTTATAGGAAGCGACAGGGCAAATACTTTTGTACTATTTCTTACATACATATTTATCGGGAACCAGTCATAAACACGTGCTTCCGGGTTAGGAAAGATAACTGCGCACTCGTCAGCTCGGCCAAATGGGGATTATTCATAAATTATCAGGTCGTAAAATAGACTTGCTTCTTTGTTTTTTATAACTTGATCTTGTTTACGTATTTATGTCAGGACCACTGCTGTCAATTGGGAAATCATCAATATTTTTGGAAAAAACGTATGTTTTTTGCGTTGGGAATGGGGCCGAATTTCGGCCCCAAAGTAGCCAGAATGACAGCCCTGCAAAAGTAAAAATGAATGTACTACCATAAAATACCATAAAATGAAGTCAGTCTCTGTACTTACCTCCCTTTGCTTCTTAATGACACTTGAGAATTCTGTGTAACAGATTTTAGGATTAAGTTCACATCCCATTAATGTAGCACCTTCATAATCTTTTATGTAACCTAAATATGCTGATTTGGCAAGTTTAATCTCTTTAGAAAACCCCTGAAATTACAAAACTGAGCATAACTAACTGTACTAAATTAATTGTATAATTTTCAATAACTCCACCTATTAAAAGTGATATTCTATAAAAGTTAATTGATCTAACTGGGGATAAAATCAATCAATTTTCCTGTGCCTCCTAAGGATATACTTTTAAAATAACATAAATAACTTTCCCCTATTAAAATCTTCTCTAAAGATTTTATATCTAGCACAATTTAATTTGAAAGACTGCGTAATTAATTTTGATTATGAACTTGTGTTCAAAATGTGTGTATTTTTGTGTGTTTTAACGTTAAGGGTTTTAACCAAGGCAGTTCTGGTATGATTAAAGAAACCGGTTAAAACACTCAACCTTTGAAAAACTAGAATCTGCCCAAGTTAGATCTGAACGGTAGTGAAAGATGTTGAAAGAACACACTTAAAACAACTCTGCCATTTAAATGAAGCTGAGGTTGACACAACACTTACTGGTACACTGGAAGAGTAACACCTACATGTAGATTCTTAATCAAATCAAATTAAAAGATATTTAATCACACAAAACTAAAGCAAAGATTTCGTTTTCACACACAGATAAAATCTTAAAAGTTTTAACTTACCTGTTTCTTAAAATATCCTATTGCGTATTCATCAGCAAATGTCAGGAAATGTAAAATATTATGCTTTATGTGATAATCTTTTAGGTGATTCATCATATGTGTACCATACCCCTAAAATATTCAATATTTAACTTAATCATCATATCAATATACTTAATCCATCATAAATAACTTTAATTGACTTTTAACCTTTGAAATGACATTCATTCTCTGTAAGATATTATAATATAATTCTTTATTTATTTAAAGAGGATTGCAAACAGTCCGGAGGCTAGAATTATGCTCTCCTCAAAAAACAAAAAGACAAAACAAAAACACTATTTACAATAAGTTACACACACACACACACACACACACACACACACACACACACACACACACACACTAGTTAGCTTGAGCAAGCCAAACCTTGATTTACTGTTGTAAACAGAAAAGCTTTTAAGAACTGAAGCGTTTTGTTGCTTCTATATAATTAAACACAAAGGTGAAAAGCATTTTGTTTTGAGACAAAGAAAGAGAGTCATTTCCATTGATAAACATTTCACAAAGATGATCAGAGCAAGTTTGGATGAATAAGTTGTAATGGACATTAGGTGTTAGCAGGTTGAAAACAGAACATAAGAACACTTGACACTGAATGGTGAATTTAGGACAATGAAGAAAGTAGTGTTTAATATCTTCTAAAACACCTGGACAGTAGTCGCATGTTTTTTGTACTGAAAGATTATAATTTGAAAGGTGCTTTTTTAGACCACTTAGACCAAGGCATAGGCGGCATAGATTTGTTTGAGCTTGTCCAAACCCAAAGGAAAATAGTTTTGATGTTTGATTTCCTTCCAAAGATTTCAAACGAGTTTTGAAACAACCAACAGAATCAGAACCTTTTATTTGAATAGAAAGCATATTCCAATCTCTTATAGTTTTAAGAAGGAAAGAGTTGTGGTAGGTCGGCGTTCTAGAGGCTAAAGGAATGATGTAATGTTTTTGACGAAAATTATAATTAGCATTATGTTGGACCAGTGGACACAAGTGTACAAGATAGTCAGGAGATAGTTTGTTCTTAATTTTGTAAAGTAAAGTTAGGCGGTGCCACCTACGTCTTAAAGAGAGCCTCTCCAAACCAAGCTCTTTAAGAAGAACGTCATGTTTTGTAACCCAGAAAGCCCCGGTACACAAGATTGCAGCCCGCCGTTGGATCTTTACCAGGTTATCTGATTCAGCCTTAGTGCAAGAATCATATAGGACGTCGCCATATTCAAGTATTGGCCTGACAAGTGTTTTATACAAGTTTTCAAGTGCCTTCCTAGGAAGAAGTCTTCAGAGTCTAGTCAAGATATCCAATCTGCTGATTGGCCTTTTTAGTAACAGAAGCAATATGTTCACCCCATGACAAAGAACTGGTAAGGATGATACCTAAGTGTTTATGAGAATGTACCTGTTTAAGTTTAGTATTACTGAGATAAAGTGGAGTATAAGGTTAGTTGTTAGGATTTCTAGAAAACAAGACATATTCCGTTTTGTTAGGGTTAAAAGTGACGAGTGTAAGATATTACTTGATAAATTTATTCACAAGTTACAAGTCACATTTTTTTTCTTACATGAAATAAGTAAAAAAAATCTAAGATAACTGTATGGTTTACCATCTCTTCTACCATCTCTAATGCCACATTTTTGTGAAAATTCAATTTTATTCAAAAACAGCTTTTACGTGTCATCAAATTCTTGATTTTTTCTCTTTTCATATACAGTTACTGTATACTAATATTTATTTTTAAAAACTTAAAATTCAAGACAAAACCACTGAAGTAATTTCTACCTTGACTTGTTCATTGGACGTCACAGCACAGAACACTATTTCTGTGAAAACCTTGTGTTGGAAACATTCTGAAACATATTCCTCCTATCACCTTGTTATCTTTTACAAGAGACAAACACTTGTGCTTTCTGTAAAAATAAAAAAAATATAAAAAGTTACCATAGAAACAATGAACTACTAGAATAAGACCCATACATTAATTAAAATATTTTAACTAAGAAATAAAATAACACAATTCAAGTTTTTCAGTTTTTTCTTTTATTTTTTTTTTCAGTTTCTCTACACCATCCTTGAGATTTGTGATGGTTCAATTAATTTAAAAAAAAAAAATAATAATAATAACCTGCTTTAAAAGAACTAAATAAATTTCTATATTTCAGCCTCATAATTTTCATTGTCTTCTTATAATCTGATATGCTAGTTTCATAACATGACAAGTGTAAAGCTTTTATTTCTTGGAAAAGAATAATACATGTAGTTCATGTTTAGAAGCTATACCAAATGACTTAACTATACTACTGGTCATTTTAGACAAGTACTGATTCTATGGGAAGTAACTCTGTTCAACAGGACAAAGTAACTGATCAGTAAGAATAATTGTACAAAAAATAACAAATTTTCCTGTCATCTACCAACCAACATTGCATTATTTAAGTATTTTTTGTTTTATATTATTATTAAGTGCTGTTTCATTCATTTTAATCATTTAAGATTGTGAAAATATTTTACATTTACTGTTTAGCTCTGCAAATAAACTGGTGATACTACACAAACTATCGCTAGTTTGGGGGGGGGGGGGGGGTGGTGGTTATATACACAATTGATAATTTTGAGAGTTTTGGGTCTTTCATAAAATATCCATTTGCATTCTGGACATGGCCTTCAATAAATTGTATTGCTTTTGGGTATAAGTAAGAAAAAATAGGCATATGGTTTACCTTTGATCCCCCTGGCCAGTACTGGATTCACACAAAGTTTTCCATTGTAACTGACAGAGGATAGTGACAAATTCATGATATGTGTATAAACATACCAGAATAAGCTTGTAAAATGTTCAAATTATGAAATAGGTTGATTTCATTCATGACAAATCATGCAAAAAATTGAAATACTGATCTAAGGAGGAATGTTATTTGTCAAATAATAGGATTTCAAAAGCGGAAAATGTGCGAGACTAATTACTGGAATCTTAACATTGTACTTTAAGGAGTAAAAATACACAAAATATTTTTTCATTCCCAAAAATTAAAAAATATTTGGTGTTTTGAAACATACAAAAGCAATTCTTTTTGAAGTTTAACAAACTTAAGTACTCAAAAAATACTTTTGACATGTCATTTTGATGGTCAGAATTTTTTTAATAGCAATTTAAAAAGAGGTAGGGGAGATAATCCTTCCTATATCTTGAAAACAAGAATCCAAGCATATTTTTTAAATATCATTTTGTAGAGTACAAAACAAACTTCCTTTGTTTAGTAGTTGAAAGAAACATATTTCACAATCTAGATTTTTCTGGTGCACTGTCAATGAAAATGAAGACATTTTACACACTCTGTTATAATAGCTTTTATTATGCACTTCATTTTGGAAATATTAATTAAAACCATAACATGAAATTTAATTTCATTACATCTTGTTATTACTGAATTAATAACAAACATGAAATTAACTTGCAAGGATATTTGAAAATGAGCATTAGATTGTTGAAAAGTAGGGTAGGTTTAAAACACAACTGAAAACTCAAAAACCCAACCATATGTATTTTTTTTTATTTTATTCAACAAAGCACTTTCTAAGGAATGTTTGTGCAAATTTTCAGACAATCCTATTTTGGGGGAAATCTTTACCTTGGGTGCTGGGAACTACCTTATGGTAACTGACAGCAACATCTTTTTCTGAAATTTTGGTAACTGACAGCAACATCTGAAGTTTAATTGCGGGAAAATACCATCATCATATCTCAGTACAAAACCAAAATTTTTAAATGAGACTTCAGGACATACAAAAGACATACTAGAAATACTTACGGATCAAAGACTAGTCTTGTAATATACTCCTTAGGCATTCTGGGTAATTGGTGTGAGAAGACATTTTGAAGACCAATCAACCAGATCAGTGTCTGACGAGTGGGTTTAATGCTGAGACTGTTTCCTACAACATGGAATTCTATAACACCTTTTGTTTCTTCTTGTCTGGCTGCCTCGTCTCTTGCTGCATGTGACGGAAATAGTGCTGCCTAAAATTATAAAATGGTCAAATATGGTTAAAAACTTACTTGTTTCTTCAAGTTAAATGTGCTCACAAAATCAAAAATTTTCATCTATGTTGATCAAGTTCAACATTTTCATCCAGGTGTCCATGTAAGCAAAACAAAGCAATATAATGTCAGTATTTATATATATATCTCTGTTAATTTTTTAAAAAAAAGCGATCCGTTTAATTTTACAGTAATTCTTCTAATTAACAGAAACTTTGCCTTGCCTTCCCATCTAGTCGATCAAAAATGTTTCACTAAATTTTTTTACATATTTAAAGCTGATTGAGTATTGAAAACACGACACATTCTTATCTAATACAATAGAGCTAGAAAAAATGTTTGCTTCTACAATATATTGAGTTTGAAAACTTATCTCAGGAAAAACCATCAATCTTAGGTCCATTACCAATGCTATAATTCTATGATATATAAGTACTCAGAGTACTTACATCAGGACCAACCATCAATCCAGGGTCTGTAATAGATGCTATAACTTCACTGACTACATCCATTGAGACATCTCCCTCTATTTTCTTCTTTTTTAAATCCTCAGGACTAAAGGCTTCCTCTAACTTTCTTTTAAGCTCACTACTTCCAGAAACTAAAACATATTCAAATTTCCAATAATATTTTGTGTTATCAGTGCTTTTGTTAAATTCTGGAAACTACTTCTGAAAAATTGAATTTCTGAAATATAGCAAGCTGAATATGACAGGTCCTCATTAAAAATATGTTATATTGTGTCAGGTCTGAACCTCTGCATTACTAATAAATTGAATGCAATTATTCATCAGGTGTGTGAACAGGAACAAAGAGCATAACCTCAACAGCTTCAGCATTCTCCATATTAACAAATATATAATATATATCATACCAAATTCATATCTTTGTCTTCAATAATCATAAAAAACTACAGAAAATATTAGAGACTTACATGTATATTTTATAACCCAGTATTTTTATGATAGTTTTATAGGAAATGTACCACAAATTTTTTTATATAAAATCTTTGTCAGGATAAGGGTTGGAAGTTAAACACTCACAGAGCTAGTTAAACAAACTGCATGCTTCACTAACCTTACTTAAGTAGTTAAAAATGTGTGTGTGTGTGTGTGTGTATGTGAGAGAGAGAGAGAGAGATGAGGAGAGAGAGAGAGAGAGAGAGACTACATGAATCAGATTTAGAAGTTCTTCTTCCAGGAACTAAACCTGGACTAACATTGAGTGATGTAAATGTATCGACAGTAGGTGCAGACATGGCCATATTACCCACTGTTGTAAATCTATTTAGTCCACTGACTCCAGGTGCTGTAGGAGTTGTTGCTGAAATGTATATGTAATTTCAATGTTTATTCTATTAAATTACATAAGTGTATATTCAATAATATATTATTAAATACACAAGGAAAGCATAGAAGTTGCACTAATAAATTTTCAGCATTTTTATCATGATACACTGTGAAAGAAAAACAAACTAAAAAGGACACAAGATTGCAATTGATAAGAAGAATGGTGTTGTACACCCTAGTCAAGATTATATCACTTGTATATAGGTCAACAGCTCTAGTATGGAGGAGAAAAACAAATTACCTGGACAAAGCAACTGTTTGTCACACTAAGATTTTACCCCTTGAAATACAAACCTTAGTTTTGAAATGAATACAGTGAAATCTCGATGACTCAAAGGAAATTGGTCGAGACCCACAGATAATTTTGATTTATCTGGGGTATTCAAGGTACTAACATTTGAGTGATTGAATAACTTTGATGGCTTAAAGGAAATTGGTCAAGACCAACAGATAACTTTGAGTTATCTGGGGTATTCAATGTACTAACATTTGAGTGTTTGAGTAACTTTGATGGCTTAAAGGAAATTGGTCAAGACCAACAGATAACTTTGAGTTATCTGGGGTATTCAATGTACTAGCATTTGAGTGATTGAATAACTTTGATGGCTCAAAGGAAATTGGTCGAGACCAACAGATAACTTTGAGTTATCTGGGGTATTCAAGGTACTAACATTTGAGTGATTGAATAACTTTGATGGCTTAAAGGAAATTGGTCAAGACCAACAGATAACTTTGAGTTATCTGGGGTATTCAATGTACTAACATTTGAGTGTTTGAGTAACTTTGATGGCTTAAAGGAAATTGGTCAAGACCAACAGATAACTTTGAGTTATCTGGGGTATTCAAGGTACTAACATTTGAGTGATTGAATAACTTTGATGGCTTAAAGGAAATTGGTCAAGACCAACAGATAACTTTGAGTTATCTGGGGTATTCAAGGTACTAACATTTGAGTGTTTGAGTAACTTTGATTGATGGCTTAAAGGAAATTGGTCGAGACCAACAGATAACTTTGCGTTATCTGGTTTATTCAAGGTATTGACATTCAAGTTGACTGTTAGCTAGAGCTTTGAACTTTTCGACCAATGATGCCCAAAAATGACCCAAAATATTTATCATATAACACATAAAAAGTAAAATTTTTCGATAGATTGTAATGATTTTGAAACAAAAGTAGCAATTGTGTTATCACTTACACAAACACAATAAAAAAATAAAGTAGTCCCTAGTCTTTGGTATGTGTGTTTTTTATTTCTGAAAGGTGATTATCTACCATAACACACCCAGCAATGTTCATGTCTATAATATTTTCATAACAATTTGTTAATAAATACAATAAAGTCTTAAAGAAATTAGACACAGACAACTGACTTTGGAATTTTTCATTTTATCAATTTTGAAAAATAGTTCTAAAAAATAGTTTGAACCAGAAAATGACTTCGAATCATCTATGGCATTTGAGAGAACCGACCTCCCAGTTATCAAGTTTATATATAACCCTTAGAAGCTATATGAAATCTACTTACGTGAGGCTTGTGGTGGTGAGGTAGCTATATTGGCTGCATTTTGTGAGAAATCTGGATCCCATATGGGTGAATTTGTTCCATATACCTCCTCTTCCAACATTGAGAGAAATCTGTTATCCAAAACAAAACAGTATTATTTGCTCTTATATGCTGCACCTTGATGTTAAAATATAGTACAAATTTCAACGCAACCAAGAATCTAGTGCTTAATTTACAGGAAACAAGACAAGATGTGTTAGTAAATGATGTCTCACACATCTGTTTTATTTAAAGGTCATCACTCATCAAACAATATGCAATTTTAGTGTTATTCTCAGAAAGAATAAATAACAAAAGGTTGATTTTTCAATAAATAAAGACTTTTAAATGAAAACTGGCATTTGGTATACAAAAACACTCTTTTATATCAAACGTTTCATCCTATTAAATAGAAAAGTACTTCTTATATATTAAATGTTTCATCCTATAAATACGAAAACACTTTTTTAATATCAAATGTTTCATCCTATAAATATGAAAACACTTTTTTTTTATCAAACATTTCATGCTATGAATACAAAAACACTTTTTTAATATCAAATGTTTCATCCTATAAATACGAAAACACTTTTTTAATATCAAATGTTTCATCCTATAAATACGAAAACACTTTTTTAATATCAAATGTTTCATCCTATGAATACAAAAACACTTTTTTAATATCAAATGTTTCATCCTATAAATACAAAAACACTTTTTTTTATCAAACATTTCATCCTATGAATCCAATAACACTTTCCTCATTTTAATTAAAATCATAAGGTTTCGAGTCCTTATCAGTATTTTTATTGTGCTTTACTGCAAAAAACTGGAGATTTATGTCTGACAGTGATAATGTAATGATTGTGTAATTAACACTCATCTTGGGGGTATGATCTCACTTAAAACCATAGGTACATATTTCAGAAAAATGCCAGTATAAGTTGACCAGACTGAACAGGTGTTTATATCCAAATAAATCCCTCATTTTCTTAACCACTAATGGATCTATCTTTCATAATATCTATAAATTTTATTTCACATGTATGTAATTTTATTTTAATCCAACTATGGTCTTTTTTACGTTCGTATAACATGTATTTTAATCCAACTGTGGTCTTTTCACGTTCGTATTACATGTATTTTAATCCAACTGTGGTTTTTTCATGTTTGTATTACATGTAATTTAATCCAACTGTGGTCTTTTCACGTTTGTATTACATTATTTTAATCCAACTGTGGTCTTTTCACGTTTGTATTACCTGTATTTTAATCCAACTGTGGTTTTTTCACGTTTGTATTACATGTACTTTAATCCAACTGTGGTCTTTTCATGTTCGTATTACATGCATTTTAATCCAACTGTGGTCTTTTCACATTTGTATTACATGTATTTTAATCCAAATGTGGTCTTTTCATGTTTGTATTACATGTATTTTAATCCAACTGTGGTCTTTTCATGTTTGTATTACATTATTTTAATCCAACTGTGGTCTTTTCACGTTTGTATTACCTGTATTTTAATCCAACTGTGGTCTTTTCAAGTTTGTATTACATGTACTTTAATCCAACTGTGGTCTTTTCACGTTTGTATAACATGTATTTTAATCCAACTGTGGTCTTCCCACACATGTATTACATGTATTTTAATCCAACTGTGGTCTTTTCACACATGTATTTATGTTTTATAGTACCCAATATGTATTATGATATGTCTTGCAAATTTTTATTATGCAGTAATGCTGTAAGTTTATTATACTTTATTAATAAAATACCATAAAACCTGTATAAAAAGACCACCCACAGGAACCCTGTGACATGGACTATATAGACAGGTGGCTTATATAAAGCAATTCCTGTTTTGTTAAAATACTAAGCAACAAGACCTTTAAATACTTGTCTTAATAGACGGGTGGTTTTTATAAAGAGGTGGTCATTTAGGCCAGTTTTACTATACCTTGGAAAGTGTGTGAGAACCAGTGTCCTTTTTTCAGGAGGCATCCTTTCCTTTTCTGCACGGAACTTATCTAACAGTTGTCTTCTCATCGTTTGAAAGACGGATCTCAGCAATGTTCTACCAAATATCAGTGTAGTTTCATATCTTGGTAAACTGTCACAGAAAGCTGGCACATGACAATAACACAACCACCTGGAAAACACAAGTGCACGTCAGAATGTTACACATGTATGTAAACCAACTTTTATTTGAATGTGATAAACTTGATTAACTTTCACTAATTATTCAAGGGCATGAAAATTGTGAAGGTTTATTGTCACACCTAAATTACATAATACATGTATCATAAAAATCCAGATGGATGACAAGAGAGAAAGTCTTCTTAAAATGTGTTAAATGTGATTAAATTTTTTTTTAAGTTTATGGAAATGTATAAGTTCTACTTGTTTTAGAAATGATCCATTGATAGTGTTGCAATCTAAATTGGACCACATTAAACAACTTAACTATGTTTTGTTAGCTATCAGCCTTGACATAATCTATATACAACATGTACTCATATATATATATATATATATATATATATATATATATATATATATATATATATATATATATATATATATATATATATATATATCATATATAGCTGTTATAATGTAATCTGGTCATTTAAATACAAGTAGATAATAGACTAAAAAAATATGACAAACAAAATACTCTCCTGTTTAGGATAAGGTCATTTTTCTTGATATACATGTATACTAAAAGCACAAACATGACATTGAAAATGTCTTTTAAATAGTAATTTTGACAATATACAATAAAGTGAAAAAGAAGAATCAACCTTGTATAATTAACTTTATAGACAGCCATATCTTCTGTCCCAGCATGCTGTGTTCTACTTGTAGGTGTCTCTAACTTCCAGTGATTCAAACAATGTAGAAACATCTTGGCTAAATCATACATGGTCTGCCATTCTCTTTGTGCTAAATGACCAAACTTATAAACCACAAAATTTGTCACACCCTGTAAAGAATCAAGAATTACCCAACATTTTATGTTTTTTGTATACACCTTGATGGTATGGCAAGAAAATCTTGAAATTTTATGTAGAACTTTATATTTGATATGGGCAAGACTACCATACAAAGTTCCTAATCTCAAATGCTAGCATAGAAATACATGCCTTATCTAGACAAGGACTTGCAGAAACCATTGATGCCAACAGTGGCGAGAAGAAATATGGACTTTATAGACAGGTTGTTTTTATTAAGGTTTTCGGCTGACATATTATCTTCAAGGGATTTAAAACATTGGTCTTAATGAACAGGTGGTCTTTAAGTATAACAGGTTTTACTAATATTTTTCTCTGCTTATTCATAATAGTGAGATAAAGGATTTTCAAATGCCAACACATGATTTTTAGATAGTATTTTTCTCAAAAATTGACATATGTACATATCAACTCAATATATATTTAGTGTATACTCAACACAGTCAACTTAATATTTAAATTAAATTACTTTGCAACTATTTTCAGAGTCTAAATCAAAGTGTAACTTTTCTTTTTTTTTTTATTTATCAAACAAATTTATCTTCATATGCAAAGTATTTTGTCAAAATTAAGCGATTTATTCAAAGAAATCAGTTTTCTTTTCATTCCTGACTGAAAAAATAAAAATATATTTTTACAAACCTTAGCAATACTTGGCTTTTCAAACGGTGGGTTTCCAAGTGGTCCTTCTATCGTGGGGTTACTCATATTTAATATACATTTTCTCAGTAGCTGAAATAATATGTTTTGTTAAAAGCTAAAACAATGACAGAGTTTATTTTATGGAGAATACACTTCCTTGTGAACTTCCAGCAAAATAAAGTAAGGATTTACAGAGAACAAGAAGCCTATGGGTCTTAACTGCTCACCTGAAGATATGTCCAAAATTTTTTCAAAATGCAATAGAAAAATATGTTAATTATAGAAACTTTAAAAATTTCCTCAAGTTTAGAACTGCCACAATACTTAATCAGAAATATCTAGTCAAAGTGCATTTATAAGTAGCTGATATGTATGTAGTAACTATAGTACAATGAATAATTTCCCATTCATTAATGATTTCAGTCTTGAACTTGACCTTTGAATTTATGACCTTGAATCATATATCAAAAAGATCATCATATCAATCCCTTATATTCTAATATACACGCATATATATTTTAAGATATATTGACAAATATATAATTTTCAGCAATTTCCCCAATAAGCACTTTGCCATTTTCCCATTTTGAGCTCCATGGCTACCATTTGAGCAAATCTGAACCAAAGAATGATTTAAATGAAATAACTAAGGTATACCTTTTGTACATTAGGGGAGAAGATTTTTAAATTTTGTCACTATTTCTCCTCTTATGGGGCCCCAAGGAGACATAACATCTTCATTTTTCACTCAGACATAATTATCACTAAGTTTTATCAATATTGGACCATTAGTTTCAGAGAAGGAAGATTAAAATGTAAAAGTCAACACAGGATGCCTGACAGCACGGCAGACAGGTGAAGTATAGCAATAGCTCAGATGAGCTTCCAGCTCAGGTGAGCTAAAAAGGTAAAAATATTCTAACATTCTGAAAGGTAAAAATAATACCAATTATCACAATGACCTTTATTGCTTGAATACTTGCTAATGAATTATTTGCTATAAAATTTATTAGCTATAAATTAACAAGAATAAAATTTCTAGCATTTTACTTTCAGAAAGTTTGAAGTCACTATTTAAAGGCATTGAAGTTCATTTCACCTAAAATACATGTAACATAACTGTTATTTTGATTAAGTAAACTGAAAACAGGAAATTACCTTAAATAAATAAAAATAAACTTGTTTGGTCTCTGCATCTTCTTCTTTATGAACACACATAAATAAATTCTCCACATCAACAACAATCCTTAGTAACCGATTTAACTCCTCCTCTGCTGTGTTGTCAAGGTGTGAAACATGAGCACCTGTTAATTAACAATCAATTTTATATCAGTTATTTTCATTTTTATTATAACTATCCCTTTATTCTGAAAGATTTAAGCCAAAGGACAAGCACCTGGTGAATAAGGTATATGTGTTAAATACATAGAATTCCATCCAACATTACCATCCATTACAAAAGTATGTCAAATTGTGAAATAAAAGATGTTAAAAACACACCTTTGGCAAATGCAAACTGATGACAACCAATTTTAAATGCCAATTAATACACCTGATGTAACAATTGGTACTCCCAGAATTCAGCATGATACACAAATTATAGGATTAACAATTATTTTAGAAATTTAACAGACCACCCACAGGGAGCTCAGAGGTATGGACTTAATACAAGTAGTCTTTATATGAGGTTTTGTATAGTTGATTATGCAACAATATAAAATGGTCTTAATTAACAGGTAGTTTTGTGCAATGGTGGTTGCTACAGCAAGTGTAACTGTAGGTAAAAAACATATGGTATAGTTCCTCCCTACTGTCATTTCAGGCATAGCCAAATTAATATCTAGAGATTACAAAACATCAGGTTTTCAATTTGATAAAACTTTTATATAGAACATAATTCATACTAAGCCATGCAATTTTAATGGATAAAAAGAGTCTTAAGAATTATACCTAATGTATGACCACAGCTCCTACATGGGTCATTCAAGTTGGCCAGTGGCTGTGATACATCCACTCTAGGAGGTGTTGGAGGTGGATTAGGATTTTTCCATCCATTACATTTGCAGGTTTCTGATTGCTGTAACAGAACAAACCGACAAAGGTAATACATGTGTACAAATTCACAAAATAACAACATGTATATACAATTTTGAAATTTTGAAATCTAAGACAAAAACGTACTATCCATTTTTTCTATGAAATTTTACAAAAAAAAAAAAAAAAAAAAAAAAAAAAAAAAAATAAATAAATAAAAATAAATAAATAAATAAATAAATAAATAAATAAATAAATAAATAATATCTTTATATCACATAAAATATGCCTTATATCACATCACAAACGTCTACACTCACAGATTTTGAGAAAAAAAATTCTTTTTAAGATTTTTGGGACATCAAAAACCATTAATGTTGAATACAAACTTTCTATTTTTAAAACTCTGTGATGAAGAATGAGATAGATATACAAACTTTGATGAATGTACAAACAGACAGACAGAATACAGATAATCAGACAGTCTTAGTGTCACTGATGAGGAATTAATTTCTGAAATGTGCACATCTGGCACATCAAAATTTAACTGGTATGTGTATTATATATATACACCAACACACTTTAAAATGCAAATTGACAGCATCTTTTAACATTATTTGAACAGGTGGGAAAAAATATGCACTATTTTTTGTGAAAATATGCAATTACTGTACTTACTAAAATATTTTTTTTAGTTGTAATTGTCAGAATCGTTTTAAGATGAAGAAGTTTTTGTTTTACAAGATGCATGCAACTTTCTACCAGGGAGAAATTGCTAGTACACAGGTATAAATTTCTATAACATCTGTTTACAAGAACATATGGAAGTGAAGTTTAAGTGCAAGAAAAGCACTAGATAAAGCTTCAATTACATTTAAAACTGGAAATGAAGAAGTTAAACATTTACAAATGACCAGACATTCCTCAACTTAACAATGAATGCCTAATATGGAAAATGACTTTATGTACTAGTATGTAGATATTTTATTATATGCAGTTTTACATGAGTGTGACAGTGCTTTTAATTTTCCATCTAAGAAAATGACAGCTTTGTTTAAAACATAGTAAAATACTGTATAAGTATTTATTTTGGCTGTTTATTAATATCGGTGCTTTTGGCATTAAAATAATTTCTGCCAATATTAATACACTTCAACATGAATTTTAGCTCACTTGTCTAAGAGGGAAACAATGATGACAGAGCCAATATCAATGCACACTAAATGTTTGAGAACCCTGGAAGTGCCAAATATAATAGATGCCAATACATGTATAAATACTTATAGAGTAACTGGACTAGTTGTGTTGTAACCAGCTCAGTTCTTAAAGCTGTGTTGGTATTGTGGTGTGCACTCAATGATGTGTGTAGCACCAAGGTTTATATAATGTATGCGTTCATTAATCATATAGCTCATATCCATGCTGTTTTTTTGTGTACCAGAGAATATTAACAGGACCTATCCTATAGTACAATAGTATTGTCTGAATATAAAAATATAGGAAAATATAGAAAATATAGGAGATTTTTCAAATTATAAAGGAAAATATAGGAAATGTTCAAAATTATAGGAAATATAGCAAAATATAGGAATGGTAGGACCCCTGATATATATAAAGAAGATCTATTATGAGTTCGAGGTGGAGGTGGGGAAAATTCCAATCGAGTAGTCAGATTTTTCATCTCAAACGAGGCTTTACTGACCACGAGGTCCGAATTCCCCCATCTTGACCTCAATCTAGTAACTGATTATTTTTCACGCATATAATTTATGAAAAAATACCAAAATTCCTCCTATTAAGATGCAAGATTTTGCTAGATGAATACAAGACAGACAACAATAACAAATAACTGTTTCACTCACAGCAGAATATGAACCTATGCGATCAAACAAAACATCAATTTTTCTCTTTATATATGTACATCATTTAGTAAAAATAATATTATTCATCATAAAAAATCTTTTCTGTCATTTTCATATAATTTTTTTCCACTAAATAAGACCCTTGTCAATTGAAAAAAATGTAGTCACCGTTCAACTGAGATAGACTACATGTGTGCACAAGGGGTGCGATATGGAAAAAATATTGTACCACCAATTCAGTGAGATAAATCTATCACATATGCAATATATATATATATATATATATATATATATATATATATATATATATATATATATATATATATATATATATAACTATAACATGTCACACCCTGTCACACACACATTTAATTTTATATATATATATATATATATATATATATATATATATATATATATATAACAATACTATTAACAGTTCTGAGAGCAGTGATGTGTGCTTAAAAATATTGTACCTGATTACCTAAAATCAGGACTGAAGGACTGATTATAAAAACCTCAAACCCCTGATGTTTCTTTTTACAAGAAAATATTAACAGAATCAGGCCTACCCCGTTTTCATTTACAGGGGAATGAAATATTATTTCTGAATTTGATATTGATAAGGTTTAATGTTTTAAGTATTATATACATGTATCTTATTTGCATATTTTGTATATTCATTTAAGTTTTTACAAAAAATAAGATTTACATATTGTTTTAAATAACTTGTCACTAATAACAAAAAATAAATGAAAAAACATCCATCAATCCATACATATAAACATTCTGGTATATGCTTTACATTTTGTCAACAATGAATTTCAATAACTCAAAATATTATTCATACTTAGATTTTCTAAAACCAGATCATCGTCATACAATATATTTTTCATCAATGTTTTTTTATTCAAATTTTCATGAACATTAGATTTGAGAAAAATTTTTACTTATAAAATTTTTATGCTATAAATGATTTAATTAAAATTTCTCACTTTTGAACTATTCTCCATGTAAAAGACTAATGTGTTTTCATTTAATATTGTAACTTCTTACTATTCATGTAAATTTCTTTAATAATAATTGCATCCATACTATTTTGGCATAATATTTTTATGTTAAAATCAATGAGAGTGTGTTATATGCTTATAACATGGCATATTACATGGCAAACAAGTAATGAAGCAGAGCTTCTTATTGTCACAAGATAAAATATGGGTGAAGTCACAACCATATATGGGACAAAAAATTCACAAACGTGGTTGCATTTGAATTGTAAGTAGAATTGAGTGTTCAAAGAATGCATGTAAAAAACATAGATGGTAAACAAACTTGATGTCTGCAAGATGTTCTGTTATTCAATGAAAGAAATAGTTTTGTAGTTTGTTTAAAAAATTTGAATTTAAGCAAAGACATTCATAGTTATAACATTGTTTCTTCTATGTTATATGCCAGGTAAGATGGCATAAGGCACGACCCGAAGGTTAAAAGGATGTTATATTATATAATTATTATTTCACTGACAGATATTTCTCAGATTTTTGTATTTGAAAAACATACTCATTATCTTCAACCTTCAAAATAGTTGCAATAATTTATTGTGTGATCTCACTTATCAAATAAATCATTTACGGCCTGAATTTGGGTGTGCTGTGCACCAAGCTTTTAGCGGAAGATTGTTTGAAATCAGACGACTCATAAATATCCGAATTCAAACAGGTACATGTGATGTTTAACATTGTTGGACTAAGTCAGTCATATTACATTGCCTACAACCCAATATAGCTTTTATCATCAAGGCTTAAAATATTAGGAGTCTGATGCATATTCACTTGTTTACCACACCCTATACATCTCTTGTAAGTTTATGTTTAACTTTTATCTGAAACATGTGCCTGTGGTTTTATAGTACAGTTTTTATGTATTGCTTTGATTTAATATGTTGGTGATAAGCATTCATTGAAAATCCATTTAAAATATAGAAAGCAAATATCTTAAATCACAATTAGAATGTGCATTTCGTGGTTTATGGTTCTTGTAAATAACATATTTTTAACATAAATATCAACCTTGCATGATGAATACACAGCAAGTTTTTCAAGTTTCTTTGTTCTAGGATAATTCCGGACCATTGATTTCTTTTGAGCAATTCTTTGTAAATTATTTGGGCGTGACATTTCCCCTGTTGTCCCTTGGGTAGGGGGCTGCTTGATTGTCCATTTGTTCCATTTTGCAGAATATCTGCAGTGTCAGCCATGTCAATATACAGCTTGCTTAAGTCCCTGGAAAAATCTGTTCGGTTTTCTCTTTATTTTTCATCCGCTATTTGTAAGTCACGAAAGTTTCCAAGTAATGCGTACATCAATGAAAATTCACTTCCGTATATTTCCACGTGTTGTGAACTGTCAAAAGGAAAACAAGAAAGTCTACTTATTTTCTAATTTTCTAAATAATACGTGATTTATATATACGATGACAAAGTAACTTTATCATATAGTAAAATGGCGGCAGACAGTGCAACACAACAACGTCATCGACCGGGAGCGTTAAAACAGCAAAACAAAACACACAAACATGGTAAACACAAGAGTAAAGGCCAGATGGATAGAGACACCAAAGGTGAGAAAACCTAGTATGTGACTCAGTTACAAATCTCACTTCCCCCCTCTCTCTCTCTCTCTCTCTCTCTCTCTCTCTCTCTCTCTCTCTCTCTCTCTCTCTCGCGCGCGCGCGCGTGTACACGTACTGTAGGATCCTAGTCACATATATAGGATCAATGGTGATTGAGTAACAAATGAGGTAAATTTTGATCAGTAGACTCAGTCAATCGAGGATACATATCTGCTGAAATCTAGTCTGTAGATGCTCCCTGCTAGCACTATCATGTACTATCCCCTTTATTTTGCTACACCATGTTTGATCTTATTCTCCTGTTCAGAATCTGATTTTCCATTTGGGCCACTGGTTGAACACATATGTTAACAGCTAAAAACTCTGTCATTCCTGACCTGTCAACCATACTACTATTACAGTTTAGTAGAATTGTCCATCCAAGCAATGACCACAACCACAGGTACTTAGGGACGGGTATCCCTCTCTCTCTCCCGGATATTTATTTTCTGGGCAATTAAATAAAATAAAATTATCTAGACTTTTTTCTTTTCAATATTTCCTGATGATGTATCAACTATAATACAACACTTTTTACCCATGTACGATCCGTTTTAAGATCACATCATATAAAAGACAAGGTATCTCACTTCTTGCGAAAAAATTAACTCCTGCACGAGGGAATCCCAACTTAGACTCGATAAATATTTGTTTTTTTAGCTCACCTGAGCACAAAGTGCTCATGTGAGCTATTGGTATCAATAGAGGCAGACCCTCCGCCGTCCGTCGTCGTCTGTCTGTCCGTCCTGTCAACAATTGCTTCAAACGACTTCTTCTCAGAAACCTCTGGTCACATTTTGTTTAAACTTGGTCAAAAGCATCTATAGAACATTGCCTTTCAGATTTGTGTTTTTGGTTGCCATAGCTACCAAATGTAGGTCACAATGACCTACATAGTTAAAAACTTAAAAAAATCTTCTTCTCCAAAACCTACTTCACTGAGATAAAATCTGATGTGATATTTGGCATCTATGGCAGTCTTATTTACCAAGTTTGTGAATTTCAATAATTTTTGTGAAAAATTAGGTTACGCTTTTTTGTGTTTATTTTTTGTATTTTGTAAATAGTACTTTTTTACAAAAATTACAATAATGAATGAATTTAGATGAACTCTTTTCCCAAACATCATTTTCTTATGTGAAGAAACATATGTTTGACAATTTTCATGAAATTCTGTAAAGCACAAGTCGCTTTATTCAGCCTTTTTCATTTTCAATTCTAGCAACCCAAGGGTCGAGGGTTCAAATCCCAGTGGAGCCACTTTTTTTTTATTTTTAATTCTTTAATTTTTTTTTATTTTCTGAATATTTTGACTTACAATGGTGCATGGAAGAGATTTTATGAATTTTTAGTGTACCGGTAATTTTTTTTTTTTTTTTTGAAATACATGTGATACTGCAACCCAAGGGTCGAGGGTTCAAATCCCAGTAAAGCCACATTTTTTTTTTCCTTTTTTTTTTTCTTTTTTTTTATTTTCTGAATTTTTATGACTTACAATGGTGCATGGAAGAAATTTTTGAATTTTTACTTTTTAGGTTGCCATAGCTACATTGACCTAAATAGTTGAAAACCTAAAAAAAATTTTTTCTCCAAAATCACTTCACTGAGATAAAATCTGATTTGATATTTGGCATCTAAAGCATCTTATAAACCAAGTTTGTGAATTCCAACAATTTTGTGAAAAATTAGGTTACATGTTTTTGCATTTATTTTTTATGCATTGTAAATAGTACACAAATGTACTTTTTACCAAAATTACAATATTAATAAATTTCGGTGAACTCTTATCCAAACATTATTTTCTTATGTGAAGAAACATATGTTTAACAATTTCCATGAAATTCTGTAAAATACAAGTCGCTTTTTTCCACCTTTTTCTTTTTCAATTCTAGCAACCCAAGGGTCGAGGGTTCAAATCCCACTGAGGCTACTTTTTTTTTTTTAATTCTGAACTTTTGACTTACAATGCAGTGCATGGAAGAGATGTTATGAATTTTTACTTTTTTAGTGAATTATTATTTTTGAAATACATGTGATACTGATATGAAGATTTAGCTAAAACCTTGAATTTTTTTTGTTGTTTTTTTTGTTTTTTGTTTTGTTTTTTTTTTTTGTTTTACAAAATCATTGTTATGTGACATTATTTAAATTAATTGAACAATTTTTTTAAAAATAATTTGCAGTTGAATTTTACCTTTTTTTTTTTGAAATATTTGAATTAATGTGTCAAATCTGTAAAGTCTTTAATCCGGATCTGAAAATTGCTCATGTGAGCTTTTGTTATGGATAGGAACTCTGCCATCCATCCACACATCCATCAAAAGACTTCTTCTCAGACACTACTGGTCACATTTCATTCATATTAGTCAATAGACCTTCAGACCATTGCCATTCTCATTTGTGTTTCTGGTAGCTTTGGCTACTAAAAGTAGGTCACAGTGACCTTATAAGCTAAAACCAAAACATTAAAAATTAGGTTATCTGAAACCACTTCTATTGAGGCAACATGTTATGAATTACCAGGTATTATCAAGACATACCAGTTAAATTTAAACTCAGGTGAGCAAATTAGGGCCATCTTGGGCCTCTTGTTTACAAAATGCTGCTGTGGTTCGTTTCGTCTAAGATTGTTCTCGTTGTCCATCAACATAATTCACGGCCAAACATAGTCTCCTCAACAATATTTGAATTAAACAACTACATGTACACAACTATCTCTGCTATCAAAATACAGCTTGGGGAGACAACTCCAAATTTTGATAGCCCGAAATAGAAGTTCCAAATAGCATTGCTATTACAATAAAGTAAGAGATATTACTTATTACTCATTTTCCGAGTACCCGTCCCCAATTACCTGTGACCATAACTAGTGAAATTAACTGCCCAGTGCAATCAACATTTATGGACCAAGTCTATAGAGGTGGCATGTATTCTTTTGGTACTATTGCTCCTTCTCTATCTATGTCTCTCATTTTCTTTTCCATAAAATATTTGAATCTATTGTGGCTCTTGTAATCATACACAAATCTGGAAAGTCTTTTACTAGTTATGCTCATGCTATAGGGTTGAAAGTATTTTGAACTCATCATCATAATGGGAAAAATGGTATTACTTGGAGCTAAATTTGCAGTTTTAAAAATCTATACAGCTTATTATAAAAGCTACTTTTCATCTGATGCAATTTTAATGAACCACAGCATTACAGATAAAAGGTAAAAAACTAAATGTAGAACCATTCTGCTAAAAATGTTATGCTTCAGTTTGGTCTAAAACATTAAAATGGCCCTTGGTGGCTGAGTGGTATAAAGCATGCACTTATGGATCACACTGCCTCTCACTGCCAGGGTTCGAATCCCACTCAGGACAGATCCTAGTGTGAGAAAGTTGGTCAGTTTGCTTGCAGATGGTCAGTAGTTTTCTCCAGGCACTCCAGTTTCCTCCACCATCACATACACAGAACTGACTGCCTCGAAATAAGTGAAAAAATCTTGACTGGGGCATAAAACACCATTACTCCACTCCACTCCATTAAAATGACTGTTAATTGTAAGGATTATCTCTCCTGATGGTTCTGTTTCAGCAAAGACTTGAATATAATAGTGAACCTTCTGGCAATGTACCTAGCATTAGTTAGAAATAATAAAGAATGAAAACTATCAGTACTTGTACACTGTGTGTCAGATTAATTGTCACAAACTGGAGTATTAAAGTAAGCTTTTGGACACTATTAACTGTGCTCTAATCTGGTTTATTAATCAATTTTCAGAACTCACTTTCACTTAAAATACATTTTTCTTAATTATGTTTCATTATAAAATCAATAACCATTGTTAACATTTGGCATTACTGGTAGTTCACAAGCTTGCATTAAATCTCTTTTCCTATTGCTTTCTTTGAAACTCGAAAATGAACATTTGTAAACCAAATTTATCAATAAAAATTAGAGATGTTTGCATGTAATTTGATATAAACAACATACTGAAAGTCCAATAATTTTAGATCTCACAAATTTATTATTTCTGAAAAAATATGGTAAACTTGTCCCAAGTAGAACTTTTTCATTAGAAATTTTATTTTCTTCAAGGGCGTGTTAGTGTGAAGGCATTATCAAAGAAAAACAAACAAAGTTTGAAGAAAACAGACAGAAGACATCATGTAAGTACATTACATTTGAAATATGGCGTAGCTGTGAGGTCAGATAACAATTTTCTTCAAGTAAAACAGTGGTGAATTATGCTTTTTTCTGCTAGATTATCTATTTTCTCTATAACTCTGTGGGGCCTCGGTGATCAAGTGGTCTGAAGATGCACTTACGGATTACATTGCCTCTCACTTCTTAAGTTCGAATCCCATAGGGACAGATCACAGTGTGAGAATGTTGTCTGTTTGCTTGCCAAAGGTCATTGATTTTATCCAGGTTTTCCAGTTTCCCCAACCATCCAAGAACTGACTGCTTTAATAGAAGTTAAAGAATCTTGACTGGGGCATTTAACATCATTACTCCACTCCTCTCTACTCTAAAACCTCAAACAAAGATTAAATAAGACTTCTGTTTACCACAATTGAGAAAGGAATTTTTTCTTATTGTAGGCTGTTTTGGTTGGGTTGTTATCCAGCATAATGGACAGATTGGTCAGTGATGTAAATCTTAAAAATTATTGAAAAGTGCTCTCTGAAATTTCCCATAATTGTTTCCTAATTCAAAGCAGATCATTAATACATGCACAAACTTCACACATTCACAGTATGAATCTACATATAGATTTATTCATGAGATTAATATAAAAAATTATCTCATTGTAAAAAGCTGAAAAAATGCTATAAAACAAAATTGAACAATCCAACCAATCATTTTAAGATTGGTATACATGTACCAGTATGTTTGAAATTAAGTACAATGAAATGTTTAAATATTGACTCATGGAATTTTGTCTCTTAAGATAATGGTATCTTGATGATTTCTTGGTTTGTTTTGATTTCTATGTACATATAATTTATTAGGCACAACAAATAAGACAACAGAAAAGAGAAGAAATTTTATCGCAGAAAAGAAACAGAGGAACTCAAGGAACGCCTCCACACTTTGTTGTAAGTTTGAGCCCTGAAACAAAAAAAGTTTTAAGTTAATACTTACAATTCGATTTGATCTCAGCCATTTTGAAATAGCCTCTGGATTCATACATTAAAAATGGAGACACTTTTGCAAAATTATTTTTTATAATGTTTAGAATTTTTTAAAATTATTTTGTAAGCTGCCAGGCCCCCGTTTCACAATCATTCACTCAATTGAGTGAACACTCAACTCAAATATTCCCATTTTTCTGTCATTGATATTTTGAAAATTTTAAGTTTATGAGACAGTCTGTTGTTTTGTTTGACAAACCTACACTAAACAATTTAAAAATAACATTAGATACTCAGTTTTAATTATGTAATGTCCTAAAAATTGACACTAAAATATTCCCTTTTTGTGTTGAGTGTATGCTCAATTGAGTGAAAAATTGTGAAACTAGGGCCAGATCTTTTAAAAAAAATTTCATCATCATGCTTCAAGTGTTCATCGTAATACATGTACATGTATTCGTATTTATTGATCATTGTATGATATTAATAATGTAAAGTAATCAAATGAAAACAATGATAATTTTTTCTTTAAATTTTAGGTAATTGTACCGCTGCATCATAAAGTGAATACAGAAAGTGTGTTAAATATTTTAAAATCTTGTGATGAGACTGCTTCAGTTCAAACCAATGAACAAGGGATATGTCATATCAGGTATGGAGTTAAAGATGGGATAATTTGGAAAAATAGTGTTATATGCCCCAGTCAAGATTCACTTGTATTGAGACAGTCAGTAATGGATGGTGATGAAAGCCATTTGAACCTAGACAGTGAGGGGCGCTGTGACAAGCACTTAAGACCATTTGGCCACCAAGGCCCTTACGAAGTTAAGATTGAGAGGGAAGAGAAAAATTGAGTACCGAGTTAAGGAATTAGAACTAGGGCTGTCACGGTTATGAAATTTTGAAACCGGTTAACCGAAATGTATTAACCAAACTGTTACTGGTTACCTGACTGCAGATTCCGTGCAAAGGCAAAATGCAAACGTCAGGTATTGTAATAGTTCCATTACCTTCCTATAAGTTTCTGCGCATGCTTGCCAGAAATACTACTTCCTATTTCCTGTTACTGTAATAATTAGAAAAAATTTGTCATTCAGAAAATAAGTTTGGGTTTTATCATTGGAAAGTTTGAAAAAACTCCAAATTGCCGATATTTTTCAGCCATGATTTGTAGATGATTTACAGTAGGAAGTTGGGTTTTTCGGAAACCCTTGAGTTTATACGTAATGTTATGCAGTCTTGCATGAAAAAATCGAATGGCTTTAATACATTCATTCAGTCTAACTGACACGTCGAAAACAGTTATACAATGTAATGAGCTTACTGATCTGCCAAATTTGGTAAATAGGTCAGTTTACTTTATTATTCAACGAAATAAACATGTAAAAGAGAAAGAAAAGTGTAGATATAATTTTGGAACATTAGATTTATTGATTTTCAACTGTTTCGCGTATGTTTTTTAATCTATCAAACTTTTCGGCTCCTAGTGTCACTGATGAAGAATGGTTTTCCGAAATGTGCACATCTGGCACATCAAAATTTAGCAGGTATTTGTTATATACAGTATTACCCGGATATATTGAAGTTGAGGGGACTTGGGGAAACTAGTTCAATATATCTGAAATTCAATATATCAAGGTACACACAAAAGGCCATTTCAAAAATAAATTTTCATTTATTAACTCAAAGTACAAAAAAATTATCAAAACTGATTGGTACAAACACTTTTATCAAATAATGACTTAAAGAAGTCGGTCATTTTTTAACTGTTTTTCTTTTTTTCTACCAATTTTGGAAATAAATTCCTCTAAAATATTTAAAGAATTAAAGAGTTTTTGAAATTCTGACATTTGTGAACCACTTATATAAACATTCCTCAATTTCATTATAATTTCCAGATCTAAAACGTTTACGTTTTTGTGAAGACTCTCCCGATTGAGCCTGTAATATTACATCCTTTTGTTTATAAATCATTGTTAAAATGACTTAAAGGTTTTATCCCAAAATATTTTGCTATTTCAGCCTTTGATTTCACTTTTTTTGTCGATTTCATTTATAAGTTTATATTTTGTAATTAGGGTATCCATAACTCAGTAGACAGTAATTTGTGCTGTCAGATAATATACCATTTAGCAAAATTTTCAGTCGTCTTAATTTTTGAAATTTATTCAAAACTAAGGTCTGTTCCCTCATGCAAAGCATTCCTTAGCTGGATTTGGATTCATATAATTTTGGAACATTAGATTTATTAATTTTCAACTGTTTTGCGTATGTTTTTTTAATCTATCAAACTTTTTGGTTCCTTGTGTCACTGATGAGGAATGATTTTCCGAAATGTGCACATCTGGCACATCAAAATTTAGCAGGTATTTGTTATATATATATATATATATATATATATATATATATATACAGAGAGTATGTATTTAGATATATGCATGCAGTTATTGGTTACTATATTTCGTAATCGGTTTTGCTCTGTAACCTAACCGTGACTGGTTATTCGGTTACCTGTGACAGCCCTAATTAAAACATTTACATAAAATGTGTCTAAATTGGGCAAAGGCAAAGGAGAGAAATGGTAAGAGAGAGCCAACTCATAGTTACTCATCATCTGTCATGGCCACATAAGATAAGAGAAGGATCTTAATGTGATTGATTGGTACGTGCACCTCTATAAGCCAATGTAGTGGTGCTTATTTTGGAATTTTGCATGACACAAGTAAGAAAAATAGAAGAAATTTGAATATGGGAGATAGAGTGAAATTGAATTTGGTTGATTTTAAGCACAAGCACCTTGTTGTTATCAGTGAGGCAGTGAGTATTGGTTTATTGTTGATCAAATGTTTTCCTACATGTACATGCCTGTTAATGCATTAAAACAAAAGCAATGTATTTTCTATTATAATTTTTAGTATTCCAAGGTTTAAGAAGAGAGTGGCATTCTACATACCACAGTATGGTAATATACATGCTATCCTAGATGCAGCAAAGGTTGCTGACTCTTTACTCTGCATTTTGTCACCAGATGGCGGTATAGATTATGTCGGAGATAAATGTCTCACCTGTATTTTTGGACAAGGGTTACCAGCAGTTACTTTTGCAGTCCAGGTAATATTAACTGAAATCATTCACTTTTCAATTTGTTTTTTGAAAATCATTGTATTTGAAAAATGAGTGTCAACTACCGAGAGTCAAAGGTCAGATGATCTCCTGTATTCAGTTATGAAAGTCATGAAATTTTGCTTTATGATATTTGGGGTCGTTTATGACTAGAACTATAAATCAACATTATAAAGCTGGTATTTAATACAGATAAACAGGTAAAGTGATTTTTTGTTTCAAACATTACATACATGTAGGTGAAACACATATATAGCACAATTTTCTGGCATTTCGTCTGCATATTTCTTAGCAACCCTTTTGCTGAAGTAAGAATTTTTGTTATACATAACAAACTTTAATATAACCAACATTTTAGTTACTTTACAAAATATAGGATTTTTTCTTCAAAACACTATAAATCTTTCAAGAGGAGGGTTAGCATTTTGTTGCTTGCAATATTGACAGAAGCTGAATTTGTCACCAGTTTGTTTATTCTGATGTCAAAATTCACCTTTTTGTACCTTTTATTTGGATTAACAAAATCATGTTGCCAAAATAATCACAAGAAGTCAAAATTTGTCACCAAATTTTTTTAATAATTGAAATTGGCTAAATTGATGATGACCAGACCTAACACATAAAAGTGAAACCTGACTTGAATTTAGAAGACATCAAGATACAGATAGAGTCTCGAATACTGAAAACAAATCAGTATGTATTTTTTACAAGATAGAAAAAGGTTTATTCACTATCCATATAACTGTTAGGCAGAACCAACATTGCCTTGATTGGTGGTTTAGATTATCAGGTTTTTTAATGAAAATGTCTTCATTATTATCTGCCTGACTCCAGAAAACATCAGTTGCTGTAGTGTATTTGACAAGTTTTGCATAACCACAAAAAAAGAAGTAATATCAATGAGATTTTGTGAGTTTTAATGATTAATTACTCTTATATTGTATATGTGTGTATTCCAGGGTCTTAAATCAATACCAACCAAGAAACAAAACGATGCAAAGAAATTAATCCAGAAAAATATAGAAAAAAGGTAATACCTCTGATAATGCTTAATAAAGAATACACATTATATATGGTCATAGTGTCGTATAGAGTAAGTTTTGGTTGGTATTATAGACCACTCGGCCACCAAAACCCTATGACAGGAAGATAAAAATAGCACAAAGTATGCAAATGCATAAGCCATATCTATGCATTTATTTGTGTAGACTTTCCCCTTTCATCCCATTGCACAGTCTAAGCATTCGAAGAAATAGCCTGTGTCATGTTTAGCCACTGGATATTCCATTGGTGCAGTTTAAGGTATACAGAATTTGAAAGAGAAATTTTTTACTATAGCTTAATATTTTTGTATAATAACAAAATACATGTATTTACAGTAATAATAATAATAATAATAATAATAGTGATGATGATGATAATGTATTATAGATTTCCATCAGAAAAATACCATTCACTAGACACAGCACAGGATGGTTTAGTTATAATGAGAAATATTACCAATCATAAGTTAAAACCAATATACTTCAGAGAATTACGTCCACATATGGTCGCTGAAAATATAGAATTTGAAATAGATGATCCAGAGGTAAGAAAGATTGATTGAAGGATGGATGGGCATACATGTACATTTAATGATTGAAATGGATTTTGAAAATATAATTGAGAGACAAGACAGATTGATTGAAGGATAGATTGATGTAGATGTGGATGAATGGATACATATGTACATGTACATGTAATGACTGAAATGAAATTTAAAGTTATGATTGAGAGGTTAGAGGGATTAGTTGTTTAATGAGTATTACATCACAGTAAGTATTATTTCAGTTATATCTAGATGTCCCTTGCTATAAAAAATCAATATGTTTAGTGATGCTTTATAATGGTGTAATGCCTAGGCTTACAAATGCTTCATTCTGAAATTTGCATGTAAAAAGTATGCATGATCTTGTGACATACATCCCTGCTCTGACAATAAGTTTACTTTGCTTGCTCTGTTTCATCATATAAAAGTCAACTTGGGTAAGGAATAACTTTTAAAAAAACATTTCTGGGTGATACAGAAACATTAATTAATATTAATTTTGTTATTATTTGTATGTTTTAGTCAGAAGTTGGTACACTGAAGGTAACAGGTTATTTAAGAGGTAAACCATTGTCTGTCAATGGACTAGTCCATTTACCAGGATGGGGTGATTTTCAGATGATACAAATAGATGCCACAACAGATCCTTATTCACTCTATCCAAAGACAGAGAAACACAGGAAAAATCAAGTAAGTCTATAGACTAGGATATGAGAGGTTATTTTATGGTACAACATGTGTTCGTGCATGTGTAAACATTTATTTTTGACGTCTTCACTGAGCTGCTGATCCAGTTTCATTGTAAATTAGCAGGGTTATAGATCAGATGATGACCTTTCAGAATTTTGTTTGGGATTTGGCTACACCAAAGAAGATGGCTGCCATTACTAAAAATAGCCAAATCACATAAAAAAAATCTTCTCCAAAACTAGCTTGCAGGCAAATTCTGATGTGATATTTGTATTCAGGATACCTGGGAACATTAAATTTTTTGGTGAATTTTGGATGTAAATAGGTTATGTAATTTTTGCGCCAAATTTTTACAATTTGTAAAATGTGACATTTATTGCTAATTCAACAGCGGCTGAAGATAATTGTGTGGAGCATACACTATTGATCTTGTCTTGTTATTTTCTTCAAAATGAAGTCAAGGTCATAGGTCAAAGTCATTCCAGTTTTTGACCTTTGATGAAAATTGCTATTTTGGCTGTTGTAGGTCAATGGCAAAGGATTTTCAGTTTCAGCTTTTATAAAGAATATAAGCTTATGGTGTGATACAGCATTTGTCTGTATATGTGTGCATGCATGTATGAACATTTATTTTGAACATTTCAGTGAAATTTGACAGGGACATCTTCCATTTAATGCCCTTGAAAAATTATGTTCAGTGTTTGGCCAGGTCACCCAAAATGGCTGTGACTAGTAAAATAGCTAAAACAAATAAATGAACTGCAAGATTTATTTTTAGACTCATTTGGATAAAATTTGAAATACGAAAAGTTAACAGTTGAACACTTGACATATGTGATGGATTTTGTCTTAAAACTTTCTGTTGGTGCAATACTACAGAATATGCAAATTAGACATTGAAGTTTTGCCAAATTCCAAGAAGTTGTAGCTGATGAAATAATAAGCTGATTTGAACCAAATTTGGTACCTATTAAATTTACAATAGATCTTTTAAGCCAGGTGAGCAATGCAGACCTATTGGACCTCTTGTTTTCCTAAAATGTCGACAGACAATTTCTTGTTGACTTAATGTCCATTTAACTCATAAAAGGATTTAAGAGATACCCCTAGTAAATATTGGGAATAAACATTTTGTAATTAAGTCTTAACAATCATCAGTGTAATAAACTGTAATTCACAAACAATAGTGAAATAAATAACATCAACAATGTAGCACTTTTTGACAATAAATTTCAGTATTTTGAAAACTTTCCCATTTCAAATAGGGTTAAGAGTTCTGATTTACAATCTATTTCATATTTTGAGAATTTTACCATACATCATATTTTGAAATACAGCTTAAATTGAGAAATATTACCACCTCTTTTTATTTAAATAAATTCTTAATGCTGTATCTCTCAGGATGTAGATATGGAGTTTGAGGATATTGAAGATGGTGTAAGAGTTTTAGAGACTGTGAACCCAATGAAACAAACATCTCTGCAATCAGAAGTTTTACCTGACCCAATGGAAGGAGAACAAACATGGCCGACAGAAGAAGAATTAGCTGATGCTGAAGGTAAATGGCTAATATTTAGATGGAAATCATGTTTATTACTATTTTTATTTATTTATTTATTTATTTTTTTTATACCCTACCTCAAAGAGGGGGGGGGGGGGTATATAGTGATCCTGATGTCCGTCCATCATTCTGTATGTCTGAAATATTTAGTTTCCAGATGATAACTCAAACCGTCAAACAGTCAAACCTGTCTGAAGGTCTATATGTTTGTGCAACCTATAATTCAACATTAGACTCATCATACTTGATAGATTTATGCATCTCAGATAGTACTGGTGGATGACCCCTATTGATTTTATGTTCAAAAGGTCAATTTCATTTCCATGTACACTTCCCATAATGTAAACTGCCCATAATAAAAGCTTGTGCACCCTATAATGTCTGTCCAAGAAAGGGAGGGACATAAACATCTTTTGTTCAAAGAACCTTAGTGGCAGGGTGGTCAGTGAGGATCACTTTTTAAGTTTAAAACCCACATTGGTAGATCCTAGTGTTGGAAGGTATTTTTTAATTTGCATGCCTAAGGTCAATGGTATTCTCTGGGTGCTCCAGTTTTTTCTGCCATACCAGAATTACTGGATACAAGTGATATACTCTTGACTTGGGTATAAATCAGTGTTACTGAACACCATATTTGAATTGTTGATAATAAAACAACTGGCAAAAACAGAACTAAACAGACATATATACCTATACATGAGGCTTTAGTCGTTGACATTTTGATTGTTTGAAGTGCCTTTTTACAGATCAATTGAATCTTATCAGTAGGTTTGAATTATAACTTGGGGCAGTTTTAGGTAAAAGGATTTTTTTAATTAGCTTACTGAATGCTGACACTTTATCTCCTAGTGCACCAGTTTCCTCAACCATTTCAGAACTGACCACTCAAAGTAAAATCATCTTGGCATAAAATATCATTTTGTAGTTTATTACAGAATTTTAACATTCATTGGGTGTTTTATCAAACACTTTTTATTCTTTATCATTTACAGCTCATTTACAAGCCAAAAAGAAGACAGTAAAAAGAGTCCCCAAAGGAACCTCAGAATATCAAGCTTCATGGATCATCGACAGTGATGAGGAAGTAAGTATCAAAATGTTTATCTATAAACATCAATTCGTTTTTTCTTGTTTCATGAAATTTTTAATCTTCTATCAATAACTTATGTTACTGCCATGATAATACATATAATTATAAATAATTCTTATTATAAAAATGATTCATCATAATTTTTTGATGAGCAAAAAATTTTTTTAAAGTTTTACATATACATGTATATATATATTGTATTATGAAGTGATTTTTTAAAAAGTAAATGATAAATATTTTAATTTCTAGATAGTTTTGGATAATTATATTAATGATGTTACATTAAAACAGGATTTTTAGCTCACCTGAGCTGAAAGCGCAGATGAGCTATTGCTATCCATCGTGTGTCGTCCATTGTGCGTAAACTTTTTACATTTTAATCTTCTCCTCCAAAACCACTGGGCCAAATTTAATGAAACTTGGTAACCATCATGCCTGGATGGAGCCCTTTCAGATTTGCACAAATGAAGGAGTTATGTCTCCTTGGGGCCCCATAAGGGGGGGAAATAGCGAAAAACTTTAAAAATCTTCTCCTCTGAATCTACAAGAGATATACCTTAGTTTTTTCATTTATAACATCCTTAGGTCATCTTTTTTCAGATTTGCACAAATGGTAGCCATGGGGCTCCAAACGGGGATATTGTAAGGCACTGAGTGGGGAAATTGCTAAAAATTATATATTTGTCATTATATCTTGAAAACTATTAACATTTTATATAAGCATGTACATGATAATATTGTAGGTATTGCAACAACAATCATTTTGATATAAGGTTCAAGGTGATATGTTGAAAGGTCAAGGTCACAGCTGCAAAAGAAGACTTAAATTGCTAATTATCTTGAAAAATATTAACTTTTTGTATAGGCATGTATATTAGAATATTGTAGGTATTGACAAGACGATCATTTTGATATATGGTTCAAGGTCATATGTTGAAAGGTCAAGGTCACAGCTGCAAAAGAAGACTTAAATTGCTAATTATCTTGAAAACTAATCACTTTTTGTATAGGCATGTATATTACAATAGTTTAGGTATTGACGTGACAATTAAATATGGTTCAAAGTCATGTGTTCAAAGGTCAAGGACATAGCTGCATAAGTATACTGAAATTTGATTAATGATTTGGAAATTATTCATTGCACTACAGTTACTTCATGCATATTATATAAGCCACTTATAAATGAAATGTAAGTGGATATATTTCTGATTAAGTTTTGTGGGAGTTCTTAACTTGAGAAAACTTGTAAAGTTTCTATACTTAATAAATTGCCTATTGCACTTTGCAAACAATATTGGACATATCTTCAGGTGAGCATTAAGACCCATGGGCCTCTTGTTAAAAAATGACAGACTCTGTGTGCAGTTGTGTAATTTAATTTTTGCTAGGTGATCACTAATTCTTTTATCATTATAATACTATGATTAATAAGTGGTTATGGTGTCTTAGAGAAGAATAAATAATAGAAACTCAATAATTTCATCTTCAATAATTTTATTTTTATTTTCTTTAATACATGTACCATCAATAATTGAAATGCCATTATTTGGTCTGAATGGATTCTTTCTGATTCTTTCGTATTCAAAAAAACATACTGAAAGCACAAAATGAAAATGGAATTCCAATCAAATGACTTACCAAATTTAAATGTTCTTTATATCAGGAGATTGATGGTGAAGATGATATAGATACAGATGAAGATATGGATGCTGAAGCTGATGAAAGTGATGAAGATGGTGATGACAATGTTGATGATGAAGATGAAGAATATGAAACAGTAAGATTTCTTTACTTTCTTTCAAAGTAACTGCTGTAAATTGTGAATGATTAGGCAAATTCTTTTAGGATTTTTACATACAAAGTGCAATATTTTGTCGTATCAACAAAATTGTAGTCATTATTTTCCCTCTTAATGATATGTAAGAGCAGCAAGTAAACAAATTAATACACTTTTAAATCAATTGGAATTTCAATGAAAATAATTTGATTTAATGACCTTGACTTTTGACCCACATAATTTAATGTTTGATTACACTTGTAACAAATTTTATTACAATCTATAAGAAATGCAGATAATGCAGACATTTTTTTTAAATTTGACTTAATGACCTTTTATCTTTGACCTACATAACTATAGCACATTGTTTTGCCGGTTACATATGTAAGGTGTTTCATCATGATTCATTAAGAAATGTTTTAACAGATTGACATACTTGTATTAAACAAAAAATAAAATAATGAAATAATAATAATAATACAAAAAAAAAAAAAAAAAAAGTGGAAATTTTTGGAGGCCTGATAGCTATACAACTACATGTTTATCTGTTGAGTGTAGTGTTCTGTTAGCACAACAATTGATAATGGTTTTTCACATGCAGAATTGGATTTTTTGTAAAATATGATTTAGATAATTGTAAACAAGACATTGCTAGGGTGTAACTTTCATGTAATTTTAAATATATTGTTATCATTTTTTTGTCTTCAACGTAGCCATGCTACTTAAAATAAAGATCACTTTTGATGTCTTAGTGGTCTAAAGCATGCACTTATAGAAAACAGAACCTATTACAATTTAAATTTTATTCCCACTTAGGCAGGACCTAGTGTGGAAAAAGATTGCCAAAGTTCAGTTGTATTTTCTAGGTACTCTGGTTTCCTCCAATATCTCAAGAACTGACAGCCTTGATGGAAGTGAACGAACCGTTACTGGGGGATGAATTACACTTTGTAAATCTAATCACACAGAACTGACTATCTAGTCCTAAGAATTGAAGTTTTTTGTTGTCATTTATAAAATAAATTACTGAATTTTACACTGATTTTCATTAATTTTTTTTAGTTGACAGTAACAGAAGCAGATGATGCAGCTAAATATGATGAAAATTTTGATATGGATGAAGAAGAAAAAATGTATGTTGGTTTTTTATGATTAAGAAACTTAATTTGAGACTTACTAAGAAGAGACTTTACTTTATATGAAATATTGTAACATATAATCTTTGTTGTTAGCTTAAGACCTTGGTGGCCGTGTAGTCTAAAGCATCGGTTTTGGGGTCACATTTCCTGTTATTTTCTTGATAATCTAGCTCATTTTTGTCAGATCCTTAATTTATTTATTTCTTTTGTAAGCCCAAAATGTATGTAGTATTTGACCAGGTTTTTTATAATCACCTCTACATCTTGCTACAATATTAAATACACACTTGACTTATGCAAATCTTAGTTTGAGAAAGTTTGTCAATTGCTTAAAGTACGGTAAGTGTTTGTTTTTGTTAACTTCACAACACTGAACTTACAACTGAATAAAATAAAACACTCTTAATTTAAAAGTAAACTGTATTTCTTCACTCTGTTCTTAAGTGACTGTATGAAGTACAGAAGATCTTATGGTTTTCTTGTATGTAGAATTAAGAGAAGTCACTAAATTAGGAATCTTTGGTAATGTAATCTGAATTGATATGTTTAACAGGTTGATGAAATTAAAAGAAGAGAAATCTCATGTGATGTTCCCAGATGAAATAGACACACCAATGGATAAAACGGCAAGGACTAGATTTCAGAGGTACATGTACACATGTATATGATTTATACATATTTCAAATCTTTATTGTAATTTATTACCATAATAGTCTTTCTTTGGTGATGACATAAAACTTTTAAATTGAGACATACATAGAAATTGTTTTAATTTATAAAATTGTTTTAATTTGTCAAATTGTTTTAAAATATGATATTCAATTTTTTAATTTTAATGCTCTACCATATTATGTTTATGTAAAGTTTAATTTTAATGAAAATGTTTAACATTTCTTTAATTTTTTTGGCATTATATGAAAATAAACACACTAATATACTACAATTTGAGGATACATAACCATCATGTATTAATTTCGGGTCGCCTGTGTCAATAAGCCAAGTCTTAAGTTTTACTGTTCAAAAATCAACCTTTGAGGAGTTTTATGTTAAAGTCAGTTTAAAATTCCAATGTTCAAGCTAATAATGACAAATAGACCTAGATGAGACATCTAGTTGTGTTAATTTTTTGTTTTTGACAATTGCTGTTTTATGTCCGAAGGTATCGAGGTTTAAAAAGTTTTAGAACAACAATATGGGATCCTAAAGAAAACCTTCCCTCGGATTATTCAAGGATTTTTCAGTTTGAAAATTTTAAAAGAACAAAGAAAAGAGTAATGGCAGAGGAAAATGAGGAAGGTGTATTGGTAAGAATATAAATGTTTTATAATATTTATACATTATTATGTTTTTATGAGGGGGCTGTGCTATTATAGTATTGTCCTTGGTATATAGTGCCTGAGTACAGTCCCAAGGTAAAACATTATGATGTTTTTAGTACAACGCATGACACTATATAGGTTATAGTACAGATAGCTGTATTAAACTAACAAAAGAATTATTCACCTGGAAATCAAAATTCATATCTTACTGTATAATATCTTAATATTCATATCTGCATGTCATGTTGTTTACAATTGTCTCTTCTAGGGGGAGATGGCATGTGCTTGAGTATAGTATGCATATGGAAAAACAATAGTATCGTGCTGTCAAGGGCTTTATTGTCCTTGTCAAGAAATGCCAGAAACTTTAGGAAATAGAACTCATGTAGGTGACCAAATTACTATGTGATGTACTAATAAAAGTGTAGTCTACTTGCAATCTAGGTTCCACTTAGCAGATTCTTGTTTAGAAAGTTTGTCAGTTTGCTTGCCAGAGACTAAGGGTTTTCTGTGGATACTCCAGATTCCTCAGCAAATTCCAGAACTAACAGCTATGATATACTTGAAGAAAATCTTCACTGGAGTTTAAAATTCTCAAACACTACTTCACTCTCTGTAAATCAAATACATGTACCTTATTAAGCAGATCAACAGTGATGCCAGAGTAATTATGGCATTTACCTTCAAACTTGGCTATCCAAGTTTTGCTTAGGTTAAAAAGATTTCCTTTATGTTGTGGATTGGTATGTATAGTTATTTAAGTAGGTGTGATGCTTGTATGTGGCACTGTTGTAGCATTTAATGAGATCTAGTGTAGATGAATCAGAAACACTTATAAAGAGATCTAACTGTTTAAGAATACAGGTATCTGCTCTTCAAGTATCTCCTAGGACATTTATTAGGGTATACAGAGGTTCAAATCCAAGTGATTAACATGTTTTTAACATGTCTTTTAACATGTAAAGAAAACCTCAATGAATTATGTATGGATAATGTCTTTTTAAAATGCATTTATTTTCAGAATGGATGGTATATTACAGTTCATATTTCTTGTGTTCCAAAAGAATTTATGGGTAAGGATATTATGATAAACATGTACACATACTAATATTTAATGAAATTCATTAAAAGCCTGAATAGGCGTAAAATTGGGAAAAAATGAAATCAATAAATTTGTTTTTAAATATTTTTTCTATGGATTCTGTTTCTGAAGAACGATCTAAAGTAGTAGCTGTTATATTTTTTTTACCTGATTTACCTGATATGCATCTATTTCAAGCAATAAGACTTGTTTCATTTATTTTTGTCTGTTTGTTTGAAATCTGATTATTGTATGATGCATAATATGTGTGATGAGTTTTTGTGCAGTAGTAAGCTATTGATCATATTTCAGTGTCCAGATTTACCTTATGATATTATAATCATGAAGGTATGGTTTAAGTATCACAATACCAATGCACAATACTGTATAATCATATCATTACAATTTTGGATTCTTTTCCAGTTTCATACCAGCCAGGAACTCCAGTGGTTGTGTTTGGTCTATTGCCTCATGAACAGAAAATGTCAGTCTTGAACTTTGCTATAAGACGTTGTGATAGATTTGCCAAACCAATTAAATCAAAGGAACGTCTTATCTTCCATGTTGGATTTAGAAGATATTCAGCATGCCCGATATTTTCACAACATACTAACAGCAATAAACACAAGGTAGATTTTGTAAGACTATATGTATATAACACTTTATATTCATGACTGTGTAATAAGTAGTACTTAAGTAATTACTTCCCCTAGTTTGAATTCTTTTATTTAGAAGTGAAGGTGGGTACAAAGTTTACACCTTCCCTTCAGCTGATATTCTTTATTTGTTTTGATCACCAGATTTAAATCCATAAACATTAAATATTTATTATCGGTACTTTGACTTTATTTGTTTACAGTTAAAAAAAAAAGGGTTTGTTTTCTCTCTCAGTTTATGTTTATTCCAGTGTCTGTGTTCTACTGTATATTTATATTTTGCAATGATGACAAACAAGATGTGTGTGTATTAATTAACTGATATAAATATTTATACATGTACATGTATGTGTTTATGTATTAGTATGTGATTACTTTATGGCATGTCTGAGCAAAATATTTGATACAGTTGAAACTTACTTAACTGGAAAATTTGTAAACCAGACACTTAAATTTAATGTCTGTTTATAGACCTTTTAATTATAGCATGTCATCTGTTATGCGATGGGCTTTTGCTCAAGAGCCAATGGACAAGTTATAACCAAACTTGGAACAAAGTATATACACATAAATTGGCTTCACTTTTTAGATTAGAAGAAGCAGATAAAGAACCAAATTTGATACATCTTTGGAATCTTCTCATGATCAATTATCAGACAGATTTAAATATACATATTTCACAAAATGATAATCTTGTCATGGTAACTTTCAAAGGAATACATGTACTGCAGAATATTTGTGGAGTTAAAAAAAATTATTGGGAATTTTTTTTGGGAATTGTGTCATTTGAAAATTAAAACCATTAGGGGATTAGTTTATGAAAAAAATCCTTACATTAAATTTCATGGTATGTACTGCAAAAAAGCAGTAAGTTTTATCCCCACCGTTATTTGTGATTTGTCAATAAAGGATCTCAAATTAATGTAATTTTTTAAATATAGCTAACAGTCTTTATATCAACCAAGTATGATCCCAAGTGATTATTATATAGAAATGGGCTATAGCTGTTATAAATAATACTGACAGAGTCTTCTCCCCTGACAAATTAGTTTCTCTTTACAAGTTTTGAGAAATAAAACATCTTTTTAAAATCAAAGTTTATAACAACAGTTAATAAATCTTATATCATCAGTGAAAAAGGTCATATTTCTCTTAAGGAAAATTTGTTATAAGTATTTTCTTATTTGAATATGAATTCATTATATACATGTACAGATTCGCCTCAAAGTATTCGCGAAAAAACAAGATGATGGAAATTAATTTCTCTATGATTTCATTATATACATGTATATTGCAACAATCAATAAAATTTTCTGAATGGTATACTTCAAACTTAAATTAAACATTGGTATATAATATATAATTAAACATATTTGAATTTAAAAATGTCACTTGAAAATTTATTTAGGTAATTTTGAAATACAAAATATTAATATGTAAAATGTACATTTATTTCCAAAATTACCTGTCTGTGCTGGAAACTGTAAATGTAAATTCAGGGTAGACCGACATATTTGGCAGTACTCCTTCTAATGAATATTCATGTTTTTTTCTAGTATTAATGTGTAATATTTTGTATAATTTCAGTATGAAAGATTTCTCCAACACGATTCTGTTACCATAGCTACTGTATTTGCACCAATCACATTTCCACCATCATCTGTATTGGTATTCAAAGAGGGGATGGATGGTTTGTATACATGTATTATATACCTAGATTTTGTAATGGGTTTCCCTTGTATCTTGTAATACTCAATAACATGTATGACTTTAACCATTGGAATTGGCAAAATAAAGATTTTGATAAGATCAATACCAAAACAAACAGCAGATATTGTCTTACATGATATTAGGGTGAACTGCATCATGATTTCAGTCAGTAATATTTAACCTTGAATGTGAATTTTATCCTCTTTGTAATGGAGTCAGTATTAGTATACATTGTATAAAAAAAGAGTACTAATTTGAATTTGGTCTTTGATGAACTCTTATTTCCATTGCATATTTTCAAAATGAAAGTCATGAGGCCTTGGATAAGACCTTAAAAACTGATGTCTCTTGTCACATAAGGTATGATATGCTAATGAACCCTCACTGGACATTGCCCTAGGTTCCACTTCAAAGGTAAAAGTATTTGCCACTCTAGCTGGTGGTGCTCCAATATAAGTGAATTATTCATGACTGTGACATCAATAACCACAATCAATCAAACAAATTTGCTAAAGTAATTCAGAAATTCTGCTATTGGTAAGAGTATAAATGTTGCTTTAAAATTGACAAGTAAGAAAATGAAATAAAAAGTGGTTTGTGTATAAAGACAAATATTCATTTATGTATAATAAAAATTGTCCTGAACTGAATACAGGTTCATTATGTAATTATATTTTTTAGGGAATCATGAATTAGTTGCCACAGGAACATTGTTATCTGTCAATCCAGATAGAATAGTTGTGAAAAGAATTGTCCTAAGTGGTTATCCATTCAAAATAAATAAAAAATCTGCAGTCGTCCGTTACATGTTCTTCAATAGAGGTAGGTTAAAATACTGTATTGAAACAAAAATATAGATAGGAATATATAGAACATTCCTTGGAATTATTGGGTCCTTGGTGGCAGAGTGGTTGAAAGTGCTTGCAGATGGATTACAGCACCTTACTGCCTACTTTTTAATCCTACCTGGGCAGATCCTAGTGCAAGAAAGTTTTTCAATTTACTTGTAGGTTTTTGGTTTTCACCAGGTACATGTACTCCAGTTTTTTCCACTTAGAACTGACCACCTTGATATAAGTACTAATTCTTGACTGGGGCATAAAAACCCTTTTAATCCAATTCTTGCCATTGTTTTCCTTTTAAGGTTTTAAGGAGAGATTTTCTCCAAGATCTCCAAAACTATTTATCAGTTTATAAAACTTGGCAGAAGTCTGAAATCTTGAGAGAAAAAAGAACAAACATACATGTTACTAACTGTATCTTCACACCTTTAATTGATTAAACATATGAACATTATTACCACCTCCCCTCTCCCAAACAATAAAAGGTAAAGCTTACAAAGATTTTCTTGTCTGTCAGTTGGTAATGCATACTTTTGAATTCAGAGCTCAATTCTAGTCTGTCAGATTCTAAGTGACTTTTTTGCTAAACACTTGTCATGACATTAATTTGATATTGTGACTTAGTTCTTGGTAGAGGTGAAACATACTGCATGTGTAAATAATTCTGTCTGCTTATTATCACAAGGACATTATATTGGTATAAATTTCTGCTTTTCACCTAAAGTGGGTTATGTTTTGATATAAACAAAATTATTTGGACTGAGACATACAAGTAAATCCTTTTATTCATAATAATGCAAAGTTTATGATCTCATAAAGTTACACTTTTAAGAGTTACTATGAAGGTTAAACTTTATAAATGTATATTATGATTTGCACACCTGTATTGGTTTGATTTGAATTCATATTACAGAGGATATTGATTGGTTCAAGCCTGTAGAGTTAAAAACAAAATGGGGAAGAAGAGGACATATTAAAGAACCATTAGGTACAGTTATCAGGAAATTATAATATTCATTTTAATGAAAAGGATCTCACATATTTAATTACATTTTTTTCATTAGATATAAATTAGCATAATATCATAATTTCCCTCTTGGAAATGGAACCAGCATACCACGTGATCAATACCTCTTACAGATGTGCGGAATGAAATGGATAATATCTACGTCAAATACATGTATTCCCCAAACAAACGTCGTTATTACGGGAAAACATAACTTTATGTGATTCCGTTGTCAATAGAAATAATTGTCCCGCACAAATGCCATGAGGTATCATGTGGTACTCTGGTGAATTCCATTGCAAATGGAAATATTCTTTAACCGGTAGTAAAAATACCTCGACACAAAAATAAACAAAACAATTTGCTACTTAACTAGGGATTAGTTCTACTGAAATTTGTATTGACTAGTTGCACAGAGTGCAGATTCAGCTTGTATGTATGGTGAATGCCAGTCATGCAGACTTGGAAAATGGGGTCTGTAAAATAATACATTCAAACAATCGTCAACCTAGATCTTTAAAATTTCACAGATTGTTTCTGTATATATGTGGATGTGCTCCTCACAGTCACTTTATGGCATTACTTTAGGATTTTTCAATTTCCCAGGCTTTTGAACATAGTTATGTTCTTTTCAAAAATGCTCTTGGTTAGAGACTGAGTTTTATCAGTGATTATAAGTTTTATTTATAAAAGTAGTTGTTTTGGTAGATACCGATACAATGATTTGATATTTAGCTCTTTGTTATTTTTCTGCAGGTACACATGGACATATGAAGTGTGTGTTTGATGGACAGTTAAAATCACAAGATACAATTCTCATGAACTTATATAAAAGAATGTTTCCAAAATGGACATATAATCCACACGTTCCTAATCCCCCGTTGTTAAGTAGTGCAATGGAAGAGGATGAGGGGGAGGAAGAGACAGAAGGGGAAGCCTATCAGATGTTTGATTAGTGACAATATTTTTTATTATGGATTTATCTGTTTCTAAATTCAAGAACAGACAATAAGAAAAATTAGATGGTTGAAAAGCCTGTTGGATAGTTTTGGTTTTAATTTGTGACACGACACTTCTGAAATTAGAGGCTGCTAAAAACTTGTTAAATTTCAGTTTGCCAGTAGCTGTTTTTTAAAGGGAAGGGAACTTCTTAAAACATTTTGATGTGTCAGTTGCCATTTACAATAAACATTTAAACCCTTGTTATTTTTTACTGGCCAAATTAATGTTGCTGTTACATATTAAATGTAAATTGTTACATTATATAATCATAAATGATTGAATGAAATTAAAAGATTAAATGATAAATTGCTTGGATTATTCATTGGTCAGTACTTTTACAGTATAAATCTGTATCTCAAATTTGTGGTCATGTTTTCTTCTCTTTAAAATTTTATGGAGTAGACAAGAATAATTGTTTTTACATTCTAGTCAAGATTCTTTCATTTAAATTTCTGGGATTGTGGAGGAAATTGGGAGCAAATGCAGAAAACCATCAATCCTTGACAAGGGAACTAAAACCTATCTCACATTAAAATCTGTCGGAATAGTGTTTAAGTATATTAATAAGCAACAATTTCTCAGTTTCATTTTACCTTCTTTTACCATTCCATTATTATTGCCCAATAAAAGGGCTGTCAATAACAAAAGATTTAGATTGGTTAAATAAAGATTTTTAGTGAAAATTAGTATTCCATGTTTCAAAAATCTGTATTTAAATAATGTATACTGGTAGTATTAACAAACTATATTTTCTATCTTTTAAATTTTTTTATAAACCATTTGATTATAAAGCTTAACCAATATACTCCATAAAGCCAGCCCCCGATAATAATGTGTTTACATACATGTACACATCTGGTCTCCCATGTATAGCATAAAATACACATACATGTATCTTTGGATAAAGTAGATCTTGCTACTAATGCAAGTTACATGCCATATGTTGACTACAATGATGGTGACTGTCACTGTTTAAAATTGCTCATAAAGCACTGATTACTGAAGCTGAACAATAGAAATACATGTAATTGATTTACACAAATGTTAAGGAAAATAATAAAGTACACTGATGAATCCCAGTTTTTTAATTTTCTGAATTTTTTTTTGATTTTCTAAAAATATATTTAAAAAAAAAAAAAAAAAAAAGATATCTTCTAACTATGATCCGTGACATTCATTTTCTAAAATTTTATTTCTTTTAGCTGTAAACAAACGGAATCCTCGGACCGGTTAGTTAGTGTTTATGAACTTGGAGCATGCATATGGGTGTACGGAAAAACCCTAGAATTGAAGGTGAAACACGACAGGTTGCATTAATTGTCCTTCATTAATATCCAGATGTATTTGAAATGGTGTTATGTATCCCTTACTAAGTCACAAATGACAAATTCAACGAAGTTCTGTGTTTAATTTATCGTATTTCACCGTTTTGAAAGTTGTGTTTAAATGACCTGGGTTTTGATGACGTAACCATGTTCTAATATTAGATCCCAAATGCTGCATTTTGGTGGGTGAATACTGTAATTTCTGTATTTATTCGAGCTTTTATTGTTGAACCAAATGTAACATTGTTCTTTAGGAACATCATTAATTAGATTAGCACCGTTTTATTTTTTTCTTTGGAAAACTTAATGCAGCTTTAAACATCAGAATAAATAGAGAAGCCTGTTTTTTTTAATGCAGTTAAGAGATTGAATCAAAATCCTTGTAAATATGAGACAGAAGGGTTCACAATTATACTTTTTTGGTGGACCAGAACTTCATGTAAGAAACTAATTGCATTTTTAATACTAAGTCACTGGATACTCTTACAGCATAAGAAGTGAACAACAAAACTTTATTTTATTTTGTACATTTATTTGTAAAATACACACACACACACAACTACTATCCTTCTTTTAACTGATTTTCAAACACATCTCTTAGTAAATTCATACTGTCTGCACACCTCATTTCTGCTATACGGCTAGAATCTTTCCAACTGAAAACACAATAGAGAAATTCACTGTATTAGAGAAATGCCAAGCAAACGAACAACCCAAATCCACAAAATGTTTGCAACAAAGATGAACTTCCAATACAATTTTAAAGTAATGACTAATTTTAAATGAATGCACAAATGTAACTTGAATAAATAACAAATCTAGTGAAACAAATGAAACAGTGAATGTACCAATAGGGGTTTTATAGATATGTATATAAATTTATACTAGGAGGTTTTTTAGAAAATTGTGACAACACATTTTTATAGATATTTATACAAACAAAAGTTTATGAAATTTGTAAATTTATATCAAGAGGTTTATATAAATTTATAAATTATTACCAGCAGTTATATAGAAAATTGTGCCATTACAGGTTTAAAGAAATTGGTAATTTATACCAACATCAAGAGAGGTTTATAGATGAATTGTGTATTTGTTCTAACAGAGGTTTATACAAATTTTGTTATTAAAAATTTTAAAGGTTTCAGACTGAATATATATCACGATAGTAATTCTATTTATGAAATCAACATTATAGTGTTAAACAACTAATCTTACATGTGTACATTACCTGTTTCGTATTTGTTTCCATCTATCCATGTGATTTAATAATAACTGTTCTGGAGGTGGAGCTTGATCTGGATCCTAAAATTTAATAGGATACATGAAAATTATTTCAATACATAATACTAAGGAACTCTATCTGAGTCTAACAAGAAAAAGAGAATAACTTCTTGGAAAACTTCTGTATCTTTTCGAAAGTTACATTTTATGAGTTAAACAATTAAGTTGAATATGTACATGCAAAGTACAAGCTCCATTCTTTGCCTTCATTTATTCAGTCAGAGTTTGGCATTATAATGGGGTATAGCGATCCAATGATAAATCAAAAGAAACCTATAACAATAAACTTAAAAGAAGTAGGCTCAAAAATAGGTGACAAAAAGTAGGATAACAAAGTGATCATGGGGTAATATGAGGTTTGCCTTTAATCCTCTTGGGGTCCTAACACAAAGCATGAAAGAATGCAAATAGTAACACTGTTACTATAATGACCAACACACAATAACTTATCATTATTATTTATGATGATAGCTGATTACTAGATCCAAGCAAAATTTGGATAATTCACTCGTATAGAGTCCTGTTAATATGATACAAAATGACCAAAATGAGGCAAAGGTTAGCAGTACACAGACACTTCAGTTGTAAGACTGAGAACAGAGTAAGTTTTTTCCCCACTATGCACCATGTTTGAGTGGCACAGTTCTATCTGATGATGTCTGCTAAGACTTGAAATGGGTAAACACTGTTCTTTCATCTATCACTTTGCATATTTGTAAATAGTGATATAAGTCCAAAAATCTTTCTGCTGAGACTTAAAGAACCAATGCTTTGTGTCACAGTAGGTGTCACAAAAAGAACCTTTGTAATCTTTCATAAGTTCATCACTTTCACTCAATACCTCCATGTTATCCTACTTACATAATTAATATCTAGATGCTCATCCTGTTGAGGTATAAGAGGGGGTATTCTAAGATCTTGGTATCCATCAGGGTCTGGCTTAATGGGTGAAGGTAATTTATAAATATTTGGTATGTTTTCTGTCTATAAAGCAAAAATAACAAGATTTACACTAAAAAGTTCATGTTGACACTGATCTAGATGTCAGTGTACTTTTTATCAAATTTAAAGCTAGAAACAAACATTTGTCAAAAACAAAGATGTAGCCTTATTTCCTTTTTAAGAAACATTAACTGTTAAATAATATACACAGGTGCATGAACTTGTAGGTATGGCATGAGCCCTCTATATCTAAAATGACTGATATAAATTTATTATGACATTTTATATTCTGATTGCATGGTAGAAAAGATTTAAATATATATTAATTTTTTAAAACTATACCTCTTCATCTTCACTTGCAGAAACTGCTGGGTCAGGTTCTGGTGTTGGAGTTCTCTCCCTTGGTCCTAGATCTCTCTTGTGAGGTTGATTTTTCAACCAAGCCCTGGCTATAGGATAAAGAGCTGTATCTTGGTCAAATTGAGCTAAGTCTACACTCCGATCAAACAGCTTCATTACATATGTGTCTGAAAAGTTAGAAGCAAAGGGTATATATGTATATAATGGTCATTTCTGGCAATTTTTTTTTAATTGAAGATGCTTACTTTACCATTAATAAATTCTTGTACAAATTTAAAACTAATTGTGTTGGTTCAAACTAGGTTTCTTCAGAACAACATGTCTCATCTTAGTATCCAGCTCATTAAAAAAAAACTTGATTAAAAACTGTCAACCTTTGTTAATAAAAAAATCTCTAATGCTCGACTCTGATGCTCAATATTACATGCCAAAGCTCATGGTCAAACTCTCAAACATTGAAAATAGCAAATTTTATGTAGGCCTGTTAGTAAATTAATAAACAATCATCGGTCTCAAGATACAAAACACAAATAACTTACGATGGTACATCCCAGATTGTCCAGAATCTTGGTCATCTCTTCTCTTTCTTTTCCTACTTCCTTTATTTAAAAGACTTCTCTTGGTAGGTGAGCTGATTGGGGAAGAGTCACTGAAATATAACAAACTGCTGATAAGATCTATTCTTAAATGTAAAACATGGAATCCAGAGTAAATTAAACATGTGGATTCTAATACAGAATGATACTTTGAATTGAAAAATATGGCTTTACACCCTACTATAGTGAATTTTATGCACTTAGAATATTTTTGGTGATCTGTCTATCTTCACTTTTATCCAATTTTTTTTTTACTGTTATCTCTATTTGGCATATGAAATTTTTCTGATAAAAGTTAAAAACATTTTCATTATAACCAAATTTTTTTTTTACTCTGTTTGCCCTCACAACAACACAAAAAATGATTTATTTTATCAATGCAATAATGGAGTTGGAAAAAGATAGTCAAAGAAACTCACAATCACTTTTTTTTTTCAGTTTGATCCCAGATTTTGTGTTGCACATTGCGAAAAACCACATGTACATTATCTGATTCTGGTAGATAACCACAAAATATGCCAACAGATATGCAAACCTCAGGTACACACTTCATTCTAGCCCTATTTGCAATATCAACAAAGACAGATCACAAGAAATAACATCTTAATAAAATCATAAAATAAAATTCATAACAAAAAAACTTCTACCAGTATTCAGTAAATAAGGCTTTGGTACACAAATGGCAGTAACCTAATATTTGTTTGATATTTTGTAGTTTTACCTGAGTATATCTGCTTGTGAAATTCCACCTTCTCCCTCACTGGATAAATGTCTACAAATACAAGGAAATTGTATATAAACTTTCTAAAGAATAAATCATACATGTACATTTTACTTGTATTCAAGGCCATGAGAGACATCAAACTAAATGATAGATAAGTCAAGATATTAATAAAACCTTTGTATACTGTGACGGATAAAGAGGAGTAGAGTAAGTCAAAATTCTTTCACCTATAACATTGTGGTCAGTTCTGCATTGATTGAGGCAGCCTAAATGCCCATAGATATCAGAGACAAACTTTCTCATCACTAGGATCTGCCCCAACCAGGATTTAAATACTTAGAGGCACTGCGGTAAATGATAGAGACTTTTCAGTGTCATTTGGTTTCAAAATGCACATACCTTATCTGCCATTTAAAGTTTATATACATCTTAATTATAAAATGTATACTATTGATTAAGGCTAAAAAAAAAGGTTCTGAGCCATAATAGTAAATTACATTCATTCTAAATTCAACAGAATACACACCCTTCATCTCTTTTATCAACTAACAATTGTAAAGTTGCATCAAATTTAGTTCTAGCAGATAACATTTCTGAGACACCTAAAATAAACAAAAGAAAATAACATTTTTTAGAGATTGAAAAGGAGTCCCTAGAATTTTCAGATCATCATGTAATAACCAAATCAGCACCAGACTGACACTTGTTCCGAGTTATTTTAATAATTTTTTAACACGGAGATGTTTCATGGATGACCTAATTAGTTACCAATATAAAATTGTAGTAGTTGAACACTTTTGACAACTGTCTTCCTGTTGAAGAATAGACTGTTATATGTACTTGGGTCAGATATTTATTAGACTTGTTAATTGATATTTGTCATATTTACTGTTATATAATAAACTTTATTGTATTTAATTTTTTTATATTAAATTTGCCTAAAATTATAAGAGAAGATGACAATTTACTGTTTGAAAATATAAAAATATTGTTTTTCTATGCAGAAAGTCTGAAGCAAATATCATAACATGCCTGGTCTATATTTCGTTTTCCCCTTGAAATTAGAATGTCATCAAAGATGGCTGATGAAGTATCCACAGATTGAAAACAGTGCCAATTCTGTGTATTCTGAATGGCAATTAAAGACAAAAACTTGGTAATTAATAGAAACTATCCCAGAAAAATAAAATATGATTTATCAGCTCCCATAATTTTGTTTCATTTGCATATTTTGTAATTCATTAGGGTCTCCAATCACAGATGGTAGAGGATACCATAAGAAATGTAAGTGTTTGGTGTAATGTTTGGGTGTCCCATGACCAAAAAAGATGAAATAAGTTTGGAAAACATACAGTGACGAGCCACCAAGAGATTAGCATTGTAAGGAAATTCAAACTATGAAGAAAGATAAAGAAAATTACGTCTTTCAACATTAGAATATAGTAGATTAAGATTAGAATTTGTTGAAATTTACAAAATCTTAAATAACATCGAAACCGTTGGAGGAAATGTACTGCAGAGGTCACCCTATACAGCAAGCAGAGGCCACTCTCTAAAGCTGTACAAAAAAGATCAAGAACAAATATTAGCTCATCCAGTTTAAGTTCAAGATCAATCCACAAGTGGAACCAACTACCAGCATATGTGGCAGAGTCAACTTCAATTAACATGTTTAAATCCACACTGAATGGTTGCTACTTTCCAAACAAATTTAAACCTAGTGTAGCAGTCTGGGTAGCTCAGTTGGTAGAGCACTCGCCTATAGTGTGGATGGTCCCAGGTTCGATCCATCAGTCAACCCTGCATTTTTTTCCTTCCTGTTACAGTTTGGTGGTCAGCGTGGCCCTCGGAAGTGGTGGACTGACAATATCAAGCCATATAAAGTCCATCCAAGGGAACTTAGGATGAGATTTCCCATAAAAAATAACAATGGAGGAATGTAAAAAATAACAATGGAAGAATGTAGCGGTCTGGGTAGCTCAGTTGATAGAGCACTTGCGAAAGTGTGGGAGGTCCCAGATTCGATCCCAAAATCATTAACACTCAACTTTCTTCTTATTTTGATCAATATCGTTTCCACTCCTACCTGTCAGCTTTTCGAGCTGGATATGGCTGTCAAACAACCCTCATAAGAATTATTGAAGACTGGCGTAAAGCTTTGGATGAATACATTGCTGCTGTCCTCATGGACCTATCAAAGGCATTTGATTGTCTACCCCATGATCTTTTGTTGTTGAAACTTAAAGCATATGGTCTATCACAATCTGCTGTAGATTTAATGGAAAGTTATTTGAGCAATAGAAGCTAGTGTGTCAAACTAGGGTCATTACTTAGCAGTTGGCAATCACTATACAAAGGTGAGCCTCAGGGATCAATATTAGGACCAGTCCTATTCAATGTTTTTATAAATGATATATTTTACTTTGTAAATAACTGTAAGTTATATAATTATGCAGATGACAACACTCTCTCTTATTCAGACAAAAACCTAAACAACGTAATACAAAATCTAGAAAAAGACAGTCTATCTCTCATAGAATGGTTCTCATTCAATAAAATGCAAGCAAATCCTGACAAATTTCAAGCCATTGCTATTGGCAAAAAATCTAAAAACTCTAATATAACTTTTAACTTAAACCAAAATATAATAAACTGTGATAATGAAGTAAAACTTTTAGGCATTACAATAGACTTTGAACTTAAATTTAAAACTCACATCTCTGAAATTTGTAAAAAAGCCTCATGACAATTAAATGTTCTAAAACGTATAAACATCTAAATAGGCTAGGTAAACTAACCATATACTACTCATTTATACTATCTACACTTCAACTACTGTCCATTGACATGGCATTTCTGTGGACAAGTAAATACCAAAAAAATAGAAAAAATCCAGGAGAGAGCTTTATGCTTTATTTATGAAGACTATGTCAGTTCTTATGATGACCTACTAGACAAATCAAAATTACCATCACTGAAAGTCAGGCGAATGAGAACCATGGCTATCGAAGTCTTTAGAATAGTTACAAAAAATTTGCCCAACCTATTTACATGATCTTATCAAAATCAAACAATAACATTTTTCTTTTAGATACCATAATAGAGCAGAAATACCTAGAGTAAAAACAACCAGGTATGGACAAAACTCTTTTCAGTTTACTGGTGCCAAGCTGTGGAATGAGTTGCCAGATCACTTTAGATTGGAAACATCTCTTAACCATTGTAAGAGCCTAATAAACCAGTGGTCTGGCGGCTCATGTCACTGCGTGGCATGCAGACAAAACTAATAATTTAAGCATGGCTCTTTTAACTTAATTTTATTTAATTTTCTTTTAAGCTTAGTCTAGCTACATTAGATGCTTCTATATTATTAGTGCTTTATTTTATTTTTGGGATGTGATTATGCTTGCATCCTGGCTTCACTTCATTTTTATTTCATTATATTATTTTAATAACAGTTGCTTCATTGTGCTACTTTTTATCTACTGTGCTTAATTTTAATACTGTGTGCTTACTGTTTTATGTTAATCTAATTTGTGAATTTGTCTCTGTATATATATATATTGATGTCTCATTTGTATAGTCGATTCAAAAGCTCATTAGAGCTTATGTTTACTTGTTATGTTTTTATCGACTTTAAATAAAAAAATATGTATTGTATCCCCGGTCCGACCCTGCATTTTTTCTCCTTCCTGTTCCACTAGTTGTTACTAGTGTTAGTACTCAGTATTGGATATATCAAGTATGACATTAAAAGCATATATAGTGTATATATGTACATAAGATTTTAATTGCAAATATAAAATTAGAAAAAGCCACCTGGCCCGGAAATTAAAGTGTTTTCAGATGTCTTAACTATTAGATGCGTCAATAGAAGCAGTATCGCGCTTATTACGGCGCTGGATTCAGTAAGAGTGCTAGGGCCAAGCCACATTAGGCACATGATAATTAAGACTAATCAACTAGTGTGCTGAATAGACCGGTACAGAGGATTGGAAGAAGATAATTCAAACTAAAGCAGACATCCCATAGATAACCAAAATAAATAAATAAATAATGGAAGGGTTTCTAAATAATGTATGGTTTTTTAGCGATTACCGTGTTTATTTCGGCTTCCCGACATCTTCAAAGTTCCGCCTTGTGTGTCTTTGTGTCACTCTGTTTGATTGGTTGTTTGAAAATTGTTAAAAAGTGTATCAAAAATATATACAAATAGAATTCAGTGCAGTGTGAGGTGATTTCAAAATAAAATGATTAAATGAAGGGTATTTGCTAAATTAAAAAAAATGCAATTCAAAACAAACAACCTAAACTTATGAATTATAAACGCCACTATTATGATAATTCAACTTAGAGCAATCTCAAATGTAACTGTAGTTATGCGACTTCTTGATAACAAGAGTTATCTCTCTTGTTATTTGTATTTACTTTAAAATTCCTACATCGTAGTATTTCTCGTCACTTTCCGTAAGTCACGTGTTCACTTTGGAAATTGCCGAGCAAACACCCAGACTGCGATATGAATTGAAACATGCGGCCGAAATTTGGCATCGATTAAGAATTTATTAATTATGATTTGCGATTTGCGTTAGGAAGCACAAAGGAGGTATGTTTTAACTCAAATTATATCTCAATTATTAGCTAAATGTTAAATGAATTTTTTTCTCTTTTATTTTATTTGTAATCTTAGTAATTTAGTTTAGAAATACGAAATAATTTTTTGTATGTGTGCGTGCGTATGGTGAGATAGAGAGAGATTTTCGCTCATTTTATATGTTCTTTAAATTTAATGTTATAATTACATTTGTTATTCAATAATTAATCTGATTTGAGAGTACGAAATTAATAGAATGTAAGTTGTGTGAGAGTAGTGCGTGATTTCTTTACCAGTTTTGCTAATGAATGTTATGTTTTATTATATGCGCGTTTGAGAATTATTATTTTTTGCGATCATGTGAGAATGCGTATGCGTGAGACTAAAGTATAATCGATATGTGCGATATTTGCTATGAGTTTATTTTCATATATTTCAGTTTCACGTAGAGATTTATTGGTAAAGGAAGAATATTTATGTGATTTACAATAAGTATTATTTGAGGCTGCGAACTATCATGTGTTATTGTTAATCTTCGAAACCTTTATGCGACACCAATAAATATCTGTAGTTGAACTCATGTGTCTTTCCTGATTTTTTTTTGCGGATATAAGATTGATGTATGTATCATCACCAAACGGCAACCAACAGCTCCACGGTTGCTGCCGTCACAGTGAAACTCCTTTTTGGTAAAAAGGAAAAATCAACGACAATTTTAAGAATTTACATTTACATTGCGTTTTGTGGGATTGGATACTTTTCCATAGAAAGGAAACTTTTTAATTTCATTATTAATAGGAAATTCCAGCGCTCCAGGGATCCATTACAAAATAACCCTAATAAAGTTAATTAGAAGTGAATTTTATTACCGTCTTATCTGGAGGAACTGCAGCTGTGTATATACAAAACGGTGACATTAAATTAATGTGCCAGTGGGAATACCGTTTAATGTTACAGATTACTGTCAGTGAAACAACTGATTAAAGATTATTTATATTTAAAACTGACCATTGCAAACTAAAGTGAGGATTTATTTATTTTGGTTGACTTGCTTCTTCAGATTTGCAACTAATTATAAGAACTTGTAAACATTAGTGAAAGTGATACTCTTGTTTAATAGAACTCTGAGATACAAAACTGTTTAATCAATTTTGAATTATATGTTCATTTTATGGGCTTAAGCGAAGTGTGTGTATTTAAATGAATTTATGTGTTTATGTGAATGCCAAACCGCATGTTTCTAAATTTTGACAAATTTTGAAACCCCAAGCCATCCCTTTCCAATTTAAATTTTAATTTTTTTTTAAAAATATATTTTGGTTTTAAATTTTCCCTTTCGTAAATAAAAAAAAAGGTAAGTAAATATACTATATTCTTAAGATCTGACAACCGTTAGTATTAGTCAAAATTATTATGACAGCTCATAAGGGAAATATGGACACAAATTTATCTGAAGATACTGTCATTAAAGGTGAAGATGAAGATCAGACATCAAACGGTGAGTTACTTGAGGTCGAAGCTGAAACCCAGGTAGGTAAAAGAAACAGAAAATTAACCGATAAAGGACTTAAATTTAAGGTAGAAACTACTTTCTCCAATTTTAAGTCTAAAATATCCCAGTGGCGATCACAATCGAATAAACTTTCCGTGATTTTATCTGACATCGAGAGTCTGCCAACGATACGCGCCGAGCGCGACAAAATTGAATTAATTCTTTGCGACTTAAGTGAAATATGTGACAACTTGACACGTCTTTTAGCACAGGGTGAAGAAACTGACGATGCCGACTTTTTCAAACAAACGTTAGACAACATTTTAAAACGTTTTGATGAGATTGAGACAGAACACCACAAGCTAATGCTTACAGTAGCAGATTCAATTCGAGAAATTAAATCTGAAAGCGGTGCATCAGGTTCGATGTTGTCCTTTTTGACAAATCGATCTCACAAAAGCAATAAGTCTGACGCGGCAGTAAGAGCAGCAACGCTAAAAGCGAAATTAAAATATTACGATGCGGAAACTAAATCCAAGGCAGAATTAGAAAAAATCCAATTATTACAGCAGTTAGAAATAGCAAACGCGGAGATTAAATTATGTGAAATAGATAAATATGAATTAACTGATCTGCCGAAAGATGACATGAATAATTATGTAGATGAATACCTCAACAAGCATGCATTAACAGAATTCGAAGATACACAAGATGTTAAACCTTCACTTCCTCCTTTGCAGAATTTCCTTTCTACCCCACTTAATACGTGTATTTCGACGTCAGTGTTCGAAACGAGGCCCACTTTTGCGCCTGAAGCTACAATTAAGAAAACTAGCGTAGCTACCGCTAATTATGGGGCAAATGCGAACTACGTGTCCGATAGAAAGTGCGGAACTGCTGCGAACAACTTGTTCACTGCGAATGCGCCACACAGTTCAATTGTGACTAATTTGAATCCGATGGCAACAGAGTTTTGCAATAAACAGACCTCAGAGTTACCATATATTAACAGTACTGACACATTTAACACCCAGATGTATTCCACGTTGCCTGCGACTTCCGTTTTCCAAGGACGTACATCTACGGCTAATAATGCGACAAATGCGACATTCAGTACGGAAAATGGGTTGTTTATGATAGCAAAGTCTATTGCAGACCAAGTAAGTCTAAGTAGGCTACCCCTACCCGAACCTACGATATTTCTCGGTGACCCGCTTAAGTTTCCGGGTTGGAAAGCCGCTTTTCATACTCTTATTGAGCAGCGACAGATTCCACCTTCAGAAAGGATTCATTATCTTAAAAAATACATTGGCGGACCTGTTCGAGAGGTAGTCGAAAATTTCTTTCTACTTTCGACAGAAGATGCGTATGACGAAGCTAAAAGGCTTCTTGAGCAGCGATATGGCGATTCATTTGTAATAGCTAACGCCTTCAGGGACAAGTTAGACAAATGGCCTAAGATAAGTTCAAATGATTCAGCTGCGCTTCAAAAATTCGCTGACTTTTTACGACAATGTGATACCGCGATGGCATCAATCACAAGTCTTTCCGTTCTAAACGATAACAGGGAGAACAGAAAGTTACTTACAAAATTGCCCGATTGGCTTGTTAAAAGATGGGGAAGGATTGTAGCACAACGAAAGGAAGAAAATAGAGAATTCCCGTCATTTAAAGAATTCATGAAGTTTGTTGTAAAGGAGGCTGAGATAGCTTGTGATCCAGTAACCTCCATACACTCTTTAAAACCCGATAATAGTCATGCTGATTGTAACAGTGATCGAAAATTTAGATTTAACAGATCAGAAAAACCATCCAAGGGTCGCGCATTTAACATGGAAGCACACGAAGACCGTCTACCCTCGGCGAATTTAAACAATCGCAGAAATATACGCGATATTTGCGCGCTTTGTAGAAAGCAACATAATATTGACCACTGTCGACAATTTTTATCAAAGCCGCTCGAACAACGGAAGGAATTTGCTAAGAAAAACAAACTTTGTTTTGGGTGTTTAGCAAGTGGTCATGTTTCAAAAAGATGCCGACAACGAAAACAGTGCAAGGAATGCTTCAAGATGCATCCCAGTTCCCTGCATGGAGATGTAGTTGTTAGAAACGAAGAAATTCAGAATAAAACAGCCACAAATTCTGAAGATACTAAACAAAAACAATCAGTTTCCTGCTACGTGCGCTGCTCCGGTAATTGCGACAAAAGTTCTATGATAGTACCTGTGTATGTATCTCATTGCGAAAATCCCGAGAAAGAAGTTTTGGTTTATGCCTTGTTAGACACACAGTCAGACACTTCATTCATTTTGAACACAACAAAGGAAAGTTTGGGTGTACAAGGAACAAACGTTAACTTATTACTTTCTACTATGCATGCCGAAAACAAGCTGGTACACTGTCAAAAGGTAAAAGGACTTGCGGTTCGAGGATTTAATAGCGATAAGAAAATTTACCTTCCAGATGTTTTTACAAGGGATATAATGCCAGCGAATAGAAAACATATACCAACGTCAGAAATGGCAAAGAAATGGTCATATCTTGAGCCAATATCCAGCGAGCTGATGACACCAAATGAGTGCGAAATTGGTCTGCTAATAGGCTACAATTGCCCACAAGCTTTAGTGCCACGTGACGTCCTTGCGCCGTCAGAAGATGGTCCTTATGCCCAAAAAACTGACCTAGGTTGGGGCATAATTGGAGTTATCGAACATAACTGTGAAGAAAATTGCGAAAATGACGAAATTGGAGTAAGTCACAGAGTGGTAACTTGTAAGGTACCAACAGACATAAATATTGATGAAAGGTCCGACACCGTAAGATTCACCGTCAGAAATAAGTTAAAGGAAGTTATTACTCCAGAGAATGTTCTAAAAATGATGGAACTCGATTTCAGTGAATGTTTAGATGATAATTCGGCGTTATCCCGCGAAGATGTTAAATTTATGAAGATTATGAAAGAAGGTGTGCATGTTGCAAATGGTAAGTATGAAATGCCATTGCCTTTCAAAGACGAAATGCCGAATTTACCCAGTAACAAAGTATTGGCATTTCACCGACTGTTACATCTGAAGAAACGCTTGAATAACAATAAACAGTTCCGTGATCACTATTACGCTTTTATGAATGGTCTTCTAGAGAAAGGTCACGCTGAGAAGGTACCGGAAACGGAAACTGACAATATTGATGGACATTCATGGTACATACCGCATCATAGCGTATACCACCCAAAGAAACCCGAAAAAATACGCGTGGTATTCGACTGTAGCGCGAGATACAAAGGCATGTCCCTGAATGACCACTTACTAAAAGGTCCTGATCTCACAAACGCGCTAATAGGAGTTCTATGTAGATTTAGAAAGGAACCCGTAGCTTTCATGTGCGACATAGAACAAATGTTTTATCAATTTCAAGTTAATCCAGAACACAGAGATTTTCTTAGATTCTTATGGTGGGACAACGAAAACATGTCAGGTGATCCCAAAGAATATAGAATGAAGGTTCATTTATTTGGGGCTGCGTCGTCACCTGGTTGTGCAAATTTCGGACTTAAGCAAATAGCTACTGATCAAATGTCGGAATTTGGACAAAGCGTAGTCAATTTTATCAAAGATGATTTTTATGTGGATGATGGACTTAAATCAGTATCCGATGCCACAGAAGCCATTAACATGATAGAGAGTAGTATCGAAATGTGTAAAAGAGGTGGTTTGCGACTTCACAAGTTTATCTCCAACTCAAAGGAAGTATTGCAACGAATAAGACCGGAAGACAGAGAAAAGGGCTTAGAGGATGTAGACTTACATTATGAAAAATTACCAGTTGAGAGAGCTCTGGGTATACAGTGGTGTGTTGAGTCCGACAAATTTCAGTTTAAAATAACCTTGAATGATCGACCACCCACTAGACGAGGTATATTGTCTACTATATGTTCTGTATACGATCCATTAGGATTTATTGCTCCATTTACTTTAGTAGGTAAACAGATTTTACAACAATTATGTAAAGATCAAGTAGGATGGGATTGTCAGCTTTCTAGTGACTTAGAAGCTAAATGGGAGCAATGGAAAATGAATGTACACAATTTGAAGCATTTAAACATATCGAGGTGTATAAAGCCGGAAGGATTTGGTGAAGTCTCTGATATTTCACTACATCATTTTTCAGATGCCAGTAGCACAGGTTATGGGCAATGTTCGTATATCAGACTCGTAAACACAGAGGGACGTATACATTGTGCGTTATTGATGGGAAAAGCGAGAGTTGTTCCCCTTAGACCGATAACCATACCTCGCCTTGAGTTAGCGGCTGCTGTGTTGTCGGTAAAAATTAGCAGTCTATTGGTTCGAGACTTAAAATATGAAAACATTACAGAATATTTTTGGACGGACAGTAATGTTGTTCTAGGCTATATAAATAACGATTCGCGTCGTTTTCACGTCTACGTAGCGAATAGAGTACAGCAGATCAGGGACAGAAGTAAACCTGCTCAGTGGAATTACGTAAAATCTAATGATAATCCTGCAGATGTTGCGTCACGAGGTTGCACGAGTAATGAGTTGCTGGAAAACTCAAAATGGATTCAAGGACCCGACTTTCTTTGGACCACAAACCCTACAAACTATGCGAAATCTGGAAGTTTTGAGATCAACGCAGATGATCCGGAAGTTAAGAAAGTTAAAGTATTTGCGACTAAGGCCACTGATGTCCCAAAAGAGAGCTCTATGCTTGATCGTTTTAGTTATTTTTCGGAATGGACACGTCTCAGAAGAGCGGTCGCTAATTGCTTAAAGTTTAAAGAGTTGTTGCGTAACAAGATTTTCAAAAGAGTTGAAGGGGATTCAAAGTCAAAGGTTACAGAAAAACAGTTAAGCTTGACGGTTGAGGAGTTAAAATCGGCAGAGTCGGAAATTATGAAGTTGGTGCAAGCAAATGCGTTTGCAAATGAAATTGACTTATTAAAGATAGATGGTAGTAAAATGAAACGAAACAAGCGAACTTCTATATTTAACCTTAATCCAATTCTAGATAAGAACGGACTTTTGCTAGTTGGTGGAAGAATTCAATTAGGAAATTATAACAAGGAATTTAAGCATCCAGTCATACTTCCTAGGAACTCTCATATTACAGAGCTTATCATTAGGCATTTCCACAACAAGCTTCAACATCAAGGTCGCGGAATTACAGTTAACGAAATACGGGCCAATGGCTATTGGATAATCGGAATTAGTTCTGCCGTTTCAAGATTAATTTACAAATGCGTGACTTGTCGGAGACTTCGAAGTAACGTTCAAAATCAAAAAATGGCGAATTTGCCTGTTGACAGACTATCCCCAGAAGCTCCGTTCACATACAGTGCAGTAGACTATTTTGGACCATTTTATATAAAAGAGGGCCGAAAACTGTTAAAAAGATATGGCGTTTTGTTTACATGCATGAGCTGTAGAGCAATTCATTTGGAAACTGCGAACTCTCTTGACACAAGCTCCTTCATTAATGCGTTGCGACGATTTATTTCAGCACGAGGGCCTGTGCGGCAATTACGGTCCGACAGAGGAACAAATTTTATTGGTGCTGAAAGAGAGTTAAAATTTATCCTTCAAGAGCTGGACGATACTGAAATCCAGCGATATATGACTGACAACGGGTGCGATTACATTGTTTTTAAACAAAATGTTCCATCAGCAAGTCATATGGGAGGCGTATGGGAGCGACAAATTAGATCTGTAAGAAATGTATTGTCATCCCTTATGCACCAGTCTGGAACACAGTTAGACGATGAAACATTACGCACTTTTATGTGCGAAGCGACGGCTATTGTTAACTGTCGACCTTTAACTACTGACAACTTAAACGATCCTAATGCGACCGAACCTCTGACGCCTAATCACCTATTGACGCTGAAATCTAAAGTTATTTTACCACCCCCTGGTAAGTTTCAACGAACGGACTTGTACGCTCGGAAACGTTGGCGTCGCGTTCAGTATTTAGCAGATATATTTTGGTCTCGCTGGAGAAAAGAGTTTTTACAAAACTTGCAAGTGCGCTCTAAATGGACTTCAGAAAAGCGAAATATGAAGGTAGGTGACATAGTTTTAATAAAGGACGATAATATGCCAAGAAACGAATGGCATCTTGGCAGGATTACCGAAACGTACCCTGAAGAAGATCTGCTTGTGAGAAAGGTAAAGGTTGTTACAAGAAACGGTTCTCTTGAGCGACCTATACATAAGTTGGTATTATTATTGGAGACCGAAGAATTCCCCAACGGGGAGCCAAGTTAAAAGGTACAAAGTATTACAATTCTACTTTTGTAATTTTTAGAAAACCTTTTTGTTTTGTTAGATTTTGAAAGAAAATTATAACTAATTTTGGGGAGCCATGTAACTGTAGTTATGCGACTTCTTGATAACAAGAGTTATCTCTCTTGTTATTTGTATTTACTTTAAAATTCCTACATCGTAGTATTTCTCGTCACTTTCCGTAAGTCACGTGTTCACTTTGGAAATTGCCGAGCAAACACCCAGACTGCGATATGAATTGAAACATGCGGCCGAAATTTGGCATCGATTAAGAATTTATTAATTATGATTTGCGATTTGCGTTAGGAAGCACAAAGGAGGTATGTTTTAACTCAAATTATATCTCAATTATTAGCTAATGTTAAATGAATTTTTTTCTCTTTTATTTTATTTGTAATCTTAGTAATTTAGTTTAGAAATACGAAATAATTTTTTGTATGTGTGCGTGCGTATGGTGAGATAGAGAGAGATTTTCGCTCATTTTATATGTTCTTTAAATTTAATGTTATAATTACATTTGTTATTCAATAATTAATCTGATTTGAGAGTACGAAATTAATAGAATGTAAGTTGTGTGAGAGTAGTGCGTGATTTCTTTACCAGTTTTGCTAATGAATGTTATGTTTTATTATATGCGCGTTTGAGAATTATTATTTTTTGCGATCATGTGAGAATGCGTATGCGTGAGACTAAAGTATAATCGATATGTGCGATATTTGCTATGAGTTTATTTTCATATATTTCAGTTTCACGTAGAGATTTATTGGTAAAGGAAGAATATTTATGTGATTTACAATAAGTATTATTTGAGGCTGCGAACTATCATGTGTTATTGTTAATCTTCGAAACCTTTATGCGACACCAATAAATATCTGTAGTTGAACTCATGTGTCTTTCCTGATTTTTTTTTGCGGATATAAGATTGATGTATGTATCATCACCAAACGGCAACCAACAGCTCCACGGTTGCTGCCGTCACACAAATCCAAAATTGAGTATAAGTCATCCGTTAAGAAATCCAACATCCTGAAAATTGACTACCATATGTAATTTTGTCTCATTCATTGAGTACCCTTCTAGTCATGGTATATGGATATGCAAAGCCGTTAAGAGTTATGATTTTCAGGACCAAGTACCCTTCCAAAAGCATTACACCAATGGACGTCAACTGCAATGCTCATCGGTGGATGACTTATTTATCAGTTTTCTCGATACGTATTAGCAGGGATTTATAACACTAGCTATATACGTCCCTGGTATTAGTGTTTTCAAGTCTTGTTTATTTCGGATTTTATGTGTAACAGGAGGGAGAAAAAATAAAAAAAATTCAGGGTCGGACCGGGGATCGAAAATAAAAAAATTCAGGGTCGGACCGGGGATGGAACCTCCCGCGCGAGTGCTCTACCAACTGAGCTACCCAGGCCACTACATTTGTCGTTAACTTGTATTCATTATGCGGTGCTATTAATTGTGCTAACTGTTGCCAAGTATTTCCATCCCTTCTTCGGTGTTAATGATCATGACGTCCTGCTCATCACTTTGAATTAAAGGCTTCTTTGGTTTAATCGATGATATTTAAATTCAATTAAGTGAGTTACGAAGCACGAAATTAACTTTAAGTTGTAACATATTTGTTATATCCTACTTAAATATTTGACTTAACATGATCAAAAGTGGTTATGGTCATAAACGTTAAAATGAACATACTGATAATTAATGTATCTCTAAAGATTCAAGTTACTATTACACAAAAACCTTCGGAATATTCACATTTTAGTTTGCTCTATTCCCATGATATGTAAAATGATGTTTGATTGGCTGATAAACGGTACCTGCGGTTGCATTTTCTCTCTGCTTGTAAATAAATATACTTACCACTCGAAAACTGTAGAAATGAATGTTACAAATGTTGGATGAAAGCTATTTCATATTTTTTTTATGTTATTATTTTTTTCATGGTTTTGCAGTCCACAGCACTTATATTTTTTTGTGACGTATTTTCTATTCTACAGTAAACTTGCCGAATGCATCCTAGTGATGATTTTATAGTTATCGCCCTTTATCAACAATCAATAAATCGATTATTTAGTGGCATAAGTTATAACGGCGATTTTTCGGATGTCAGTTTCAGTTTGTCTAAAAACATTAAATTAGGATGGAAATAATTTGATAAATCGGCATGGCAGATGTAGCTAAGAAAGAAGATATTAAAAAAGAAACAAAGTAAAGTATTTTAATTGTTTAAATAATTTGAACGAGTTATGAAATGTGTCCCAAAGACATATAAATCATACAGATTATATGTCACCGATTAAATCTAAATATGTGACATATATATCTGGTGACAGTAAACATGTCCATAATTTCACAATGACCCAAGTTTATGTATGTTACACATGGTCTCATAATTTATATTTTAGTGATATATAGGAAGGTAACTTGAATATAAAAATCGTGTAATTTAATGTTTTCTGTTTATCAAAGTGGAGATTAATTTTTTTTTCATTTCATGACAAAGGTTTTAAATTTTTAATGTTACATTTCATATTTTTTATTTCAAAGTGAAAACGTCTTTTTTTTTTTTAATTTTGATACGTGATTGAAACAATAAAGGAAAGTTTCAGTTAAATTGTAATTTTGTTCGATTTTGGAATTTTGTCTAAATAAACTGCCACATCCTCGAAAAGGTTTGAAACTAATTAAGAAAAAAGGGAAGTCTCAAAAAAAAAAAAAAAAAAAAAAAAAAAAAAAAAAAAATATATATATATATATATATATATATATATATATATATATATATATGTATATATTTATATATATATATTGCTCTTGAGACATACCTGGTTATACATACTTTAGCTATACCTGTCATCATTTTCCACAAATGCAATTTTCTTCTAGAAAAATGCCAACTCACACATTCATTAATTGAAGAACCCGGATAATTTTGTTGCTGTTAATTAATTTTTTTCTGCAACTGTTCTATTTTTGTTTATGACATCAATCCTTCAAACCTTTTTTAGAATGATGTCATGAATTATGCAGGTTACAGGTAAAGGTCGCAGCATCATTAATTTTGGATATTTTAATGATAATCTTGTAAAAACTCTTCCACCTAGCAAGTTAAAGCTCATGATGAAAAGAATTGAGATGCTTAACTGGCAAAAGCTTCATATACTGTTACCATTTACTCCAAAAAATATGTTAAAATGTTGTTTTTTTTTTCAAATATTAATAAGTGTAATACTAACGAAGGCTTGAAAACAGCTTTTTAAAATGAATAAGAAAGAATGGGTTCTTAAAATGAGCTTAGCAGAACATGCCACAATAACAAACTGATCAAAATTCATCACATCTTTATAAATTTTTTAAATAGTGTAAAGCAACTCATTAAATTATTTTTTATCACCATAATGTTTGGGTTGAACTATTTATTTCCATTAGATAATAATTGCAAAAGTTGACCAATCAAATAAAATGATATCAATACAAATAGTAGGTCTGCATAGACATTGGTGATATCACATGGAAAATGAGGAAATGCTTTATATTTTGTCTTTTTGTTAAGATATTGTCTGCATGTTAAAATTTATAGGATAAAGAATTTTAAACTTCTTGGACATGTAAATGATAACAGCTTATTGTTAATACATATATAATTTTTTTTTCATTATTTGCTTTTTCAGAGATAAAGAGGAACACAAAACACAGTTATATTTAGAAGTTAAGAAAACACAATGGCCGATTATATACAGTGCTGAGTATAACATTGGATTTCTTGGTCTTGAGAAACTTCATCCATTTGATGCAGGAAAATGGGGAAGAGTGTATGCTTTTCTAAAAGGTTGGTTAACAGAAAGTCAATTTTAATTTGTGTAAATGTACAGTATATAACAGGAGCATTGATGTTTGAAATTTTTATACAAATGTACATATGTTGGTTGCCGGTTTAACTGTAGTTTTGAAGCCTTGGATTGATGTTTGCCATTACACTTGCCTGTATAAAAGACCACTTACCATACTTTCAAAACCAAACTCTTGAAAGTTCCCTTTCTCATGGAGTTATTCAGTATCTATCTCAATTCATTGTGCTTTAATTGGAACTGTGGCCAAGAAGTTTTTTGTTTGTTTGTTTGATCCTGGTTGTCCCAACTGGTTGGCTCTGTACCAGTATAATGGACTGAGTGGTCTGTGTTGTCCTGAAACATTGCAGGGGACTTATAGCACTCTTAAAGTTGCAATAAATGTGTATTAGTACAATGAAAATCCTTGCACACCCACAAACCACACAACTTTGTGTTAAGATTAATCCTCAAAATTATGGTGGTCTCATCATGAATAGCTGAAAAATTGCTGATGTGACTGGAAGCAACATTTTATTATCCAACCAACTACTGTGCTTTGATACTCACTGCAATTATGTAAATTCCATGAAAATCACACTGGGTTCCAAATATGATCTTGGCTGGTAATAAGTGTATACTTGTGTGTTTTGTACTATTGGTAATAAAATAACATAATGATGATAACTCCAAGAGCTTTAGTTGAACAGATTGGTATCCCAATAAACCTTAACCTGTTGTCTCACTAATCCATTAATTAGTAATTCCACTGATCATTTTGTTGAACTATGTCCCTGTGTCCCCCTGATCAATAACCAGGTGTTCTACAGATCCATAACCTGGTATCTTTATGATCAATGTTCAGTTTTTCAACTTATCCTAAAGCTGATGTCCATAATCTAATTTCCTACTGATTGGTAACCTTGTGTACCACTGATCCATAATCTGGTATTCTACCGATCCATAACCTTGTGCCCTACTGATCCACCATAACTTTGTGCCCTACTGCCCTACTGATCCATAACCTGGTGTCCTACTAATTCGTAATCTAGTGTACCACTGATACATAACCTAGTGTACCACTGATCCATAATCTGGTGTCCTACTGATCCATAACCTGGTGTCCTACTAATTCGTAATCTAGTGTACCACTGATACGTAACCTAGTGTATCACTGATCCATAATCTGGTGCCCTACTGATCCATAACCTGGTGTCCTACTGATCCATAACCTGGTGCCCTACTGATCCATAACATGGTGTCCTACTGATTTGTAATCTAGTGTACCACTGATCCATAATCTGGTGTCCTACTGATTTTGTAACCTGGTGTTCTACTGATCCATATCCTGGTGCCCTACTGATCCCTAGCCTGGTGCCCTACTGATACGTAACCTAGTGTACCACTGATCTATAATCTGGTGTTCTTCTGATCCATAACCTTGTGCTGTACTGATCCATAACCGCATGCCCTTTTGATCCATAACTGGGTACCATACTGATCCATAACCTGGTGTCTTACTGATCTATAACCTGGTGCCCTACTGATCCATAACCTTGTGTCTTACTGATCCATAACCTGGTGCCCTTTTGATTCATAACCTTGTGCCCTACTGATCCATAACCTTGTGCCCTACTGATCCATAACCGGGTGTCCTACTGAATCATAACCTGGTATACCACTGATCCATAACTTTGTGTCCTTTTTATTATAACTTGTGTCCCTCATTGATTCATAACCTAGAAACATAAGTCATTAAAAATATTAAAATGACTCAATTGCTAAGGTGTACTACATGTAATTATAATGGATTCAAATCCAAAACAATTACATCATGGATCTTTTTTCCTAATGTTTTATGTGTTGACATATTAATGCAATGTATGAACCTTTTCAGGGTGAACTGGAGGTATGAGTACAAGAATATCAAACACCAATTGTGACGTAATAAACAAATTTGGATTTACTTGTATGTTGTTTTATTTACAGAAGCAGGAATGATAAGAGATGATACAATATTTACCCCTTTGGAAGGCTCTGAAGATGATTTCAGATTTAGATTTATATTGTTTTATTTACAGAGGCAGGGATGATAAGAGATGATACAATAGTTACCCCTTTGGAAGCCTCTGAAGATGATTTCAGATTAAGATTTATATTGTTTTATTTACAGAAGCAGAAATAATAAGAGATGATGCAATAGTTACCCCTTTGGAAGCCTCTTTAGATGATCTTAGATTTAAATTTATATTGTTTTATTTACAGAGGCAGGAATGATAAGAGATGATACAATAGTTACCCCTTTGGAAGCCTCTTTAGATGATCTTAGCTTTAAATTTATATTGTATTCACAGAGGCAGGAATGATAAGAGATGATACAATAGATTATAGTTACCCCTTTAGAAGCCTCTGAAGATGATCTTAGCTTTAAATTTATATTGTATTTACAGAGGCAGGAATGATAAGAGATGATACAATAGTTACCCCTTTAGAAGCCTCTGAAGATGATCTCAGATTTGTTCACAGTAAAGAATACATAAACAGCCTAAAGGTAACATTTTATACAACATATACATGTATCATTTTATTTTATCATCAACTAATCTGAAGTTATACCACTTATACTTTCAGAAAGAAAGTAGAAAACTAATCTTGTCAAATATTTTATTTGTATTTTGTAAGTTACAGTCAATTACCTAAGGTCAAATTTTTATTTAAAGGGCTTTCTAATTTTTTTTCAATAGAACTTATTTTTGTCATATCCTATAATAAAATTTTGAAATAACTTAATATAAACACCAGTATAGCAAAAAAAATCTCTAATATCTTTTTATTTTAACAAGCCAATTTTGAATTATGTAACTGTATTTTAATTACAGGAGATGCCTATTCTACTTAAAAACATTTTCATACTTATGTTTTGTACCAATCACCAAAATTTACACCAAATTCGAGGTTAACCCTCCACTCTGGCCTCTGATATGGTGTGGCAGGTAATCTCCCCAGAAGCCAAACTTTGATGCCAGTTTGTATTTGTATTAATTTGAGTGTCTCTACCTGTCTGTTAATCTTTGTGACCATCTGCCACACACTGGTTGTGTCAGCCTGTCTGTCAATCTATATGACCATCTGTCACACATTGGTTGTGTCAGCCTGTCTGTCAATCATTGTGACCATCTGTCACACATTGGTAATGGCAGCCTGTCTGTCAATCTATATGACCATCTGTCACACATTGGTTGTGTCAGCCTGTCTGTCAATCTTTGTGACCATCTGTCACACATTGGTTATGTCAGCCTGTCTGTCAATCTATATGACCATCTGTCACACATTGGTTGTGTCAGCCTGTCTGTCAATCATTGTGACCATCTGTCACACATTGATTGTGTCAGCCTGTCTGTCAATCTTTATGACCATCTGTCACACATTGGTTATGGCAGCCTGTCTGTCAATCTATATGGCCATCTGTCACACATTGGTTGTGTCAGCCTGTCTGTCAATATATGTGACCATCTGTCACACATTGATTGTGTCAGCCTGTCTGTCAATCTTTGCGATCATCTGTCACACATTGGTTGTGTAAGCCTGTCTGTTAATCTTTGCGATCATCTGTCACACATTGGTTGTGTCAGCCTGTCTGTTAATCTATCCGACCATCTGTCACACATTGGTTATGTGAGCCTGTCTGTCAATATATGTGACCATCTGTCACACATTGATTGTGTCAGCCTGTCTGTCAATCTTTGCGATCATCTGTCACACATTGGTTATGTCAGCCTGTCTGTTAATCTATGTGACCATCTGTCACACATTGGTTATGTCAGCCTGTCTGTTTATCTATGTGACCATCTGTCACACATTGGTTATGTGAGCCTGTCTGTTAATCTATGTGACCATCTGTCACACATTGGTTATGTGAGCCTGTCTGTCAATCTATATGACCATCTGTCACACATTGGTTGTGTCAGCCTGTCTGTCAATCTATGTGATCATCTGTCTCACATTGGTTGTGTCAGCCTGTCTGTTAATCTATATGACCATCTGTCATACATTGGTTTTTGTCAGCCTGTCTATTAATCTTTGCGATCATCTGTCACACATTGGTTGTGTAAGCCTGTCTGTTAATCTTTGCGATCATCTGTCACACATTGGTTATGTGAGCCTGTCTGTTAATCTATGTGAACATCTGTCACACATTGGTTATGTGAGCCTGTCTGTCAATCTATATGACCATCTATCACACATTGGTTGTGTCAGCCTGTCTGTCAATCTATGTGACCATCTGTCCCACATTGGTTGTGTCAGCCTGTCTGTCAATCTTTGTGATCATCTGTCACACATTGGTTTTTGTCAGCCTGTCTGTTAATCTATGTGACCATCTGTCACACATTGGTTATGTGAGCCTGTCTGTCAATCTATGTGACCATCTGTCACACATTGGTTGTGTCAGCCTGTCTGTCAATCTATATGACCATCTGTCACACATTGGTAGTGTGAGCCTGTCTGTCAATATATGTGACCATCTGTCACACATTGATTGTGTCAGCCTGTCTGTCAATCTTTGCGATCATCTGTCACACATTGGTTGTGTCAGCCTGTCTGTTAATCTATGCAACTATCTGTTACACATTGGTTGTGTCAGCCTATCTGTCAATTTATGCAACTATCTGTCACATTGGTTTTGATGAAATGACTTAGTTATTATTGATGTTTTAAGCAAAAACCATAAATTCTATGAATCTCATTAAGTTTATTTTGATAAATTTTAACATTATTAAAACATAATGAGGGAAACACATAAAAAGTATAAAAATAATTGGAATTTGGACTTTTAAAATCAGTTTCATTAAGTGAGACAGCACATTTAATAAGTGTGATTTTTAATGAGGTTTTTTTCTTCATACATTACATTAGAATCATTAAGGAAATAAAAGCAGATACTTATATGAAAGTTAATATATGTATTTTATAGAATACAGAATGTTTGAAAGCTTTGATTTGATGTTACCGTAAAAACCCATGTAATTTACGCACTTTTTTTTTGTAAAAATTAAATTAAAGTTTGGGGAGTGCGTAAATTACACGAGTAGATCGTTTTTGTGATTTTTTAAAAAAATTTTCCTTGCTGACGAAAGTGTTCAAAATGTAAACATTTGTACCGGAAGTTGGCCTATTTCATGTTAAAATACGATTTTACGGAAAAATAATGCATTTGAAGAATAAAAAAATGATGCGTGTGTGTAGAATGGTATTTTATGCTTACTTTCTTCGTACAAATTTTAAAATGTAATGAAATAAATGGTTAACTACTGTTTAGAAGTCTAACGTGCATTGAGCTGGCTACAATGTGCTTTGATTGCATTTTCCACCGATCGCGAAGGAACACCATTGACATACATGGTAATACTGATAATCTTGACTGGAGATGTGTTTTGAGATTCAAATTTAGCGGGAAGGTGTGAGAGGGAGTGAAATATCAATGGTTTAGACGCAAATAGGCGGATAGGCGGAAATGCATAGCTTGGGTCAAGAAGACGCTCTCGACCAATCAAAATTCTGTTTACAAAAAGGGTAAGATCGGTTTCTTCCCTCTGCCGGTTGAGTAAAGTGTCATACTAGCTGATGTTAATTGTTAATTAAACTGAATTCACAACACGCGTGAGTGTGAGTGGTTGTCTGTTTTACTGATAATTCTTCCTGTGATTGTGATTTTGGAAACATACAACAATACGCTAATGTCCTGTTACAACGTAACCTACTTTGTTTACAAACCGAAAAAAATGTGACAGCCGTAATTTTTTCTAATGAAAATTATTAAAATCTTATCTAAGTTAATTAAAACAGGTAAAATACACCAAACTGATACAAAACACTTAAATACAAGAAAACCACTTGCTCGGATCATGTAGAAAATCGGCGATTTTGGAAATTTTTGGGTGCGAATTTTATATGAGTTGAATATGGCAAGCAAACTGCACAATAATTCGATTAAACCTATATTTACGCCGTAAAACCTAGTTTTGCGGTCGTGAAACCTACTTTTACGGTCGTAAAACCAGGTTTTGCACCGTAAAACCTACTTTTGCGATCGCAAAACCTAGTTTTACAAATTATTGTGCAATTTATGCCGTAAAACTAGGTTTTACGACTAAATTCAGGTTTTCAAGTTGAATTGCATTTGCGTTCGTAAATGTGAATTTACGGTGCAAAACCAAGTTTTACCACAATTATTGTGCAATTTTAAAGAAAATACATTTACGACCGTTAATGAAATTTACGATTGTAAAACCTGGTTTTACGAACATCAAATAAGTTAGCCAATGAGATTGCTCGTTACAAATGGATTCGTGGCGCGTTAATTGATGCGTTGTTCAAAAATTACAGTGCATGTGCGTGTATGTTTGACTATAAAAACAGAAAGATAAGTAGGATATTTAAGCCATTATTAATACATGTTTTAATAACAGTACAATTAAAACTTCGTTCAATATTTATTAACAAAAAATCAATCAAGAAGCAAAAAAGATTAAATACAATTATGAAGATGCATCGCACTTCTGACACTTCTTATCCATTTTCGAAAACTATGCTTCATTAAAAGTTTATTAAAAATGCACAATTCAAAATATAAAATGTGTGATATACTTAACTTATGTACGAGTTTGGTTTGTGGGGGGGGGATACGACGTGTTTTTTTTTTTCTCCAAATTCTGAACGCATAATATGATATGGCGTTTTTAATAATACTTTATTACGGATTATAATAAAAGAAATTTTATTATTTAAAAGTTTTTATGTTAACGAATTAGTACAAAATTAAACTATTTGACTGATTACAATCTTAATACTTTGTAGTTGTATTTTTAATTTTTGAAATAAATAAATAAATAAATAAATAAATAAATAAATAAAAATAGGATATAAAATAAAATAAAATGAAGTATGTATAGCTTTAAATTGAACCTAGTGAACAAGTATATATTCTTTCCCTTGTAACAACAAACTTGAATTGTTAGAAATAGTATTATCATTATCATTATTATTATTACAATTTGGTTCAATCGGGTAAACTCGATGGGAATTTTAAGAATTTCAGAGATTTCGGCAAATCATTTTAGCACTAAAATTTATTAATCATTTATTTTTATTGACTTTGCGATATACAGTAGAGAAAATGTGTATTAATGTGTCACATATCATAGTTTAATGACATTTAAAAGTATTTACAAATAAATACATTAAATAAGTGTGACACCCTGCCTAAAACACATACGAGACACAATTTGATTCACAATAATTGACTTAAATACAACGTCGAAATAGATAAAATTTAAAAATACATATTTTACGACATAAAATTAAAAGTTTTAGCTAAAAGAGATTGTGCAATAGATTAGCATAGGAATTCTACTGGCATTCCTGTTTTCTGTTAAAGCAATGATAAAAAATTACTTATCCGAAAAATGAAGCACTAACAAGGTTCTTCATCATGTAACTCATACGAACAGGCCAATAATAAAAACAAGAAGTGTTTAAAATTTTGATATAACATGCCAGGTGTTAAGCTTGTATATAAATTCGAATGCATGGCTTCTTCGATATTATGGCAGACTCCGATAGATGAGGACATATTCACGTATCTACTTGTGCCGTACAACAATACAGAATAATTGGGGACAATAAAATAATTTACTAGTATTTACTCATATTTACCGATGTCAAATTATTATCATTATTATTTCCTTTTGTCTTAAGATTCCACGTTATTGTTTTGTTAATGCTGTACAATATCTTTATAATATCTTTAATTCACACGATTGAACAATGTTATATTTTACCCAAATAATTTTTTTAAATTTTTTTATTATATTTTTAATACTTTAAAGTAGTTAATAGGTAATATTTATACAACCCGGCAGTGATTTTTAAAATGCTTTTAATGTCGCTGATACAACCCAGTCAGAGATATGTAATATTCTATAATATATCATTACTAATAATTTTTATGGCCTTATTCGATTTTTTAAAAATTACTTTATTTAGAAATACCACAAGCTAAATTGTTTATTATTCAACAGATCGATTAATGATTTTGATCTTATATTGTTGTCACATACACTTTATCCAATCAAATAAGGGGTTGCATGGCATTAAAAACTATTAACCAATCCGATAACGTAAATGTTAATACTGACAAGTATTAAGTAAATCTATCATTTACGACGTAAAACTTGGTTTTGCGACTGATAATAAAATTTACGATCGTAAAAGTAGGTTTTACGGTGTTCATACATGTTATGATACCGTAAAACTTAGTTTTACGACGCAAATTGCACAAAAAATAAAAATATGCATTTGCGATCGCAAAACCTAGTTTTACGATCGTAAAACCTACATTTACGATCGTAAAACCTAGTTTTACGGTGTAAATTGCACAATAATTCGTAAAACTAGGTTTTGCGATCGCAAAAGTAGGTTTTACGGTGCAAAACCTGGTTTTACGACCGTAAAAGTAGGTTTTACGACCGCAAAACTAGGTTTTACGGCGTAAATGTAGGTTTCTCGAATTATTGTGCAATTTGCTTGCCATAGTTGAAGCTTTTTTTAAATAAATTTTAGCTTGAAAACCACCTGCGTAAATTACACGGGTGCGTGAATTACATGGGTTTTTACGGTAATTAGTCATGCAGTGTAACTTTTTAGAGTATCTTTATTTTAATTTGGGAACAAATAATGATTTTAAATTTTCTTTCTAAACTTCAAAGTTAAAAGGAAAATACATGTACTATTTTATTTTATGTGTTAGACTTGTACAGTATATTTTTATAGACTCCAAACTGTCCAAAATGAAATGATACAGTAAAACCTGCAATAGAGACCACTTCTATATAAAAACCACATGTCCAGTAAGCGTTAAAGGCCCCTTTGCTTTAGATTTCAACCATATAGAACCTTTTTATAATATAAAGACCACCTTTTCTTTATATACAGGTTTAACTGTATAAGTTTTAATTGGAAAAGGTGTGCTAAATTTTTTTCTTGTTTACCTAAAGTTACGTGTTGAATGCAGATCTATAGAACTAAAATTAAAACATATTGCCAATAATTTGTATAGAGTTTTCATGTAGTTAAACTTAAAGAGTAGGAATTACCATATTTTTTCAATAGTATTACACTATTCCACTTTTTCATTATGCATCCTATTATAATATACCTGTATATATAGTGATATAAATTTCCATGCATCATTGCATGTTTACATATAATAATATAATCTGCTTTTGTTGTGTAGCTTACAAGTATATTGGAAGGAATTGATGAGGTACTTTGGTGTTGTAAAATTGCATTTAGGTCACCTGAACCAAAACCTGTTGCTAGCATTCCTCTATAAACCTGCTTATTAGAAAACCTTTATCAGTAAACTGTAAATTTTACAGGACCACACAATATTCAGTTTTTTTTCCTGAAAAATCTGACTCAGACAATTTAGTCTCTGTATTGATATTTTGTAGCACTGTTAATGGAAATTTCAATACAGTAAAACCTGCTATAGCAACCACCTCTATTTAAATACAACCTGTCTATTAAGACCAGTGTTTTAAGGTTCTTCTGTTTCATATCTCAACCCAAAAAGTCTATATATAATTTCCATCTTTCAATAATGTCCATATTTTTAAAATCACATGGGTGGTCTTTATATACAGGTTTTACTGTATTTAAATTTGACATTGCTGTCACTGTTTAAAAAAAAAACATTGTTCTGATGTTCAAAATTCTGAGGATTATTCATTCTATAATCTGAGCCATCATTCATTTAAAAATTTAAACTAATGCCTTCAAAGATCCTGCTAGCTGATTCAAATTTACCAGATCTTGGTCTTTTTTGAAATAAGTACAGTAATACACTTCCCTGCCAAGCAGACAAATATTTTCACAAAACCTCTGCACTTTTATTTATACCTTTCACAGAATCATATACATTGTACTAGTATAAAAATATACACTATATATATATATATATATATATATATATATATATAATACATTGTAGTATATATATTGTATATATATATATATATTAAACAATAAAATTTTTAATAACATACATCAACTATAGCAGTACTTGTAAAAAAATTTGACAAGCTAGACTTTTCATCAAGATTGGTTGTCAAAACATGTGTACAAAATAAAATTACATCATCAGTTATTCTAAGTAATGAGTACCATACTTATGTGTTTAACTGTTTAATTTATGTTGGAACTGAGGTATCCATTAGAAATTACATTGTCGCTCTGCCACATTTTTTTCTTTTGTGGCATCTGTTTTCTTTTTTACAACCTCATGTATAAATGGAGATTTCATTCTACATTACACTTCACTAACTCATGAAAATGCTTAATTTCTATGGACAAAGTTATGAAAATGTTTAATTTACAATAATATAACATATCATGCAGTCAAACCTGTCTGTGATGGGATTTTGCATTATATATTTTACATATACAGAACAAATTGTGCTTTCTTGATAGACCTCAGCTTAAATGTTTTTCAAAGTCAGTGTCCGAGAGGCAGTGACTCATAACCTCCAAATATTAAACTATTAAAGTAAAGCTTTATCAGAAAATCAGCTTGATTGATAGTTGTCTCATTCATAATATCATAATTCTTTTGCAATGAAATATTATTAAAAACTTTCAGATAATTACATGTAGTTGATATCGGTTACATGAATGACATATTTTACAATACAAGAAAATTACATGATCTGTAATAGAGCATTTGATGGACAGGAGTGACTTAATCTGATAAAAATACAGCAGATCCTTATTTTATGGTACAACACTCTCTGTCCATTTGTCATTCAAGGGACAGTTACTTTTCCAATAGTACAGACTGTGATATTAACAGATACTTTAGAAGTTTAAAATATAACCAAATGAGCAAAACAACAAATGCAAGTTCAAATTTGTGTCATTAACATCTATTCTGTAGGGATAAAAATCATTGTCAGGATAGGACAAGTTAATTTTGTGATGTAAATAACTGATTTTAACTTTTTTCTTATGATTGTCTTTTATTTTATATTATACAGTACAACATGTGACATTTATTTATTTTTACATATCTGTAGTAAATTCTAATTTTGCATGTTTATAATTTGAGAAAAATTTGCCATCTTTACCTCATAAGTTCAGCCATAACATGACAAATGTACATTTATCAATTATTGGTAAGATTCACACACACACACACACACACACACACACACACACACACACACACACACACACACACACTGTTTTCATTTGATGGCAAATGTTACATTGATGTCTTAAGCATGTTAGAAGTCATATGCAAATAAGTTGTAGAATTCTTAGATATTCAGGAGATCTTGTGATCAGCATATTCTTAAAGTATTTCTGTAGATGTCAGCATGCTAATAGGTGTTGTAGTTGAAGTTAGTTCTATTTTTTAGCAGTACAGGTGTCCTCATCAATGCCTGACAGATGATTATACATTGTTAGAAGATATGAAACTAAATCATTCATTGACCATTCTCATCATTTCATTTCATCTTTTCCACAAGAGTAAAAATCTAACATCATTAAAAGCTTGTTAAATCACTGAATAAATTCCTGTACTTAGGTACATGTGTATGTATAGGACTAAGTTGCATCAGAATAATTGTAGCTATTTTTGGCGAAATATTTAGAATACTAGTACATGTATTTAGACTATGTCTATGATGGAACAAGTCCATCTTTAGAGAACTGTTTTACAATGAATAATACCCATGCTAACTGGCATTAATTTATGTACATGTACATGAACTTGTAAATAACTCGGAGGAATTTCAACATTAAAGAGGATGATGTTTTTAAATTTTATAAATATCAGTAATTAGAATAGACAACAAAAAAAAAAAAAAAAAAAGAAAAGGAAATTAAAAAAAAAAATATCCTTTTTACATTGAGAATTTTTCTTGTCATTTAATTTTCATTCACAGCAACATATAATTATATTTACATTTTACATTTATTTTACAATGTTTATTTTTTACGTCATTAAGTGCCAATCATTGCATATATAAGTAAATCACATTCAAATATTTACATTGTTCTATTTTTGTGTCTTGTAAATTAATCTTGTGAATTAACAAGAATATAAAACAGAGAGTGACAAATTCCAGATTTATGTTATATTTGTAGTAAGTGCTTGTTTCACTGTATTCTCTGATATTTTGTAGTGGAGTTTGACAGTAGCCGGTATTACATTGTATTCTCTGATATTTTGTAGTGGAGTTTGACAGTAGCCGGTATTACAGAAGTACCACCCGTAGCCTTACTACCTAACTTTATTGTACAGAGAAAAGTATTACGTCCATTTAGGTACCAAACAGGGGGGACAATTCTGGTAAGATTTGTATTTAGCTAGTCTGATACTTTTGTTTACTTAAGAATATTTACTTTTTGTAACAGATGTCTGAACAATGGGCTGCAAATATTGGACATCATTCCCTATGATGAGTGCTCTGGCTACCATCTGGGCCAGAAAAACTACACTGCTCAGAAATGGTTCTATCCCTTCTGAAATCTACACTTGCCACCAAATTTACAAGAAGTTAGTAATTGAGTTAAGTAATGGTGTAATATGCCCCACTCAGGGTTCTTTTGATTATAACAAGGTAGTCATTTGTGGTATGGTAGAAGAAACTGGATTCCTTGGGGAAAAAAAAACCTTTTGCAAACAAACTGGCAAACTTTGTCATACTTTGATCTAGTGCAGCAGATTGGTGCAAAAAATAGTGTAAAATAAGGAAAAATTATTTGTTTTTTTTTAAAAGCATGAAATTTTGCATGATTATAGTTCATAACATGCAGATTATTTTCAGATATCTAAAAATTCTAACATTTTCAATAAGGCAGACAAAATGGCTTCTTCAATCACATGAATTTTTTAAATACTGAATTGAAATAATTATCAGACTAAGAACTGTTTGATTTTTGAAAGATGTCTATATTTGCCTTTTCAGGCAGGAAAATTAGCAGTAGAGAGAGGATGGGCTATCAATATAGGAGGAGGTTTCCATCATTGTTCTGCTGACCGTGGTGGTGGATTTTGTGCCTATGCAGATATAACATTATCCATTAAATTTTTATTTAACAAAGTAGAAGGTGTGGCTAAAGTTATGATAATTGATTTAGATGCACATCAGGTAATGAATGAATTTTTGTTTGATTAAATGAAGTTTTTTATTCCAGTAATTACATCACTTATATTGAGACATCTCCAGCTCTGGGTGAAGTTGTGGCTTCAATGATCAAGTGGTCTAAAACACACATTTACAGATCACAGTGCCTCTTACTGTCTAGGTGCAAGTCTTGCTTGAGTAAATTTTAATGTCAAAAAGTTTGTCAGTTTGCTTGCCAAAGGTTGGTGGTTTTCACCAAACACACTACTTTTCCTCAGATATAGCTTTAAAGTCTAATTTGTAAAGAGCACTTTTCTTTTATCTCTGATCATGTGGTTGGCAAAACATTTATGTTAGAATATCAGTCAGATCCAGCCAGGAATTGAAACACAGACCTCCAGTTCATGTAGCATGTTGCATTCTGTCAGCTCACTTGGAGGATGGTTGGTGTAAATCACGCCTTTTTTTAAAGAGAATTTTTACAATTAGAACAGATATTTCATGTTTGGTTATCCCTTTGTTTGTTTGACAAACTAAAGATGAAACTGTTAAAAGTTAAAGCAAACAGTTCCCAGAAGAATAGATAAGCTCTCAAGCTGATGATGATGATGATGATGATGATGATGATGATACAGAAATCGGCTTTATAGGAAGTTTCTTAACCTAACCAACCTTGTACGGTTTTCTTGAAGATGTTCTTAAATTAGATTATACATACTGTACATGAAACTTAAATTTGCAAAAATTGTAGAAATTTACACATGAAAATCAGTATTAACCATTTTAACTATCAAATCTCTGCATACATGACCATGTGTCTTATGATATTTTGACCTCCTTTTGTCTGAGCACCATTATATTTTGTAACAAGGTTAATATAATTGATACAAAAATCCAGTTAAGATATGACAACCTGAGGATGATGTTTAAACACTCGGATATAAAATATTTGTATCATCTTTTATTTCCTTTTTATTAAAACAACTTGTCATAAAAAGTTGTATTTAAATTAAGTTCACTACAGAAATGATACTTAAAAAAACCCCAAAAAACTTGAGTTGTTTTTATTATCATGATTATAGAACATCCTGTTTCCTCCAAGTTTTTGACATAGAAAGTACTTTTTTTGACAATGCAGAATTTTACATACATTTATTGGAATGATTAATTGGTTGAATGTTGTTTTACATTTTATCACCATTTTATCAGCTATATTTGATGACAGTTTTTGTGTCGCCTAGTCAGGCGACATATAGGGATTACTTTCGTCGGCGGTGTCATCATAGGTGGTGGCGGCGTCCGGATTTCTTTGTCCGGAGCATAACATGGTGTTGTACGTTCAAATGACTCCAAACTTGGTGTGCATGTTTCTGGCAATGACTCGAAATGCAGTGCACAAGAACCACAACTCTATCTTGTTTCGTTTTTGAATTATTTCCCTTTGATTGATTTTTATGCAGTGTCAGGCAACACATCTGTTTCAAAGAAACATATCTAGTTTTTATTAATGTCAAGGGTTAATCTTAATACAAGTTAGTATGGTGCTTTAGTGTGCAAGTGTTTATGATCTGTACTTACAGTGACCTTTATAGTGCTACTACACTCACTCACAATGCTGCAAAAAAACATTTTATACCACTCAGTCTGTTAGAATTGTACCAAGACAACCTGTGATGACTTTCTAACAAGGAAAGGCCTTTGTCATTTGTGGTTGATTGGGATCAGACTCACATTTATAGGAATAATAAAAGATACATTAAATGCCTATATCTGCATTGAAATTGAATCTTTGTTATTGAAGAGTAGGGAAACAAATAATTAAAAAAAATTAACTTCATAGAATAAACACAAAGCATTATGAGATCTAACAATCTTTGTTTTGATGGAAAAGCTTCTTTTATCCAATCATACCTCTAAATCTGTGTGTGTGTGTGTGTTTGTGTGTGTGTGTGTGTGTGTGTGTGTGTGTGTGTGCATATAATGATGATATGAAGAAATTTTAACTTTTTCCTCTTTTTGTAAAAAGAGAAGTGCTGTTAAAATAATGTATTTTGCATATGTTAACTACAGGTATATATACTTAGTATGTATGTGTCACAAAAAAATTAGCTGTAATGTTTTTTAAGGTATGGAATAAATAAAATGATTTGCTTGTAATATCAATATATTTTAGGGTAATGGTCATGAAAGAGATTTTATGGATGACAGTAGAGTGTATATACTTGATGTTTATAACAGAGGAATCTATCCACATGATGGATATGCTAAAAGTAAATATAATATACAGTTAAAACTGCCTTATGTGGCTTTCCAGGGGATAAGTACATAATGTCATGTAAGACAGCTTCCATTTCTGACTCTCCAGGGATCAAGTACAGAAAGCCATGTAAGACAATACTAACTCCACTTTAGAATGACAAATCATATTATAGATGCTGGACATGTACTTGTACAATAAAATCAGTTAAAATTGAACCATTTGTTAATTAAAAACTGTCCAACCCAAACTTACAGTTAAGGACATAGCTTATAATTGTTTGTTACATTAAACTGATCAAATCTTTGGTCACGAAAGTGTTTATTTAGAACTTTTAAAAGGTTTCATCTTTTTTCAGTTTTAGTACCTAAGTACCTTTCATAAGTATATGTGTAACAGGAAGAAGAAAAATGCAGGGTGGGACTGGGGATTGAACCTGGGACCTCCTACACTTTTTGCGACTTCTCTACCAACTGAGTTACCCAGATTGCTACATTCTTCCATTGTTATTTTTTAATTTCCCATGGTTCTATGTGAAATCTTACATGACCTTGGATGGACTTTATATGGTCTGTGTTTGCCAGTCCACCACTTCCCATGGCCACACTGGCCACCATACTGTAACAGTAAGAGGAAAGAATGCAGTGTATTACTGGGGTTCAAACCTAGGACCTTCTACACTATAGGCAAGTGCTCTACAAACAGAGCTACCCAGATGGCTACATATGTACTTATAACTGAAATAAATATTTGTTTGCAGGAGCTATAAAGAGGAAAGTAGAACTACAGCACTATACGGATGATACAGAATATCTGGATCTTGTACAGAGGTAAGTATGCAACTTGGAAAAAAGATCATGTAATAGGATTTTTTTCTTCAGGCTAAAATATCTGTTTTTGTAATCTGATCATTAAAGGGATAAATATTTGCTATTTCATTCATTTAGAATTTATGATCATGGTAAATCTTTGTAATAAATTAAAGAAAATTAATTATAGCTTGCATAAAACATTGAAACACATGTATATATAGCTGCAATGGCAATTCAAAAAAGATTTTCTATTGGAATAAAGTCAAGTTATCAATTTACCAACACTATGATAAATTTTTAATCCATCTAATCTGATAAACTGTACTTATTTTATATTATTTTATATTGTAACACAGAACTTTTCTGTTTGTGTCACTGTCACAGCTAAATAACAACCAGGGACTCTTGAGGGATCAATTTTTTTTTTGTTGATCTTATGACACCAAATGAAAAATACTTAACATGATACATATACATGTAGTTATCTCCATCCCAAACCATCATCCCACTTTGCAGATGATACAACACAACTTCATACAGGCACATTTACTCTGAAACTTACTCAACAAATCTTTGCACACAATATATACAATAAGAAACCACTTGTCACACACACACACACACACACACACACACACACACACACACTGTGACTTACACACAGCCACATTAATGTTTAAATTCGTTAAAATATTTATACAAAATCTATTGTATACAGTAATAAGGAATTCATTTTAATTCCTATTCTTTCAGACATACAGAAGGTGCCTTAAATGAATTTACACCAGATGTAATTGTATATAATGCTGGGACAGATATTCTAGAAGGAGATCCTCTTGGTAATCTAAATGTAACTGCTAATGTAAGTGTTCACTCAAAGCTAAAACATGCATGATGACCTTTAACAATTTATAAGGTCTCTATTGTCGAGTGGTCTAAAGCACACACTGATAGATATCAGTGCCTCTTACCAACTAGGTTTGAATCCCACTTAGGCAGATCCTAGTGCAATAAAGTTTGTCAGTTTACATATTGAAGGTCAGTAGTTTACCCTGGCGACTCGGGATTCCTCCATGCCAAACTTTCGCACCTTGATATAAATGAAAAATCTTGACTTTGGTGAAAACAACATTACTTCCCTCTCAACTTATTTGTTAAATCAAGATTAATGGTAAGTTTAGGAAATACCTGAGGCATTCAATTCCTCAGATTTTTTTTTCTAAAAAGATGGCTATTGTCACAATTATAAATGTATACTAGTAAGTAAATGATTGTTGTGGTCTTCAAAGTACTTTTATAAATTATCCGTACAAGGAATAAAAATTATTAAAATTAAAATTATTAAAAATTAAAATATTTTTCAGGGTATTATAGAGAGGGATCAGATTGTGTTTGAGAAAGCTAGATCTAGAAAGATTCCAGTATTCATGGTAACAAGTGGTGGATATCAGAAAACTACTGCAAGAATTATAGCTGATTCTATTCTCAATCTAAAAGAAAGAAAACTTATTGAATGTGAAGAGGCTGAAAATGCTCCATTACCGAAATCAGGTCTTTGATTTTTATACAGAGCTAATTTACATAATTTATGTTGTAATGACATATGTCCTTATTGTAAACTTGCCTTTTATGTTTTCATGTTTTGTTTTGTTTTTTTTTAGTTGAACACTTAAGCTTGCGAAACTTAATACATGTATAAACCAGTGAAAAATTTACAAGCAGCATCTAATCCTTTCTAGTACTCTAAAATCTATTAACTTGTGATGGAACTTGCCAGAATTTTAGTATAATTAATAATCATTCTGATTAGAGGCTATGGATAATTTTTTTGAAATGATAATTTTGTAAATAAAAAAAAACAAAAAAAAAAACCAAAAAACAATGTGTTAGGTTTAAACAAGAATGGAGTCATTGATAGGTTAATTACTAAAACATTGTTTTGAAAAAAGTAATATTTTTTAAAATTTTTGAAGTGATTTAGACTTCAAATATCATGTTTCTCATCTACAGTACTATGAGAAATTTCATAATATAATGAATGACATTTGATAAAAATTTAGGAAAACATAAACACAAACTTTCCTAATGTAGGATTTCAATTGGGACTTATGAAAAACTTAGTTGATCTAAGACATGACATATATATAACTTGATTACACTTCTCCCTTACCTGTAAGTAGCTGAAGCTAAAGATAATGTTTTTTCTCTCTGATGTCTCCTTTTATTTTCCCCTTTTTTTATTTGTTAAGTAACAGATAATCCAGTGTATAATGTGGGAGAATATCCTTATTGCTTGCTGTAAGCTCATACATTTTTGTAAACTTTTCATATGTTAACGTCAATGTATTGTATCTTATATTCTTATTGATGTTCTCTCCATGTCACATAATCATTGTTTGCATGAATGTCACTACTGTATGCTGTGCATGTACATATGTTTTTGTTGATTTATTTATTTTAGCTAATATCATTTTGTGTATTCACGATATCATTGATTTATTTTTTATTTTGATATTTTTCTTTGGTGATAGAAATTTTATTTTACTTTTTTTTCTTTTTTGATTTATGATATTTTTAGGAAAAAGAAAACTTGGTAAATGTTAGTTTACAGTTTAATAAAGGTGAGGAAAATAGGAAACTGCATGAGTAAAAGCCATTCAGCATGGCTGACTCATAGTTAAAAGAATGAATTTTAGTTTAGAAGTATGGTGTCATACAAAAGTCTTTCACTTTCTGGATTTCTTCCTACTTACAGTAAAGCCTGTGTTAAAAACCTATAATGGGACCTAAAGAATATACTTTGTAGAAAGGTGATCTTTATATTAAGGTTCTCTTTGGTTGTAATATGAAGTAAAAGGGGTCTTAATTGTTTTAATGAACAGGATGTTTATACATAGAAGTGTTGCTATAGCAAGTTTAACTGTATGTAATGGACAAGTGGTCTTTATAAATTGAGATGGTCAATATAGCTGGTTTTATTGTATATAATAAAAAAATATTTATGTTTGTAAAATTGACAAAATCATGAATGTTTTGAAAAAATCTAAAATAAATCTGTGACGAAGAGTAAAAAATTAATCAAAAATGAATAGAGAATAACTTTGTGACAAAAATTTAATTTACTTATGAATATATCAGAAGGAAGAATTTCGGAGCATGCAAGATCTTGGTATGGTAATTTGATACAATGTATTTACAGCATTATAGTTCTAGATATAATATGTTTATTCTACACCTTATACCTACCTACAGACAAACTGACAGATCATCTGATTGTCCGACTGTCTGACCCACTGACTGACTCGTAAATGATCTAACTTTTCGTAACTCCAGAATGATCTTATTATATAAACACATGTACATATATATGCATATAAAAATACTTTAGTATTATAATACATGTATTATAAACTTTTTTCTTGTTTACCTCATAATCATCTTTATAATTTAAAAATAAAAAATATACATGTATTACTAACACAGTTAGGTTCAAGGTCATTGTGATTGTTAACAAATCTCTTGATTTTAAATGCTATAATTGAGTTTTTAGCTCACCTGGCTTTAGCCAGCGTGAGCTTATGGTATGATGCGGCGTGTGTATGTATGTGCGTGCGTGCGTGCGTGCGTGCGTGCGTCCGTAAACTTTACATTTTAATCTTCTTCTCCAAAACCACTGGGCCAAATTTGATGAAACTTGGTAACCATTATGCCTGGGTGAAGCCCTTTCAGATTTGCAAAAATGAAGGAGTTATGTCCCCTTGGGGCCCCATAAGGGGGGAAATAGTGAAAAACTTTAAAAATCTTCTCCTCTGAATGTACAAGAGATATACCTTAGTTATTTCATTTATACCATCCCTAGGTCATCTAGTTTCAGATTTGCACAAATGGTAGCCATGAGGCTCAAAATGGGGAAATTATAAGGTACTAAGTGGGAAAATTGCTTAAAATTATATATTTGTCACTATATCTTAAAAACAATTGACTTTTTGTATAGGCATGTATATTAGAATATTGTAGGTATTGACATGACAATCATTTTGATATATGGTTCAAGGTCATATGTTGAAAGGTCAAGGTCACAGCTGCAAAAAAAAAACTTAAATTGCTTATTATCTTGAAAACAATTGACTTTTTGTATAGGCATGTATATTAGAATATTGTAGGTATTGTGACAAAGATCATTTTGATATATGATACAAGGTCATATGTTCAAAGGTCAAGGTCACAGCTGCAAAAGAAGACTTAAATTGCTAATTATCTTGAAAACTATGAACTTTTTGTATAGGCATGTATATTAGAATATTGTAGGTATTGACATGACAATCATTTTGATATATGGATCAAGGTCATATGTTGAAAGGTCAAGGTCACAGCTGCAAAAGAAGACTTAAATTGCTTATTATCTTGTAAACTATGTACTTTTTGTATAGGCATGTATATTAGAATATTGTAGGTATTGACATGACGATCATTTTGATATATGGTTCAAGATCATATGTTGAAAGGTCAAGGTCACAGCTTCAAAAAAGACTAAAAATGCTAATTATCTTGTAAACTTTGAACTTTTTGTATAGGCATGTATATTAGAATATTGTAGGTATTGACATGACGATCATTTTGATATATGAATCAAGGTCATATGTTGAAAGGTCAAGGTCACAGCTGCAAAAGAAGACTTAAATTGCTAATTATCTTGAAAACTATAAACTTTTTATATGGGCATGTATATTAGAATATTGTAGGTATTGACATGACAATCATTTTGATGTATGGTTCAAGATCATATGTTGAAAGGTCAAGGTCACAGCTGCAAAAAAAGAGACTTAAATTGCTTATTATCTTGAAAACAATTGACTTTTTGTATAGGCATGTATATTAGAATATTGTAGGTATTGTGACAAAGATCATTTTGATATATGATACAAGGTCATATGTTCAAAGGTCAAGGTCACAGCTGCAAAAGAAGACTTAAATTGCTAATTATCTTGAAAACTATGAACTTTTTGTATAGGCATGTATATTAGAATATTGTAGGTATTGACATGACAATCATTTTGATGTATGGATCAAGGTCATATGTTGAAAGGTCAAGTTCACAGCTGCAAAAGAAGACTTAAATTGCTAATTATCTTGAAAACTATAAACTTTTTGTATGGGCATGTATTTTAGATTATTGTAGGTATTGACATGACAATTATTTTGATATATGGTTCAAGATCATATGTTGAAAGGTCAAGGTCACAGCTTCAAAAAAGACTAAAAATGCTAATTATCTTGTAAACTATGAACTTTTTGTATAGGCATGTATATTAGAATATTGTAGGTATTGTGACAGAGATCATTTTGATATATGATACAAGGTCATATGTTGAAAGGTCAAGGTCACAGCTGCAAAAGAAGACTTAAATTGCTAATTATCTTGAAAACAATAAACTTTTTGTATAGGCATGTATATTAGAATATTGTAGGTATTGACATGACAATCATTTTGATGTATGGTTCAAGATCATATGTTGAAAGGTCAAGGTCACAGCTGCAAATAAAAAAGACTTAAATTGTTTATTATCTTGAAAACAATTGACTTTTTGTATAGGCATGTATATTAGAATATTGTAGGTATTGTGACAAAGATCATTTTGATATATGATACATGGTCATATGTTCAAAGGTCAAGGTCACAGCTGCAAAAGAAGACTTAAATTGCTAATTATCTTGAAAACTATGAACTTTTTGTATAGGTATTTATATTAGAATGTTGTAGGTATTGACATGACAATCATTTTGATATATGGATCAAGGTCATATGTTGAAAGGTCAAGTTCACAGCTGCAAAAGAAGACTTAAATTGCTAATTATCTTGAAAACTATAAACTTTTGTATGGGCATGTATATTAGATTATTGTAGGTATTGACATGACAATTATTTTGATATATGGTTCAAGATCATATGTTGAAAGGTCAAGGTCACAACTTCAAAAAAAACTTAAAATGCTAATTATCTTGTAAACTATGAACTTTTTGTATAGGCATGTATATTAGAATATTGTAGGTATTGTGACAAAGATCATTTTGATATATGATACAAGGTCATATGTTGAATGGTCAAGGTCACAGCTGCAAAAGAAGACTTAAATTGCTAATTATCTTGAAAACTATAAACTTTTTGTATGGGCATGTATATTAGAATATTGTAGGTATTGACATGACAATCATTTTTATGTATGGCTCAATGTTATATGTTGAAAGGTCAAGGTCACAGCTGCAAAATAAGACTTAAATTGCTTATTATCTTGAAAACAATATTGAGTGCGGAAGGTCCTTAGGTGGTATAGATTCAAAATTGTATCCGACATGTCTGTCAGAAATCCAAGATGGCTGCCATTACTATAAATAGCAAAAATAAAAAAATGGCCATTTTGGGTTGATTTTTGTACTGATTTTGTTGAAATTTGAAACATAGAAAATAGATGTCGGGGGATAAAACATATATAACAGGTTTTTCCTTACGATTTTTCGTTTGTGTAATAATTACGTAATATGCAAATAAGGTTTATTTTTAGCCATAATCTTTGAAAATCTTCTTCTCTTAAAGTACGTGGCCAATTGAAAGGATATGGAAGTGTGGAAGGTCCTTGGGTGGTATAGATTCAAAATTGTATCCAACATTTCTGTCAGAAATCCAAGATGGCCGCCGTTACTTTAAAGTAGCAAAAATCGAAAAATGGCCATTATGGGTTTATTTACATGTATATACTGATTTTGTTGAAATTTATAACATAGAAACTAGATGTTGGGGATAAAACATATGTAATGGGTTTTTCTGTACAATTTTCCATTTTTGCAATAATTATGTAACATGCAAATAAGATTTATTTCAGCCTAAATCTTCTGAAAGTACATGGCCAATTGAAAGAAATTTTATGATTCATAGCGCTTGAAATAATAGAAAATAAGGATATTGCTAGTGAGTTTGTTTACATTTTATTGATTGAATATATTTAAAAAGAAAAAGCAAAGAACAAATAAGGATGTGCCAGGTGAGCGATACAGGCCCTATTGGGCCTCTTGTTTATATTGTGGTAATGCAGTTAAAACTTGGTACATTGCCACCATTTATTGAGTCAGATATTAGAATTACCAAAGAATTTGGCAATAAACTAAGAGAGGATTACAAAGAGAAATAAAAAATAAAATGACTTTTGGACTTAGAAATATGATGGTAAATAAGTGAAGTAAAAAAAAGTTATTGATGGGCATTATAACAAAGTTTTACTGTATTTTCATTACTAACAGTTATGTAGATTGTTTGCGTTTTAGTACTTATGCAGAATTATGGATATTGCATCTTTATTTACTTGTCATTATGTTCAGTTATTAAAATATCAAATAATATTGCATTTTGGTTATTTAGTTTATTAGGACCTTTTAAATTTAAAAAATTACTAACAATATCATTGGTTGAACAGTAGAAAAAAATATTCAGGTTACATGTATTTCTAAATTTTTGATTGACATTAATTTTTCGTAATGTCATCAATGACAATAAAGATGTGTTGATGCTTGCTATCATGTGATACCTCTTAAAAGTTTGTGTGGCTGTACTTTTTAAGCAACTTATGGTAAATGTTTTGCTGCTGCATATCCTAGGGAAATGACATTTCTTCAAGCTATATGGAACCTTTAATACATTTGAGTTAGATTCTTAAAATGATTTTAATACCAGTTGTATGCTAAATAAAACATCGATTTGGTATTTGAGAAAAAGTCATAAAGAATTTTAATATGTAAATCAAGGAAATTTTAGATTATGTGAAACAGACAGACAGTTTGTAATCTAGAGAGCTACAGCTTGATATTATAGTGGCTCTCACTGCCTAGGTTAAAATTTCACTTGGAACAGATCTTAATGCAAGAAAGTTTGTCAAATCATTTGACATAAATCCATGGTTTCCTTTAGGCACTTCTGTTTCCTAAATCAATTAATCTCCAAGAGCCAACTTCCTTGATACATGTATATCATTAAGGGAAATAATCTTGACTGAGGTTTAAAACAACATTACTCCACTCCACTCAACAAAATGTAATGACTTGTTTAGTATTATATACTCACTCCTTTTAACTGTTTTCAGTTTCAAGAAATGTGAAGTTTTGCTATATTTTAAACCAATGGAGATACTTATTTATATATTTTAAATTTAGTTTTATGCCCAGAGAAACAAGAAAATGTACATAAAATCAGATTCCTGATTGTTTATAACAGAATAAATTTTATTGCTTTTACAAAATATTTTTAAAAAAAAAAAAAGAATTAATTTTTTTTATTTAACTTCTTTATATTTCATTGCAGAAACGGAGTCAGAATCAGGAACTTCATTACCTCGTAGTCAGAGTGAGGGATTTCTTGCTAGATTAAAGAGGTCGTGCTTGTCAAGGTCATCTACAACGACTGAACTCAATGTTGCACCAAAAAATCAAGACAACAGTACATTTTGATATTAATTTGTTTAGTTATATTGTTTTGTTTCAAACATTTGTTATAATAACTCTTATTATGAAGGGTTTTAACTATATTGTTATTTTTAAGAATCTGAAAAATTACAAATATTTCGATTTTTGACATTAAAATTTCCAGTGATCAAGTAGATGTAATTTCATCAAATTAACAACACTCCTCACTTGAAAACAAAATACATGTATTAAGAATTTTATGTACTGTATATAAGCCAATATACTTATATAACTGTATTCTAGGGCAGAAGTTTCTAATTTTTTTTTTAAAATGAAAAATAAGTTTTATTAAACATATGTTATACATATTTACTACCATGTGTACTCAAAATATCTAGGTCAAGTTTGATTTTGTATGCTAAAGAAGAAAAACCCAAATTATAACCCTTATTTGGGTTGAAAATGGATATAATGACTTGTTCTTGCAACAGATGTTCTATAAAACATTCTTCATACATTACAGTTGTAACCATTTTGTAAGTGAAGTTAACCAACTCATACTTTGAGAAAAATAACTGTGATATTATATTACACAAGGAAACAAATCTGTTCGTTTCTATACATGTATTTTAAATATTTTTTGTGTCAATTATCTATTATTGTCTGTTGTGAATTGTTTCTGAGTTTTTTAATTTTGCAAATGTATTTCAGATTTTAACTACCTTACGAATGTTAAATGTTGTAAGACCACTGTTTTAGGGATTACTCTTCCATTGCATGGAATTTAGACAATAGCTAATTTTTATAATTTCTGGCTCTGAAAGAATTCATTTTGGCTAATATTTTTGTTTCAAAATATTGGTGGATTTCATTATGAGGTTCACAAAAGTCTTTAAATTTTTTTTGCACTAGAATCCATTAATTATATATATATTCAAGGAATAAATTAGTGTTACAAACTGTCAATTAAGTACAATTACATTCAGAAAAACATTTTTGTCATCTTTTTGTTTCTGAAACTTATTAGTACTGTTTGTTATCAATTGGCTCCTAAGTTTTAAAATTGGCTTATTTTTGGCTCGTACTTTTCAAGAGCCAGGGCTAACCCTGTGTGTTAATCCTGACATAAGTCAAAGATTGGTTATAAATGTATGTGCGTTTCCTATTTATGTCAGTTACTATACTGCTCTGCTTTTTATTTTTATACAAGTTTCTTCACATTTTAATTTATCAATTATGGATATTTTTAAAATTTTTATTTAAACTGTACTATGGACATTTTGTATTTATATTAGTGTTACTGGACTGAAATTTAAACTACCCAGTAATTTTTCATTTAAATGAAATTGAACTAGGAAATGTTTACTTGATAACTACAATTTCTACAAATGTGCCAAATTTTTTCACAAAGAAATTTTTCATTATGTCATTTCCAGAGAAAAGTAAGGTACATTTCCTGACATACAACTTCAAAGCAGTGCCAACATTACTTGAAAACCTGACAGAAGCAGAAGTTTGTTCATTTAGTGTCCCTGTGACATGTATTAACTGATTGACATTTGTCTTTGTGCCATAATAACTGAAGTTTTTTTCCAGCTCACCTGAGTTACTTCTTGCATATTATATAAGCTACTTATAAATGAAATGTGAGTGGATATATTTCTGATTAAGTTTTGTGGGAGTTCTTAACTTGAGAAAACTTTTAAAGTTTCTGTACTTAATATATTGTCTATTGCACTTTGCAAACAATATTGGACATATCTTCAGGTGAGCGTTAAGGCCCATGGGCCTCTTGTTTTTGATTATAAAATGTTAATGAATCAAATGTGTAAAAATCATGTTATATTTTTAAAACACAATCTCTCTTGCATTGAAATCTGTTAAACAAGTCGGACTATATTGTATTAGTTGTTTCTAAATACTTTTAAAATAAAAAAAAAAAAATTAATTAGAAATTAAAAAGAGAATGTAATAATATAAGTTAAAGTGTTGTGACACCATTATTTCTCCTTTCTGCACCTACAATTTTTGTGTAATGGCTGCTCCCTATTAAGTTCATGGAAATGTGAGAGAAGAATTAATGAGAAGGCTCTCAATATGTTGAAATTTACATTGATGGATGTTCATGTTTCAATGAAGTTTAGTAGCATTAGGTTGCAAGATATTTAATTATAGACTGCATTATCAAATATATATATTTATTATTTATATGTAATTTTTTCAATAAATTATAGACTTCTTTATCAAATATATATATTTATTATATACATGTAATCTTTTCAATAGTCCATACAATAAAGCCATGTAATAAAAATCATAATACACACGTAATATCATTTTCACGACCTTGGTAACCAGAGTGAGCTCTTCCATGTTGATATTCCAATGTGTGTGCCCCATTGACATCAACTATTGATTGTTTCATTGACACACTTTTAACTTGATTTATTTTTTAGGAGTTTAATTATTTAAATATCATAAAAAGTATGAATTGGAAAAAATAGTTCTTTTTGTATCTGTTCAGTGTAAAAGTTAATATATATATTTTGGACATAAATATACACATAAGAATGTTGTAGTACTTCTTTAGGGACACACATTTTTACATGACTCGTATGTACTTCGGTCAATCAGTGGATTATAAACAGAATCTTTCATCCATATTTATGTAATATTAAATTTATTAAACTTGTAGGATAATTTTTATGCAACTTGCCAATTAAGGATTGAATGTCATTTTGAATGTTGTCATTGAGGTATGCTCTGCGATTCACTTACTTTGAACGTGGACTGATGTTGTCATACCTCAATGACAACATTCAAAATGACATTCAATCCTTATATTTACATTTTTTTTTCTGAAAGGGGCATTGTAAATTACCGATATGTTGATGATGAAGGCAGTGTTTGATGCTTCAAGCGAGATAACTCGCATTGTTGAACGACTAAACAGATGAGCCATTTTTTCAATAGTGCAAATTGTTGTTTCTTTAATCATTGTGTATTTTTTTTTTTATCTTTGTTCGTTCTTTCTGAAAAAAGTATCTTATTTACATTAATATTACATAAGAAACAACTTCAATTTTGCTTCGTAAATTCTACTTCGTTCTTTTTGCACCGCCGACAGCGGAATTACAAAGGTTGAGCTAGATATGTCATCAGTTAATCAGTTAACGGGTTGTTTACTTGTACAAGAACTGAAGAAGTGAGATGACAGTAGGCTGCAGTTGCAGAAGTATAGACATTAACTAATTGGTATTTAATCGATATAATTGTCCATATACACAACCTGTGTTGCTACACTGATTTTGTTGCAAGTTATGAATGATATTGTGAAATTATGAATGAAAAAGTAGTTCTGTGGTATTCAATTGCCATAAAGTGATCAGCGCTCAGAAGGAAGCTGATTGGTTGCAATTCAAATGGGCGTGTTTTCACTAAACTTATCGCATGATTCGATGTTGTCATCGAGAAATGATAACATCGGTCGTTGGCTAGATTCTTATAAGGCGATAACATGGGTAATGTAAATATATATATATATATATATTTGTATTTATATATATATCTATATGTAAGAAATGTAACTAGTGTTGCTTATTTAAAAGGGTTTATACTATGATTATTTTAAACAACTAATTTAACTAACTATATAGAATTTCTTGATCACTTTGTTCAAATCTTCATTACTTTAGAAAAATAATTTGCAGAAAATAAAAATTTTCTTTTGGAATGTTGTTTTTATCTAGCATTATCTTCATGTATCAAATCTTTTAGCAAACAGGTTTGGAGAAAATTTTAATTTTCTGTTGGATTGTTGTTTTTATCTAACATAATTTTCATTTATTGAATCTTTCTTTTAAAGAAGCTAGGATTGTCATATTTCGAACACATGTTTTTAGCAAAACATTTTCACTACCAAGATTGTCTTACTGCTGACCTTGACCTTTGCTCCACTACTTCATTTGCTGTAAATGGTTGCCAAATGTTTTGCACATAATGTTGACAAGGTCTATGAACATTGTTGTTTAGTTACTTGTTGAAATAAAATCTCATAATCTTGCTTATAGCCACCTAACTTCTTGTAGTCCCAGTCTTTTTCTTTTATGTTTTATTTAAAAGTCCCTCTTGCGTTATAGGCAAACCCCTCTTTATAATGTTAACATCTATGTACAGTAACTGAGAATACTGTAATTTTTTTTCTGTGCTTATTTATAATGCCATTTGTGATCTGTATACATGTATACTTTTTTAATTATTAACCTATGTAAACTGGTTCATACTCGACAAAGTTTTTTTCCCTTGTTATTTCATTGTATATCCAATGTTATTCCTACCTGATATTGATACATATATTGAGTTTTTTTTGTGTTTTGGTTATACGAAATATACATGTATATATTAATTTATTTCAAATGTCATTGTTAATGTTGTGTAAAAATATCTCTGTTATTCATATGGAAACCATTGATTAAATTTTTAGGAACAAAATACCATCTTTAAATTTTGTACTGCACTGTATTATCATGTATAGAAGCAAGGCTTAGTGGTTAAGGCTTCAGACTTATTGTTTAAAGATCCTGGAGCCCAAACCTTGCTGTAGTATAGATCCCTAAGCAAACCATTTAATTTCACATTGCTTCATTCAAGCCCTGTGATAAAGTTATGGGTACCAGCAAAAATGGTAAGGTTGCTGTCATTATTGTGTGGTGCCCTATCTGAGGCATTGAGACTGGGATAAGAATCAGTCTGATGAACACAAAAGTTATGCCATTGATGATTAAGTAACAGAATCAAGACATACATGTACCTGGCGTTACTTTAATGGCCGGAGACAATAACATTTACATAAACATTTACAGTATATTAAGTGTTCTGTTAGTTTTGAATTTTTTTTTACCATCTTTGAATGGTTAGATATGTAAATACAGGTAACTCATAAGTAGGTAGTGTCACCTGAATTTGAGTAAAACATAACAAGTATTCAACCAGTGTTCCTATTAAAAGAACAGAAAATACTACAATAATTCCAGTCAGTTGTGACAGCTGAGATTATTGATTACTGATGGTTTAATGTTGCTTCATCAATTTCAAAGCTATTGGCTATAAGAACAAGGAATTAATCATTAAAGATTAATCTAAAATCAAGTTTGTTTGTGTGAGATGTGCTTGTGTGTATTACAGTCTGCCTTGTTTAGTACACTCAGGGGCTATTTGTTAAAAATGCTACCTCACCAAGTCAGTATGCAGATGACCAATATACCACTATCAATTCACATTATCTTGAACATGGACAGACAGATGGATGATGGATGGATGGCCAGGGTTTAAAATCTACAACCTCTTACTCAAGAGGTGGTCACTCTTCTTAGAGCCACAGAGTTAGAGTCACTGGTGGAATATATATGCTGTGAAGTAAAGAGTTGAGTAATGGTGTTTAACAACCCAATCAAAAATATTTTTCACTTATATGGAGTTTTCGCCAGCTATAGGCAAAGGTGCAGAAATTTTTCTGTGTGTTACACTTATGGCATTATACAGCAGGGTTCTTTATTGTGCCACGTTGTGACACAAGACCCACTTTCAAGTCTTGGGTCAGACCCTGGCTGGGGTTCAAACCCATGACCTCCCACTTACAGAGCGAGCACTCTACTAGTAACTGAGCTACCGCAGTGGTACCATGAGGTAAAGATTTTATGATATTATGTAAACAAAACATTTGAAAAATAAACTGAAAATCTATCTGAATAGGATCTGGCCAAAGTGGAAAATCAAACTAGGTGGTGAAAGATTGTAAGATATTATTCTTGACCACTCTGCCATCAAAGGCCAATTTGAGAATAAAACATCCAAGTTATTAAGTATAGGGCAGGCTTTGGAAAAAATTTTTGAGCTTTTAATCAAAGTGAAAGTAAATATAAAAACACATAACCAATTTCAAGATCAACATTTTATTCATATAATCAAGGTCAACATTTAATTTCTGAGATCCTCTTTGACAACATTGTAAACAATATACAGGAAATATTAAAAACAATTGTGTATAATATTTATAATGCAATAAATGGTTGATTAATTCTTTTTGTAAATAAGGCAAGGTGTTAAATAATATACAACAAACATGATGAACACAGGTACAAAGTTAAAATGAAATTCATGTTCAACAAATGTCTATTATGGCTGCTTGTAAAATTGATTATTCAAAAAAAATTTAAATCATATTCTGTTTTATGTTAAATCTTAATTTTTGAATTTATCAATACAATTTGATTTTGTGCTCTTAGGAAAGGAAAAAACCCTATTTTTTTAATTTTAAGATTTTATAGAATGAACAAAGCATTTCCTTGTGATACATTAAACTACATAAAAAAAATGAGTAATTTCTAATGTCTGTGTATATCTATTGTTTCCAATATTCATGGATCATTATTCTCTAGCAATTTTTCAGGACAAAATCCCTTTTATGAGAAAAACCTCCAAAAATGTTAGTATAATATGAAAAAAAGTTCAAAAAAAAAAAACATCAAACATCAGGACCATCACCCGGTGTGAGGTGAGTCTAAGTTATAAGCAGATAATTCTATACATATGATATATACAAAATTTAAATACTAATGTTATCAATCCCTTTATAAGGGCTACCTCTGAAAATGATATAAATACCTGTTCACAGTTTCAATATTTCACAAAATGCATTTTTTTATTTACATGTATAAAAGATGTAATTTTATATGTATACATGTATTACAAGATGTTCTGCCTTCTTCCTGTTGAGTTGAGTGATGGTATTTTATGCCCCAATCTAGGTTCTTTTTTATATTGAGGCAGTCAGTTCTGGAATGGTAAAAACTGAACAAATCCACCAACATTTACATGTAGAAAGAACCACTAACATTTACATGTAGTAAGAACCACTAACATTTACATGTAGTTAGAACCACCATTAACATGTAGTAAGAGCCACCATTTACATGTAGTAAGTACCACTAACATTTACTTTGTAATAAGTACCACCAACATTTACATGTAGTAAGTACCACCTACATTTCGAGTAGTAAGCACCACCAACATTTACATGTAGTAAGTACCACCTACATTTTGTAGTAAGCACCACCAACAATTACATGTAGTAAGAACCACCAAAATTTAGATATAGTAAGTACCACCGACATTTGCACGTAGTAAGAACCACCATTAACATGTAGTAAGTACCACCATTAACAGGTAGTAAGAACCACCATTTACATGTAGTAAGAACCACCATTAACATGTAGTAAATACCATCATTAACATGTAGTAAGTACCACCATCATTAACATGTAGTAAGTACCACCATTTACATGTAGTAAGTACCACCATTTACATGTAGTAAGCAAACTGATAACCTTTTTCACATAACAATCAGGCCTCAGTTTCAAAATCATTTTTTAACTAAGATTTTCCTTAACTTATATCTGGCGAATTTGAATTCTGATAACCTTTTGCACATAACAATCAGGCCTCAGTTTCAAAATCATTTTTTAACTAAGATTTTCCTTAACTTATATCTGGCGAATTTGAATTCTGATAACCTTTTTCACATAACAATCAGGCCTCAGTTTCACAATCATTTTTTAACTTAGATTTTCGTTAACTTATATCTGGTGAATTTGAATTCTTTGTAATTCTATTAATTGCTAAGAAATACAGTGTTAAGGTGTCATTTTGAAGATCAATTCAAGATGTAACATCTGTATTTGGTTTTTTTCATGAATGTTTACACCAAATTTCAAGAAGGGATTGCCAAAAATTGCTAAATTTAAGGTAAGAAGATGTTATTTAAGATATGATTGTGAAACTTGGGCCTGCATCTGTAGGATTCTAGGATCTTTAGGATTCAAACCTAGGTGACGAGAGGCAATGTGATCCGTAAGGCCCACTTTAGACCACTTGGCCCCTAAGTGCCCTTTTTCCCATTATGAATTTAATCTGCCAATCATAAAATGGATCTCTTTAAGATGCATGTGATTAAGTGGTTAAGTCACACATGATTCAAGAATTGTGGGTCTGAATCTCAGCTTGGCTTCATGGTATGCCCTAGAGGCTCAACAATGCTATAGTTAAAACAACTGCCAGAAAGATACCTATCAGAAAATATCCTGGGATATAACCTTATAATAGACTAACATTCTATCTATCATAAATCAATTTTCAATTGAACTTATTATAATCAAGATACAGAGGCAATGAAATGATTGTACATTATGAACAGTGCTTTATAGCACATCTAATAGCTGCCTTGGAATTAAAAATTTAATGATAAATAAATAAATAAAATAAACTTAATGACAAGGATGCAAGTAAAACTTACAAGGAAAATTAATAACATACAAACAACATCGTAACAAAAAACATGTTAAATAATAACTTAGTGCTATCAATAGTTTAGATATAAGGCCTTCAATGAGTTACTAAACCGTTATGAATTTCAATTTACACTCACCATTTCTTTGAAATTTTTTATGTTGGTAAAATATGTTTAACTAGTCATCTGCATATCTATTTTTCTGTATGACGGAGATAAAAATCATATTCATTTTATTAAAAAGTGAATTATTCAGAAACAATTTGAAAATATAAAATACTGTATATATAAATACTGGGTCATGATTAGTTACTAACATTTCTCCAGTTTTTGGTAAAATTTGTAGTTAAAAGTTATGCAAAAAATTTAGTGTAAAGCATTCTTGATTATAGTTTGATAACTTGATACCTTGTTACATGATTGCATTTACATGGCATACTTATTAATAATGCACCTATAACAACTTCATAGCCTTATAATGACACAGAACTTTAATTCTGACTTACTATCAAATTGATTTCCCTGCTTGAAAAATTAATTATCAAGAATAATAATGTTATTCATCTTATACCAAGCATCTATTCTCATGCATGTTAAAAACAATGTTTGTGTTGGTCAGGAAAGTATATTTTGAAAAAAAGTCAATTTCTGAGTTGGTAAAAAATATATTTAACTAACAGGTACTTTTAATAAATAATACAATAACAAAAACTTTAATTATTATAAAGCAACATATATTGATTATGGCTGTAATGTTGTATCATTTCATTCTTGCCAGACAAAAAATACAAACCGGTATTCTCATGTCAGGAAGTTGTATGATTTAAAACTGAAATTATAAATGACATACTAAGTCTTTTACAAAGAGACATTTACCTTACAAAAGAAATTGAAATCATATACATGTATTTTCATTAAAAAAATCACAAATATATTATAGTAACATGTTCATGCAAGTGATAAAATTCTAGGGCAATTAAAGCAAGTTTTTTCTTAGATAAGGAAATGCACATTTTTATCATATTAAACTGCAGTAAAACCTTGATCATCAGCTGAAGCCATTTACCAGTCAGATTTGGGTGTTCCGATTGTTTAAGTTATAAAAGTCTTACTGTAATCATTTTTTTTTTTTGCAATCGAACCATATAATACCTCCCCCCCCCCCCCCCAACTTCTATGTGGAACAAATATTACCATTGGATATGCAATCACATAATTGATGTTTTCCAGAATTTTTTAACATAAAGTCTTCCACAACATTTAGCGCAAATAAAAAGGGGTGTTGACAACGTGATGCACTGGCAACCCCATTTAAAAATTGCAATATGTCATTTCAGTACCTCTTGATGATTCAGGCAATAATTTTTGTGTAGCAGAAAAAATATAATTACAAAACAAAACTGTAAATTTGAAAATTTTCATGAGAAATTATATTTTCATGTATTCATGTACATGTACTATACTTTGAGTTTCAATAAAGTATGATTCAAACACACCTTCATAACTAATGTGAATACCGGGGTATTCTATATTAAAAATATCTTTTTTCTTGTTGATTTCAATAAAATTTCCATGAAAATAAAATTACTGAAAATTTTAGAATTTAAAGTAAACAAACAAAAAAACAAACTTGTCATAACAGATTATAATAACAAAATGATGAGGCTCAAAATGGGACACCTGAAAAATGATAATAATGCTGACATCATTCTGACCCTTTGATCCCTTCACCTGGATCTAACACATCTGCTGCTGTTGATTCTGATGTTTGATTTGAATTGTCATTTTTTAACTCATCTTGATTTTCTGCATCTATTGTTATTGTCTCTTTTATTGTTTTTTCTTTGTCCCCTGTCTGTGCCTCATCAGGCTCTGTTGATTTTGTTGCCGGATCTATTATAATTGTACCAGTATCTGATGTTGATTTATTTCTAGATGCATTGATATGATTTTGTCCACCAGGTGGTGCTGTCCCTTGTCCTGTGTCCTCTCCATTAAGATGTATAGCATTATTAGCTTGTGTCTGTTGTTTAGCATTTGTTTCAACCATATCTGGTTCTATCGCTTGAACATCATCATCATCTTCTTCATCACTGTCTAATACCTCTATATCATCAGTTATATCTATTGATAAAAGTAAAGCAAAATTGGTAAACTTTGGCAACCATGTAATGGCCAAATCCAACCACAGTGCTCCAAATAGACAGTTAATTACTCAAAAAATTTTTAACAAATAGTCAGATGGTTGCCATCATGGCTTATAAATTTTTTGAGTTTGGGCACTAAAAATTGGGAATTCAGGATATTTTGTTTACAACTGTCTCTACCAATTAGTCTCGCTTTCAATAATACATGTATCAGCAAATATTTTAACAAAAATCAGGTATCTCTAAAACATGCATAACTGACCATGATTTGATTTTCCATCGTGGCAACCAAAGACAAAAATTGCCTTGTGACTTGTATTTACATGTATCTGACAATTATCAAATTATTTTTTGATTTTTTTAAAAAAAATCTTTTTGCAAATCAAAAGGAAATGATAAGGTTTGGTCACTATGAATTTTACCTTGCAACAAAAAACTTGAAATAACTACTTAATGTTTTGAATTAGTAGCCATATGGCTTCCATTTTTCAAAACCCAAATGAAGCACTGTGTCACTTCTGATTACATTTACATGTACTTGTCAACAGCACTGTTAGTCATCATAATTTTACAAAAAGATATTTTCATTGTGGATGAAAAATTCTTGATTCAAGGATAATGGGTTTTGTAGTAAAATGTTTCATTTTGTCCTCTATAGGACATATGATTTTTAAAATTTCACAGTGTCCAAGTCCAATTAGCTGAGAAATTGATGGACACTAGCAAAAATGTTACTCGTTAAAATAATGAGGGTGTTGGGAGTCTCGTACAGTATTCAAGTCATTTAAGGCAATGGAAACTAATAGGTAACTATATGTAAATGAATATACTCATGGAAAGAATTTTAACAGGTTATGAGAATACATACCATCATTATCAACAGAGTATACTGTTTGAACTAGTGGGTCTGTTTCATCTAATTCATCATATTCTTCATCATCGTCATCATCATCTACTTCATAGACTTCATCTTTTGTTTATATTAAATTACATTAAAAAAATAGAAAAAAAGAAAACTTTATTGCTTGCCTTTATATTCAGTTCCACTACAAACATTTAAAACAATGGATAAAGTTTCTAAAGCAGGTGATTTTGAATATAGGTACATGTAGTAGAGACACTGTGATCTGTAAACTCATGTTTAAGACTACCAGTAACTGACCACCAGATGATACAGGAGCCTAATTTAGAGAGATGAGATAAAATTTTTATGTATTTTCATATAGACACATTTTTCATTGGGCTTGCAATTTATTTTCATTATGCCACAACTAGGCTTTGTCATTAATTTTCATTATGCCATAATTTTGGCTTTGCCATGTAAACTTCTATTTACATCTAAATAGTTATTTTTGCTAGCAGATTTTAGCCATTTGGCCCACAAATTTAAATATAAAAATTCAACTGTCATGAACCCATCTTAATCTATCACCTTGCAATGTAATATTTGAAACCAGTGCTAAAATCAGACATAACTTTTTCTTTACTTCTTGACACTATACAGATAAGCTATTTAAACAATCACCCTTTAAATACCAAAGTAACTAAATGTAGTAAGAATTTGTTCTCATACCTTCTTCCATTCCATCTTCTTCGTCATCATCGTCATCTTCTAGAACAACTACTGAATCATCATGTTCATCGTCATCATCATCACTGAAATTGATCACACAAATTTAAATGCAAGTTCAAATATTTTCAAACTACTAATCACATGTGCAGTATAATGATCCTCAATTACATCAAATACTTTACCATTTGTTTATTACTAGTTTTCAAAAGAACAAAATTTAGATTTTTTTTCTATTCTTTAAAAAAAACTAGAACTCTGTGAGACGGATGTGTCGCCTGAAAAAAGATTGGAGTCAACAGTAAAACTGTTAAGTATTTCTTTGTTCCACATTTATAAACACTTTTTTCACACACAAAAATAGTTTTAAATTGTAATTGCAATTAAACTGAAAGTAAATATGTTTAAATCATAAGTTGTTTAGGTTATTATGCTTCAAAAGCCCAGCTTTTGGCCTAAATGTAGAATATCCAACACAAACAATCTGCAGTAGGCGACACATTTGACTGTCCAAGTTAAAATCAAAATAAACTCAAGGCGACACATATCTGTTAAAAAGTGACAATTTAAAAAATACCCCCCCCCCCCCCAACACACACACAATAAAATGCTAAGAACATGTAAACATTGTTTCATTGCAAGAAACATGCATACCAAGTTTGGTATCAATTGATCTTAAGATGACAAAGTTATGCTCCGGACAATAAGCGAACTCGCAAAATTTTAAACAAAAACTTTATATGAAGAGTAATAACTCTCTCAAAAATGACCATATGCAAAAACCTGCAATACATGTGTTAAGGTATTAAAGGGTACCTGTAACGATTTTCAGTTTTGACATATTTTATTTGTCATACTTAAATATGACGGTAGCGAAAATTCCATAAAATTCCATTCCATAATAAGGTAGATATCAGTGATTTTCTAATACATCTCTAGAAATCCAAATCAAAAAGGTCGATATCGAGGCTCCCGTGTTGTGACATCATACCAGTAACATATCTCCACATAATATTATTTACCAACTACTAAAATAAGTCAAATACTAACTCGTAGTTTAACTTTCTATTATTATTTTATGGGAAAACTATTTAATGAAGTAGAATTAACATCCGTTTGACATTTACCGGTAATTAAGATTATTATTAATCCTTTTTTTTATTAGACACGTTCCTTAGATATAGACCCACACCTGTAATTAACAGGATGTCACCTATAATTTGCAAAATTGATTTGCAGGTTGATAGAGTTATTTTACGACCTGTAATATACCATCATATATTTAAAGTTCGAGTAAAGTAAAATAATTTTATTTGGTAAAAGTTATTTGTCATATACAGTATAAAGTTTTCACTCCAGAAAAAATGGAAATTTCATTTTTAAATTTTAAAAAGTAAGAAAAAGAAATTTTTCCTTAGTTTTCATGTCAATAATAATAATAATAATAATAATAATAACTAACTTTTAGGCAAAATTGAAAATTGACGACCAGAATAGTCTATATAAAACATGTTTACTGATCTACTTACGACATTTTATGTTATTAGATTTTAGTTTTCACTTTTCCTTAGGCATACATTTAGCTGTGATATTTTTAGATTCTTTATTCTATATATAAAAATCCATAAAATTATTATTAGTATTATTATTATTATCTCTTTTAAATGTGGTCTGATTCTAAAATCCATGTCATTTCATTTTAAACAATAATATTTCGCGTAAAATAATTTGAGATGAAATATTTTGGTTTTTTTTTCTTTTTAATTACCCCCAGCATTAATTAGCCATCGGGCAGTTGAAAAGAACTATGTTACAAACTTTAATTGTGTGAACATCTTCCAATTATCAAGGAAATGTGTTGCCGCCAGACTACTTAAAAGAACACTGCACAAAAGAGCATAGGCGATTGGATTTTTATGTATTGATTTTAAGCCGGTGCCACTGTCATGTGCTGATTTTGAATTTTTATTAAAATACTGCATTCAAAATTTTGAATTTTGAATGCATTATTTAAATAGAAATTCAAAATCAGCACATGACACCACAGTAAGTTCCATAATATTCATCCGGCAGTCTGTCCCGTCCGACTTGATATTTAATTAATTTTAAAATGTTGACGATAAAATTAATTTTTGTCGTGTATTTGACAAGTTAAAACTAATCACATATTTTTTGTTATAGCTATGCAACTTATCGTAGTTCTCAAGTCTGTCCAGTCCGACTTAATAAAATAATTAAAAAAAAAAGTCAAAGATATATGATCAATTTTCGTGTTATTGCAGTTTACACTCGTCATGTATTTTTCAACAGCTATGCATCTTTAGAAATGCAGTCACAATTCTTGAGTAGGTTGGGACTCAACTCAATATATTCATCAGATTTGTCCAATTCTGGTTCGAAAAAATAACAGCTATACAAATTCATCTTTTATAAGATTGTCTACTGCTTCCCCAAATAATGATGAACAATTGAAATAAATAGGTACATGTCAGAGTCATTACTTTCTTCTACATACGTCAATTCACATCATTGTTACTTCTGTCTATTATGTTAGACACTACTTCTAATACTGCAGTGAAGTCACATGTTTATAACTCAAAACGAGGCGTTTCACTTTGCCACAAAGAGAAAGTTAAAAAATGGGGATTTCAAACCGCTATTACTTTTTTATTTTGTCACCAATTTTGATGCGGTTTTCAATATTGTTATATTTGTTATATTTAAATAATATACAAAACAATTGTGCTAAAAAAAATTTTGGTTACAGGTACCCTTTAAAAGATATTTATCATGTCAAAATTTGGTGAAGATTAGTTATGCCCATTACAAGCATAAATAATATAAGGGAATAACTCTAAAATTTCTCAATGCAGAGTTATGGTTCTTTAAATCTGCACTTTGTCTCATTGCAAGACACATACGTACCAAGTTTGGTATCAATTGAACTGAAGATGACAAAGTCATCCTCTGGACAAGCATTAGAGAAATGGGCAAAAATTTAAAATAGAATTTTATGTGAAGGGCAATAACTCTTTTAAAAATGACCATACGCAAACACCTGTGTTATATATGTGTTAAAGTATTAAAAGATGTTAATCATGTCAAAATTTGGTAAAGATTACTAAAAAAAATTGAAGGAGTTATGCCTCTTACAAGCAAAAATAATTTAGGGGAATAACTCTAAAAATACCCAATGCAGAGTTATGGTTCTTTAGCCCTGCACTTCGTCTCATTGCAAGAAACATGCAAACCAAGTTTGGTGTGGGATGAACTAAAGATGACAAGGTTATGCTCAAGACAAGCAAACAGGGACCCGATGCCACTGCTGAAAGTGACCCCTATATGTCACGTTTTCAGGCGACACAAAAATGGTAAATGTAAATTATCAAGTATATACAAGTACATGCATTTTGTTAAAATCTTACTGTATATAATATTAATGCCTTACAAACACTTTAAATGTGGAAAAACCGTAAATCATAAATTACCAACCTGACACCATTTTCTCCTACATCTATGTCTGGTGCAAGGTAATATTGTAATGGATTTGGCCACATATCATCTTTAATCACCTGCAATGAAAATTGAACACACAGTTAAAGCTGCATTAAGTTTTCCAAAGAAAAAAATTAAAACGGTGCCAATCTAATTAATGATGTTCCTAATGAACAATGTTACATTGGGTTCAACAATAAAAGCTCGAATAAATACAGAAATTACAGTATTTACCCAGCGAGATGCAGCATTTTGGATCTAATATTAGAACATGGTTACGTCATCAAAACCTGGGTCATTTAAACACAACTTTCAAAACGGTGAAATACGATAAATTAAACACAGAACTTCATTGAACTTGTCATTTATGACTTAGTAAGGGATATATGACACCATTTCAAATACATCTGGACATTAATGAAGGACAATTAATGCAATCTGTCATGTTTCACCTTCGATTCTAGTGTTTTCCGTACATCCGTGCACATGCTCCAAGCTCATAATTACAATCGTAAAACACTGACCAACCTGTCAGAGGATTCTGTTTATTTACAGCTAAAAGAAATGAAATTTTAGAAAATGAATGTCACGGATCGTGGTTAGATGATAACTATTTTTGAAAAAATATATTTTTAGAAAATCAAAAAAAAAAAAATTCAGAAAATTGGAAAACTTAATGCAGCTTTAAAACTTAATTCTAAAAACACAATTTAACATCCTATGATAAATTTGCAACCTCACTTATAAACTCAATAATTTAAAATCCCATAATTCATTTTGTTTCATTTATTGATAAACCTGTTTACAATGCCATATTTTGATAGAACAAATGGTAGCTACATTTTGTATGAATCAAGGTTATACTGTTACTAAGATACAGACAAAACATGATGTATTACAATTATGTTACTAAAAGAAATACCTATTCATATGCCAGAGATTATTAGTGATACTAATTCCCACAAAGTCTGAAGAATTTTGAAATTCATGTGCATGCTTTTTCTTCTTGTTCCTTTAAAATGTAGATCACATATATTTCATAAATCTCATGTCCACAAGTGGTTTGAAAATAACACTTTATCTCATTGCTGAAAAAACCTTGGAACATTTGCATAAGCATGTTACAGTAAATATAGTTGCATTGTGTGGCCTTAGCAAGTACTTCAGTTTCATATTTCAATTCAGCCATTTGCCAACTCAATACTTGATATTCTGTTTGATTACTGGTACTGGTAATCATGCAATGGAATAGAGTTCCATCCAATAGAAAATTCTGTCAAAGTCTACATGCAACTAACATGGTCACACCAAAAAACATACTATCATCTGCAAAACAACTACAAGCTTAGGCCAGATTTTAAGTTCACAAGGATATTTCTTAATTTTGTTTAAATTCTTTAAAACATACTTCAGCCACATCATCTGCAGATGGATCAGTGTTATCTAAAAACCACTGGAAGAATGTCCTAGTCACACCTCTCCTTCGTTTCCTGTTTAATGACTGTTGTTGTTGGGCTCTCTTTGTCAAGTCCATTCCATCTTTCCACTCTATGTCTGTAGATTTAGAGGCTGGATCACCTACAAATAAAATTAATACTTGTACTGGAATTTTCAAAATCATTTACTTTGGAATGAATGATTGAAGGGCAGACACATAATTCAAGTTTTTAAAGCACATTTGTCTTTGAGCAAGACACACAATGGGCACTGATAGTAATGTTATGAGAGCACCTTGCATCCTATTTATGAAAATTCTTTCCCTTCTGTCACTCTGAAGAAAATTCTGAAGAAACCAGGATAGCATTTGCCTGATGGCCTTGAGCTTGATTGACTGAACTGGATTATGTCACAGTCAAGAATACTATTATATTACATATATCAACACATAACCAGCTACAAGTGAAATGAAAGAGAAAGACATTTTTACCTGTCTGTAAATACAGGATTGTAGTCTCTATTTGTTGCATGTTACATATCACCTTGATATAATGCTGAAAAAAGTAGTATGTTAAATGCCTTAGAAGTCCTGACAAACTTGACACAGAATGTCAGGGTGACTGTTACATTTGATGATAAATGAAATGATATTCAAACCTTACCTGTTGTTGCTAAATGGAATTCTTTTGTCAAACATGTGTTAGAAAAGTAGGGATTTGTAGAAAACTTAAATGTGATCTTATAGCCTGACTTTATATCTTCAAATTCTTCTACTTCTACCTGAAATGAAATTGAAGATTGGTTGGTTAGATGAATGATGTTTTACTACAAAGTTCATATTTGAGACATTTTTATTAATATGGAGGATTAATCTAAACACAAGTTCATGAGGTTCATGTGGGTGTGCAAATGTTTTTCATCTGCATTATTCTAGTGCACATGTTTGATTGATTGATTGCTTGATTAATTTAATTGGGTTTTATGTCCCAATCAAGAATATTTCACTTATATCGATACATCACTAGCTATAGGTAAAGTGGCAGAAATTTTTACCTTTGCAGTGCATTTAATGCAATGAGCAGGAAGGGTTCTTTAGCATGCCACATCTGACACTGGGAATTGGTTTTAAAGTATCATCTGAAGGCCCCACCGACTTTCATTTCTAAATGTTGTGTGTTTGGCAAAGAACAGTCAATACCTATTTTCAAGTCTTTGTCAGACCTGGCTAGGGTTCGAACCCCTGACCTCCCACCTATGAAGTACGCACTCTATTAACTGAGCTACTGTAGTGGTGCACCCTTCAGAGTGCTGGTACAGTCATTAATGTCTGCAATGATAAACCTCACAGACCACTCAGTTCATTATTCTGTAACAGAGCTAAACAATAAGGAACTATGACCACGAAAAATATTTCTCATTTGTAGTCAACTAGCATAAAAGATCAAGTAGTAATGAATGAACAATAATAATAATAAAAAATGCCAGCATACCACATTAGCAATACTCCTACACATTTGTTGAGAATGTTTTGATCTGATTTAAATTCACAAAGATCATTTAGTAGTTTTTTATTGCGAACCACTTCCTCAGATTATAATTATACACTGTCAGTCAACTTGATGATGCCAATGGCAGAGAAAAACACTTCCTAGCCTGAGGTTGCCTACATAGTTTGTGAGATGTGGGTTTGATGTCTAGATAATGCTTTAACCATAGGTCACTATTGCCACATATTTGTTTATAGATATGTGTACTGAGATGCCTGTTCTATAATCGACAAAGGTTTAAGTCACCACTCAACTGTGTAATCAAGAGCTGTTTTAGCACACAATGCCAGGCTGATAACTGCCCTTTGTCTCGTGTCATAATACAGTAGCAATACAGAATACTTCCCTCCAAATAATTAATTTTCAAATTTGCAACAGAAGCCTTCTGAAAAATGTTTAAATGTTCTAAAACTATACACCTGATGCACACATCTCTTTGGGCCAAATCACTGAGTCACAGTCACAAAGACTCACAATTCAAAATGAAAATGGCATATGACAATTTTCTTTTGTTTCTAAAATGGCACAAAAAGTAAACCTGTGACTTCTAGAATTGTGTAATATGCAATCAAAGGGAGATAATCAGTACTTTACTAATGAGTGCTTTTCATTCTGAAGATAAACCAAACAGGGATGTTCTCTCTTTGGTTTTCTGTGGTGTCAGTTATTGTTTTTAGGCAATTCTGAGCATGGGGTCCAAACAGTGCCTAACAGAATACATGGTTCTGATGAATAAAGAAAATTGCACATCTGATATCTTCTATACTCCATGCAGACATACAATTGATTATTGATTGATTAAATGGGGTTATATGTCCATGTCAAGAATATTTCACTTATATTGAGATGTCACCAGCTATTGGTGAAGTGGTAGAAATTTTTACCTTTGCAGTGCACTTAGGGCAATGTGCAAAGAGGATTCTTTAATGTATCATGCCTGCTGTGACATGGAACATCAGTTTTAAGGTATCATTCAAAGGATGCTTAGTGCTTGTTAAAAGAACAGTCACTACCAATTTTCAAGTCTTGGTCAGACCCAGCTGGGGTTTGAAACCTCAAACTCCTACATACGAACCGAGCACTCAACCGACTGTGATACTGTAGCTGTCATGCAGATATACAAAGTAATGATTTCATATACATGTAATGGAATAATGTCAATATTGTCCTTAGCTCAATCAGATATACAATTCAATATTTACCATACTAAGATAATGTAGACATTCTTCCTCTTCCTCATCTAAAATGGCTGATATCTGTGGATGATTTACAAACTAAACCAATGTCAAGGCCAATAAATGTAATATTTAACTGTGTTAAATAGGTACATGTAGGTAAAGAGAAAAATTAAAAAAATTAGCTGCAATATCATTGGATAATGATTTCCTAACTTCCCCTTAGCAGCAATATCTTTGGATGATGATTTTCTAACTTTCCATCCCCTTTAGCAGCAATGCATGAAGCGATTTTAACTCTAATGAACAAAGATGGTTCTACCAACTATAACTTTTTGGTTTTTAATGTTAGGTTGAAAATAAAAAGGTTTTTCTAGTGTTAAAACCCATATTTTTTTTTTATTGAAATAAGCCAGAATATCCCTAAGGCTGTGCATTGTACACATGACATGTTTGTCCACATGCAGAATATTGTAACATTATTTTACTTTTCACTGTGCAAGTATGATATGCAAGTGTTTCACTGTGGTTTCTATGAAAATTATAACCCTTATATACTCCAGCAAATCTGAATATGACACATTTGAAGCAAGATTCATTAAAACCTAATATAGTAATTGAAGTAATGGAATAGACACTGAAAAGTGAATTTAACCTTGATTTCCATGTTCTGTCATTCTTTTCAAACAGATAAACATTTTTGGAAAAAAAAAGTAATCAGTTAAACATGAAATTTTTACACAGGTCGAATTTTGGCTACAAATATACTGCCAAAGATGGATGTTGCCAATCTGTACATTTTGATAAAAAATAATAAGTTTCTTTAAAATCCTTCATACTTAAAAGGATTTAGAGAAGAGAAGAAAACGTTTGTATATTTATGGCCAGAGGGTGCTGTAACAAAGTTTGTATACAATGATGCATAAAATCGGATCACAACAGAGTTAACTGTGACTATAACAAAAGCTCAGAAAAAATTACTTTTATAAAAGGTCAAAAGAAAACAATACATTTTTACTGAGATACTGCCTCTAAATACATGTAAACAATATATCTAACATAGACATAGATGTGAGTTGTAGTGATTTCGTACCATGACCAATGGGCCGATAACACTATCGAGTTACGGCCCCTGATCTGCTAGAGGGATACTACTTCCGGGGAGTTCACGGTTGTAAACAACTTGGTTGCTACTATCTTTTATCTATTAAATGTCTGGTGTTTCAGTTAAAATACATTGATTGTTTTATGTAAAATGGTCATATATATGAACTTTGAGGATTTTTTGTTATTAAAAGTATTTTATTTTTATTTTCTCTCTTTGACATTTAAATCAAACTGTGTAAAAAAACGATTTTTTGCAGTCAGAGTTGATGTCTATGTTGACTTAATTTTGACACTTGATCAGGTAATAGAAGAGGTCTTGACCTATGGAATTGAACATATACTATTATATTGCATGCTTAAAACTTTTCATGTATACAAGATTGTCTCAGGTACAAGGATACAACCACTGATCTTTAATTAACATGTATATCGAGAGGTGAATATACACAGGTATTTGAAGATACCTGTGTATATCCACACCTTGACAAAGTCTAATATACACACTTATCCTGACTTTCTATACATCAAAGGTTTTCATTTTCACAAAATACCTTGAAAATTTTTGACACTTGTATATTTGATGGAAGGAAATTGTTTACAGTAAACAACCATAATTGGTATTCAATTTGAGATAATCTGAACACATTTCACAGTTACTAAGAACCTGTTTGAACAAATTTAATAATTATGCAAGCCATGTTAAATTATTGTTAGTATAAAAATTCAAAAATAATTAAAAAAAAATAAACAATAATTATTTATCCTTGTATCAGTCATAATCACTACGAAACCTTTTCTCTCTATCAGCCATGATCAATACGAGTCCTTTTCTCTCTATCACTCATAATCACTACGTTTTTTCTGCTGTCAGTCATAATCTCTACAATCCCTTTTCTCTCTATCACTCATAATTACTACGACTTTTCTCTCTATTACTAATAATTACTATTTTCTCTATCACTCATAATCACTACGAGTCTTTCTCTCTATCACTCAAAATCACTACGTGCCCTTTTCTCTCTATCACTCATAATCACTACGAGCATTTTCTTTCTATCACTCATAATTACTTCGAACTTCTTTTTTTTCTATTATCACTTATATTCACTTTATTCGAATATTTTCAGAAAATAAGCTTTCATTTAAATCTCTCTCTCTCTCTTCGATAATCATAAATTGGCTTCTGTTTGTTTTACTTGAAACGTTTTCTCTTTGTTTTGAATACCAATCGTTATGTTGTCAAAAACTGTATAATAATTATTGCATGTCGTTTTAGACATATTGCTTGTGCTGACAAGGGTTAACATAAACTTAAAATAATAAAAATAATAATAAAGCGAAAGATAAATAAATCAAATCATAATACAAAAATTAATTGTATGTAGTCGTTACTTTTTGATTTTATTAAATTAAGTAATATTTTCCTTACTGTGGATCGTATTAATAAATAGGACACAAGTGTTTCTTTTTTTAATTTATAATTTTTAACTGTTTTCATGTTTAATATTACATATTGTATCTCTCTGGCATCATTAAGTGAATAATAATTCTCAATACTTAAAATGAAAAAAAAAAAAAAAAATACAAAAAAAGATTTTCGACGTGTAATTCTTTAACATTTTTTATATACACCAAAATCCAAGTCAACCATGTATTACTTATATCCAGGTTACGTGTATGAGACCGATAACTAAGTATTAATTCACTATTTACAATAAAAATTGCAACATATGATGATTTTTCCCCATTTTATTACAGATAAATTCTATGGGCTAACCCTCCCCATTAACTGAGCATGTGTCCAGATAAGGTCAACATACGCATCATCAAATCGTATAAAATCGATTTTTAACACTGTAAAATTTCAATGACAAGTAAAGACAATTAATTTTAAATAGAAGATGTATTTTAAACAACAGTCCAGTCTATGTATAACTTTTTACATAAAAGAATCGATGCATTAAAACTAATACACCGGGCATTTAATAGATACATAATAGTAGCAACCAAGTTGTTTACAACTTGGTTGCTACTATTATGTATCTATTAAATAATAGTAGCAACCAAGTTGTTTACAACTGTGAACTCCCCTGAAGTAGTAGCCCTCTAGCGGATCAGGGGCGACAACTCGATAGTGTTATCGGCCCATTTGCAGTGGTTTTGTTTGCCTAAAATTACTACCGAATAAAGGTAGTTTCCCCTTGAGAAATAAGACTAAAATTTCCCAATTTGACAACTAAAATTCCCCAAAAGGCAAAAGTGACACACAATCAAATAGTTTAAGTTAAATCCAGTTGTCCAAAACTGTTCTGATAGACAAAACATGTTAGATATTGTCACAATATAAGATCTTTGCAATGAATTTCAAAATTAAGGAATACATGTGGAAATGTATTTAGTACATAAAACATACAAATTCATAGTTGCGCAGAAATAAAAGGACATTAACAAGATTCTGAAATTCAGACTACCAGTATTTACAAGATGTCCTTTAGGTCTTTATGTGTAAGAAACCAAAGGGTGAATGACAAGTAATAGTGATAATCATCATGGTTAAGATAACACCATGAAAAAATACCAATTGTTTTAAAAATCATGAGTGGATTTTTATGTTTGAAGTAAAAATTTAACATTCTTTAATCAAACTGACACCCTCAAAAAGAAAGTACGGTATACTATATTTTTAAAATGATACAAAACAGTAGTATCATTAAACATTATACAAGATATCTATATGGTATGAAATGGTCATATGACAGAGTACCAATTTGGATACAAAATGGAAAAATTTGGTACAAAAATTTAAATGGTCATGGTATGTGGTTATGGTGCGAAATGACTAACTCTAGTTGCTAAACACAATCAACTGTTATACTTCAGTGACTTCACCTGGGTATCTTATGTAAACAAAAATGTACTTCAATTATTGAAGAGAATAAGTCCAATGTGAAGTGATGGCAATATGTCTCGAATGTAGTGAATAAAAACTAGTAACTATAGGAAAATTGTACAGGGGCACTACAAAACTCGAAAAAGCAAAGCACTCTAAAATATGAACATCTACGCTTTCCTATAAACAATCAGCAGAATTGAAAAATGTATCAGAGTTCTAACAGTTTCTTCAAACACTGTATTTCAAGTATCTTCAGTCAAAAGTAGAGCCTGAAATTAAAAAGTTTAAAAATCTAAAAATTTCCTGTTAAAGGATACAGCTGTAACCCAAAAGTTTGGTATTTTCTCTATTAGCTTATTTCTGTTTTCAAAATGAGGTTTTCTAAGTTTGTTGTACTTCTGTTCCACTTTCAAAATTTCTTCACTTGCTTTTTCATTTAAAGCATCAATTTCATTTTGACAATAATCAATGTCTTCTAAAGCTTTTTGAGTGTCAACATCAAAATCACGAGTTCGGAATCCATCACCGACAGTATCGGGAGTAACAATCTTCTGTACTTTTGTTGGTGGCGTATCTGTGGTTCCTGACATTTTGTAGCTTATCCAGTACAGTATAACTCTAAGCGATAAGCATGTAAACAAAAAGATGTTTAAATGTAGAGCAAATTGCGGGAATACGCACGCTCCAATTTTGTGGCTTCCTATAAGTATGTAACGACTTTATTGATTGGTGTCTTGACATAGCCGGATATACTTTTTGAATCGATTATCCAATCAAACCTGACGTATTTTGACGTCTTAGTCAAGGGAAATAATCCGGGGAATTGTGTGAATCAAAATGGCGGAGGAAGAATCTGTTGAAAGTCGAAATGATGAAAATAAGGACAATATATTTGAAATAATGCAAAAACAACCAGCCTTTGCAGCAGCACCTATTGTAACGGAGGATAAAACGCCAGAAAATTGCATTGTCAACACTGAGACAAATTACGAAAAGTCGGGGTTTCGTAATCTGCCGGGTCTACAGATAGCTCGTGCAGTCAGTCACGTATCTAATGATGATGAAAACAAACATTCTCCTGAAACTGCCTCATCTCCATCAGTTGAGGCAAAACGACAAAAACTCACGATATCTCCATCATCTAGTACACATGATCTATGTACTAGTCCTGAAACAGGGAAAAGGAAGCGAATTCACCATGATTACAGGAGGCTGTCCAACTCTGGATATCTGGATGACTATGTTCGCACTGAAAGAAGGTTTTCATCAACAGGTGAATCGGATGCAAGTGTATCACCTTCACCACCTAAGTCCAAGCCACCAATTCCAACTGTGAAAATCAAATTAATTCCCCAGAAGGATGATGTGTTTGCAAGAAATGGAACAAGAGGTAAAATAGTTTCTTAAATATTGATATAAGTTTAAAAGATTAACCCTAAATAGTAACCACTGAATTTCTTGGCCCCTGTAACCATCTTAAGGTGTTGTTATTAGCCCAAAAACTGATATTTTTATTATTTAACATCATTTAATGTAATAATGGTTTTATTTATAGATTATTTTATGAAATAGAATATTCTGAGTAGACCAATTATATTGTGCAAATGTTCTTTAAGAAAGCACAGTGAAGTATAAAACTATGTTATACTTCTAGTTTACCTATTATACATGTATAAAACCAATATACACAAGTATAAGTCCAGTGTCAATATTAATGATTAATCACAGGTGGATAGATCGATTAATTATTGGCTTTATACACAAGCAATCAGCACCCTTTGGCCTTGTGATTGTAAAATTAATTCATTGAATTACTTTAATAGAAGGCAATGGGTCAATAAGGACAGATGAGGGCAGTTTTTTTTTTCATAAAAATGGAACAGAGATGCTACACTCCGCTATTTTGTGCTGGAATGATCAGTATATGTTGATTTTGAAAAAAAAGTATGTTTATTATTGATTAAAAGTAATATGTAACAAAATACAAACAATAAACAAACTGCAGTCTGATTGTTTGATGATACCAGAATGATAATTTTGAATTCCTTTAATATTGATTGGATCCTTAAGTTTTGAGGGGTCTTTCTGGTCAGTTAGTTCATTGCAGATGCTCATGGATTACAGAGCCTTCCAGCCCAGGTTCTTATTTCACTGGGAACAATTTCTAGTGTAAGAAAGTTTGTCAGTTTGCTTGAAAAAGATTTGTGTTTTTATCTTGGCACTCAGGCTTTCTCTACTCTCCCAGAGTGGAACTCGCCAGCGTACCACATGATCAGTACCTCTTATTTTGCAGAATAAAATGGATAGCGCTTATGTCAAATATTCCTAAAAAACGGTCATTACGGGAAAACAACACTTTTTGTGATTCCATTGCTGATAGAAATAATTGTCCCACACAAACACTATGAGTTACCACGTGGAGCTCTAGGGAATTCCATTTGCAGTAATTCATTGTAAAAACTTTTCATTTTTAATTCATTAATTTCAGTGATAACATCACCAACATGCTTAAAAAAGGACAGAAGACCATCCAATGATATACCACAGGAAAGTGCTCCACATAATGCAGTTTTAAATGGTGAGAGTAAAGAACAGAGTATAAATGAGAATGATCAACAACAGCATAAACATCACCATAAACACCATCGTCATGGTCACCATAAACATAAACATCATCATAGAGACAAGGATCGCACTGAAAAAACTAATGACATGGACAAGGTTATGCATGATCTGAAAACAGGAAGAAAAGAAGAAATTAATGGACAGAATAATAATGTAGTGAAAGTCTCAGGAAAGAAAAGAATAGTAAATAATTGTGGTGTTCAGGTTAACTTGCGAAGACGCACAGAAAACAAAGGAATTCAGGTTTATTTTGATGAGAAAACAGTTAACAATGGGTCCTTCAATTCTAAACTATCATCCAGCTTTAGTGTTATTTCTAGTCCTTGTAAGCACAGAGGAGTCTCTAGGGGAACACAAACATTAGACACAAATTCAGCATCATCGCCATCATGTATGATTGATGCCATGAAAAATGTTAAAACATATTCACCTCAGACCTATGAAATGTGTAAATCTTCAGTAACTGTTATATCAGACCAGTCTCCACTTTCTCATTTAAAGTACAAAAATTATATGCATTTAGAAAGGTGTCCAAATGGTGGAGCTTTGGTTCTTCACATGTATCAAAATGAAATTGATTCATTATCACCAGAACATATGCAAGAATTAGTTACTGAATATTTTGACTTTGTTTATGGAGAACAACCAGAAGGGGTTGCCAACTGTGTGATGGGTATTGTGCATAATGCATTTAATTATATGCCAGATTTGTTAAATTATTTAAATGATAACTATCCAAATTTAAGTGTGAAGTCAGGGGTTTTAGGGAAATCAGATATAGAGAGTATGACAATGTCAAAATATATGGAACAAGTTTACAAGACATATCAAAGTGGCACATATCGTTCAGGACCATTATTACAAATTAGTTTAGTTGGCACTGTGCACGAAGAAGTTGGTGATTTTTTCCCTGACATTCTTGATATGTTTGAACAGAATCCATTCCTTAAGGCTGTGTTACCCTGGGGAGAACGTGCCATTTGTGCTGGAATACCTCGCAATAGAAGTAATGATGGTCCAATTTTATGGACACGTCCTGGTGAACAAGTTGTTCCAACAGCAGATATGCCAAAGTCACCATTTAAAAGGAAAAGGTAAGATTAATTTAAATTTGTGATTTAATGCACCAAGTTTTGTTTGAATTTTGTAACTGAAAAAAAACCCATTGTACTACTAGATGAAAATCAGTATTAAGGAATACTGTATAAGTATATTGGCTGTGTATTGATATTGGCACTTTTGGTGTTAAATGATTTTCTGCCAATATTTACATACCAGTTTTAATTTTTAGTTCACCTGTTTAAGGGAATTAATGACATTGCCAATATTAATACACGTTGAATGTTTGAGACCCTCTGAAGTGCCAAATATAATACATGCTAATGTAAATACTTATACAGTAATTGCCCAGTATTTGTACGCAAATTACCACTTAAATGGCTACTGGAAAACATGATATACAGCTTGCATCTTGTTTCATATAATGTTTTAACAAAGCATGTGTGCTTATGTCAAACCAAATGTATGCATATCAGCATTTAGTGTAAAAATTGAAAGTTTTTTCATAAATAAAGTCAAACAAATTTGGGTAAAATTATTTATATGAACAAGCTAGGCTGCAAACTGAGGGAATGGGCAAAAGAGATGCAGTTATTATTATTAAACATATTAAGTTCCTTAAGAAGTTAATTTACTGTTACTCTTCGGGATTTCTAGGTTAATTTTACATTGCTCAAATCTTTTATTCTTTGATTTCTCAAGTAACTTTAATAAAAATTGATTTGATGACATTTTATACATGTATGCATATCAACATTTTCAAGTTTGCTCCATATCTTAATAAGAAGGAATGTAATGAAGCTGATCATAAATGTTTGCTAATATTCAATGTAATGAAGACCAGGTCAAGGTCACAGAATGCAGAAATTTAAAAGTTAGGTTTTATGTTAGCCTTTCTGTGTCTGTTTCATACATAAGTCTGATAGGTTATGATTAAACTTACAGTAAATGATGAATCTTTGTCATTGTGAGAAGATATGTAGATCACATTAAATAAAGGTCAAGCAAATGAATACCACCAATCTTTGGCAAATGAACTGATTAAAATTTCTAAAAAAAACTAGTTTCTGCCTGAGCGGGATTCAAATCTCGGCTGTTAGATCTAGAGGCACTGTGATCTGGACCTCTTGGCCACCTATACTCCTTGTCAATATGAGATGTGCAGAGTACAGTGTCTAGAGATCTGGATTTTATGTCAAGGTCAGATTTTGATATCCATTTTTAATAACTTTTTGATAAAACTTGCCATAAAACTTGTTAACATTGAGCTGTATTGAACAAGAGGAAATCAGGAATGTAATATTTCAAAACACCACATGATCAGTCTGCTATTTGCATGCACAATAAAAAGTATGACAGTATTACAATGGTATAATGATGCCTAATGAAATGTGAATGTTGAGAAGCATGTCATGAGTTTATAACTTTATAATACATTGCATTGCATTGTATTTTCTTTTGTAAATTTATTTAATTCATATCATTGTATGACAGGGGTATGAATGAATTAAAAAATTTGTCCTACCTGCCAAGAGCTTCAGAACCAAGAGAAGTGTTAGTAGAGGACAGAACTCGTTGCCATGCTGACCATGTAGGACATGGATTTGACCGCAAGACAACTGCAGCTGTTGGAGTACTTCAAGCTGTTAAAGCTCCCGGAGAGCAGTAAGTACATGTAACAGTATCAACCACCTACCATCACAAAACACATTTAAATTTCAAAGCTTTCATTTTATGTCTATTTGAATAAACAATGTGATAATGCTGTAAGTATAGCATGTATCAATTTTATGCAGTGTTCTTTGTTCTTTTATATATATTTTCACTAAAGACCCATTTTCACTGACTCATTTCATACTACAGTGCAACTTCTGAATACCGGCCCTTCTAAAAACCGATCACCTCCACAAACCGAACACACCGGACCGATCCTGAATTCATCCTTCTTTGTTTATATTAAAATAAACTTCCATAAACCGGTCCCCCTGAATTCTGAACCGGTTTACCTGTGCAGATATACTGGAATAAATAATTGAATCGATTTTATTTGTTTCCTTTATTGTTCAATAATCTAATTATTGCAATTATTGTCTTTCTTATGGTTTTAATTTCTTGATTTCAAGGTTTTTATCTGTCAAGTACCCCTCACTTGAATATGATCAAAAGGTTTTATAAACAATTATTTTTCTATCACTCGCGCAATGCAAAAATATTAAGAAATATATTTTTATTTCAAAAATCATTTTCTTTCTCTTTTTTTTTAAATTTAGACACTTTTTAAACAATATTATTACTATTTAATATCAAAACATTCCCGTCACTATGATCCAGAAACCGGTCACTAGAGATACCGAATAGGCTTGTAATTAACGAATCTGTCCTCGTTTTAAGTGATTTAGATAATATTTTGCTTCATATGTTGTAAATAGCATGAACAGTTTATAAAAAAATATATTTTGAAAAATAAATTGTTTCATTTTCAACCTGAAACAGTAACTTGTGTGCCTGACTAACACAAACAGCACAATGTATCGATCCGTTTTGGATATTGTACACTTTTGTAATAATCTGCCAGTTTGCAAGCTTTGGATTTATACACATAGGGGCATCACAGGAATATTTGGCCAATTAAGATTCAATTAGTTTTTTCAATATAACAGTTTCTACTTTCAGTTTCAAACTTTTTTCACCTATGTACGTTATGTTGACACTATTGTAATTTGGTCCACTTTGTTCATTATTTATTTTGTGGATGCTTTCTGTTGAAACATGTCAAATTTTTTTGCTTTTTGCATCTTTTGAAACAGTTTTTTGCTGTAAAACTTCGCATTGTGTGACATTTTTTTGCAGCAATGCTGTTGTTCACATTTTTTATTTGACTTTCGGCAGGTTGTAAATCTTGATCATAAATACGTTTTAAAATAATTATTGCCCTTAGTTACGTTTAAGCATAGTGTATCATTAGTTAAAACACATTCGGGTTAATAATTGTTTTTTCCTGCATTTGACATCGCGAAGGGGAATTTTTTAGTCACCGATCCAGATACTGAAAAATAAAATTTTAAATACATTTGGGAAATTATGGTCAAATTTGGGAATTTTCTAGTCTTTTTACAATTTGGAATGGGGCCGAAATTAAGCCAAAAAAAATCACTGCATACATTTTAGACACATTCTTTTTAACATGTTACATATATGGTTTGATACTTTGCTACATATACATTGGAAATATCTGTATCTTCTCAAAAAGTGAAGGAAAGTTTTGAAAATGCCTTTTAACTGAAACAACATGATCGATTTAAAACTAGACTTTTGCAAAAAAAATATATTTAATACCAATTGATGTTTCAGAAAAATGTTTGATTAATCAGAGCAGTAGTTAAATAATCTCCAGATAGATTATAGATGATATAAAATCTTCATTACACTCACCCAAGTACATTCCATAGCAAATGTATAGATGTTCTGTAGCCTTGCAAGTAGAGCGGCAGTGTTAAACTGTTAATGAAAAAAAAATAAAAATAATTGTATTGAAAGGCCAGGTTTCCTCAATTTTAAAATGATTAATTTCATAAAAATGTAATCTGTTAAAAGAATTTTTTCACAAATTTGCTAAAAAAGGAAAGAAAGAATTTCTTAGAATGTAGTGGTTAGCAGTGATTCTGTGCACCATAAATGGCATCATATTATATAATGAAGATGTTTTGAACACTTTCATATAATTTACAGCAGGCATGACAAAAACTCTGCAAGAAGTTGTATTATGTTAGAATTACTTTTCTAGTTACAATACAATTATTTTCATTTTTAAAATAATGTGTACCATTCTTGAATTACCTGCTTGAAAAATTATTCTAAAATTACATTGTTTGTAATTTGTCATTGTCATTATTTTGCCTTTTTTTCAGACAACTTGAAGATAGAATTGTTAAAGATGTGATATGTTTTCATCCAGGAGATTTTGTACAGCTTACAGAAAAACTACAGTTAGATCTTCATGAACCTCCAGTATCTCAGGTATTTGAATAACTTTACGTACTAGACAGTTTAAAATTTGATTGTCAAAATGAACTGAATAGGGTTTAAACTTGCTAGTCAATTTTATATCATTGATATAGATTTCACCGTTTGAAGTTGAGTTCACAAAAGTTAATACACAATGCAATTCTAGTATTTCATTAGTAACAGAAAAATAGCAGAGTTTTACATGTACCTGATGCAAATCACTTCTAACTATTTTTTTTTGAGACCTAAACCATAACATAGGAGTCAGTTTTTATGATTTTGTATGAACATTTGAAAACCACTGATTTTCCTTTCTAAATGACTAGTTATTTAGGTTTTGGCTGAAGAACATTATTGTTGGTTCAGGTCTTGTCGGAGGCCCATAAATATCAAATATGAATATAACTGTTGAATATCACTTTCTAAAAATAGATTAGTGCATAATTATAAAAAATAGATTTGTCCATAATTATAAAAAATAGATTTGTCCATAATTATAAAAAATAGGTTAGTCCATAGTTATAAAATATGTAGTTCAGCAATAATTTAGCAAGTACCACTGTTAAAGAATGTTCCTAGTTAACCTTTTTTTCTGATTGAAAATGTGTATTTTTATAGTTAATTTTCCCTTTCTTTGATTTGAATTACTTTCATTTATACATTTTAAAGCAGTTTCCATTTAAATCGTGACATTAAGAAGTGAAATTTGCTATCATTAAAATTTTGAATCAAACCATACAATGTTACACATAGTTGCTTTTTACTGAAAATCGGAAGTCAAAATAAATCTCAACAGTCAAAAACATAGTTTTAAGGGATTAATGAAAGCCATGTGAAAGCATATTGATAATTCTAACAGTTTGTTTTGAAGGCATGGATATATTCTTAATATACCTTATTTAATATTCAATTTTCATTATCTAATTTTTTGTTGTTTAAAAGAATAAAAAAAAATGAACAGTGAAAGTTTGTTTTATATTCTTAGACAAGTTAAAAAAAATTTAAATATTTATATTTCAGTGTGTAACTTGGGTTGAGGATGCAAAGTTAAATCAACTGCGAAGGGAAGGAGCTCGCTATGCACGCATTCGTCTTCGAGACAATGACATATACTTTATACCTCGTAATGTTATTCATCAGTTTAAGACTGTCTCGGCTGTTACAAGTGTTGCTTGGCATATTAGACTATCTAGTTATTACCCAGAGTTCCAAGATGACTCTAGTATCTCGGAAACATCAGCAGATGAAGAAATGAAAGAATGTCCAGAGAATGCAGGAGAAATTAAAAGAAAAGTAGAAGATGTTGCTGAAGGCGATTTGAGTCGGTCTGAGGAAGTAGGAGTCAAAACTGAAGCAGAGATCAAACCTGAACCTGCACAGCCAGAGGAGAATAGTGTCTCATAAGACATAATAGAGAAGATAATACAATCAGATAAAGTGCTTTTTATGTTTTTTTTTTAGTGATTTAGAATCTGAAACCGTGTTTTTTTTTTACAATGCAGATTGCAGCTTTGTTAAGTATTTTGCATTTTAGTCATTATTTATGATTATACATGTTATTATTGATTAAAGCTGTTAAAGAGGAAATAGAATTCATCCATATATCATGAGATATACCTTAATGTTAGTGCAGAAATTCTTTTCCATTGGATATGGAATCACATGGTTTTAAAGTTTTTCTGCAAAAATGGCATTATTTTTGAAATACCCAGTGCAAGCATTATCCATAATGAAATAATAGTCACACACACAAATGCTTGTTGGTACCTTATAGTACAAGATTAGAATTGGCATCTTGTTGTACAAAGGCTAGTTTGGTTTCTTGTTGTACAAAAGTGAAATCAGTTATTTAATTATATTATAAATGAACTACAAATTTACCTTTGAAGATTCAGTACATAAACAGTATTTTTGTTCATTATATCTTAAACCTTTTTGTACATGTAAACTTGGATCAATATTAAATTATTGTACAGTTAGTTACATCTTAATAACTTCTTAATAACTTCATGTGTAGCCTTAAGTTAAACATTAAAAAAACTGGTAAAATAATTTCAGCTACCTGTTTGACTATGTGTGTATACCTTTTTTATCCTCTGATTGGAAACTTTTTGAAAATGAAAAAGAAAGCCAAATTTTGAATTTCCCTGTTGTCTCCAATAGACATTTTTGATGTGCAGAATCTGTGGGGGTGTGCATTTGATCTTTTACAAAATCATAATATTCTTTCATGTTAACTTTCAGTTTTAGGCAGTCTATCTCATATCATTGATATGAGGTAAAATAAGGGGAAAGGAGGCAGATTTCTGATTAATTTTAAAGAAAAATGGGGAAAGACAGAACAATTGGAATACACGGCTAAGGAAAGATTTAAAGACATAAAAATACCTACAAATTAATTATTTTTAATTGATTATTTTTGCATTTGTTAAAAAGTTATTACTATAGAACTTGGTGTAATTTAATGTTGATCTTGGTATAGTTATTAGTCTAGTTTTAGTTTATTTAGGTCAGATTTCCTAGTTTATTTTAATGTATTTTGTAATAAATAATTCAAGAAATCCTTTAATACAGAAAGTTTCAGTGATAAAGCAAAAAATAGGAAGATTAATGTTTCCAACATGACAGTGAAAATTTTTAATTACTGATAGAATTTCATTTCCATTTTAAATACCTTGTTTATATCATTTTCTGCAGCTTTAATCAAATTTTTAAACAGGCACATTTTCATGAAATAACCAAAATTTTCAACCAAATTGATATTTCTATTTAAACAATCTGATGAAAAAAGCAATACTCCAGTTCTGATAGACATCAAATTCCAGTTTGATTCATAAGGAATTATAATGTTGAATTCATCTCATAAGGAATTATAACGTTGAATTCATCTATCATGTGGAATTTTTTTAACATTGTTCATTGTTTATACAATGTATTAGATTTATTAAGATCTGAGATTATTAGTTACTTCTGACATTGATCAAATATTTTTGCTTTAATGTTGAGAATCAATAACAATGCAGGCAGCAGGTTTTTTTTCTGAAGATCATAATCCTTTGTATTCATTTAAAATTTATTCAGCTATATATAGGGCATTGGTTTAAAAATGTTTTGCTGAGGATGTCACATGTGTTATTGTACCAGGGTCTTATGTCATTGAAATGACAAATAAGACAAGATGATTTGAGAAAAGGATTGAATGTGTTCACTGCTATTTAAGTTGCTTCTGGTATATTAAAATTACTTACTATTTATTACATAAAATCAGTAAATTGAAAGAACTGCCTTTTGTTAAATGTAAATATGAATTTTTCATTTAATGTATAATGCATTATTATTAACTTATTTTTGTTTCTTCTCTCTCTTTTTTGTAATACAGGTTTAAAGGCAGCTGTTTCTTTGTTCATTGTTGTTATTGTCATTTTTGTCAAGTTTTGTTTCTGATATAATGTTTTATATATATATAAACAAACATATATCTATATATTTATATAGTGTTAATTGTCTAAAACCATTTGTGATTGGTGGATTGCAATAATAATAATAATAATTATAATTAAAATGTTCACTTTAACATATTATTGCACATATATATACCTTTAAGCTATAGTTTGCATTTTATGTTTTGTTGCTAACTTTGAACTGGAAAGGGAGAGTTTCCCGGTCATGACTAACATTTGACTTGTATAGAGTTGTGAAGTATCATTTGCCAGATAAGTTGTTTTGAAGAAAAAATCTCAAAATTTTGTTTTACCATATTCTACATGTCACTTTCAGCTGTAATGCTTTACATCATTTTTAAACGTCCATTGTGATTTAGCAGTTTCCAATACAGTTGCAATTTTTTTCTTCTTTTGAAGCAAATTTGTAATTTGATAGCACATAATATCAGTCTCGCTTTAAATAAATCAGTAAATAAAAATATAGATTAAGCTTTTATTCAGGTGTAGAATGCTAAAATAAATCATGGACAATAAGTTCGTTATTAAAATATATTTGAAAGACAGATTTAAATTGAGTTATCTCCCTTTGATTGCCATACTGCTTTATATCAGTTCAAGTTATTAAGCAACAGAACTATCATTATTGTAGTTTAATGAAGAGGAAACAATCTAAATAGTCTCCTATAATATTTATGAGAACAGTTTCTGAATTACATATTTCATAATCACAAACTGAATCATGTATTCTTCTGAATTGCATTTACATTTTCATCAGGAAAGCATTTCATAATTTACATTTTTTTTTTACTGATAAGTCTTAAAATTTATATTGAAAATTGTTTTTGTGTGTGTCATATCAGGAAAAAGGTATTGGCATTTGAGACTGATATGAAAAGTTTTTAATGAATTACATGTTAATGTGAGCTTTAGCTGGTCTTCCTGAAATTATACAATATTGAAAATACTTGAATTTCTACAATATTTAAAATGCCAAAATTTCTACAATATCAAAAATACATAAATTTCTACCACATCTTAAATACCTACTGTCTTGAGTTGCTTTAATCGGTTTTAAGTAAGCTAGAGTTTGTTCTATACAGTGCTGTGATAAGATTTTAGAAAGGTTGATTTGTTTTTGTATCTGAACATGTGTTTATGTTTATAATTGTTATGAAGTAGTTTTATAGGTTTGTTATATATATAGAAGCTTTTTTAATCTTTTCACACTTCATTTATCAGTAATGTGATCCAAAATTCAAAAGATTAATGGTGTTTACCAGTGTTCAACATGATGCACTAAAATTTGCAATGTAAATGGTTTCCGTATTGTTTGGTAAAGTGTTCTGAAATAATAATCATGTGATATGACAGATCCAATCAGATAGTGTTTTACATTCTAGTCAAGATTTATTAATTAACAGTAAAACCTACTTTTAATGTCCCTGGGTAACTTTGCCACCTCACTTATCACTACACTATTTTGAAGTCTACAAATTCAATCCTTGTTTTACTTAATGTCTTCCTTAATTCATTGGCAAACCTCCTAATTATGCCCTAGTTTGACTTAACAAATTGTGGCGATAAAATATGGTTTTGCTTTATAAGCTTGCTTGTATGAAGGACAGAAGAGTTTATATCATATCATATCCTAGACATGAACATGACCATTAGTGTTGGTGTTCATTTTTAGTTTGTTTATGATTTGGATTGAATAGATCTGGAAGCAAGTAAAGTTTTTCTTCCCACAGTTTTTTTAATTGAAAGTGAAGTTATATAAATTCATTTCCTAAGGGTATTGTAACATTCAGGGTTCTTTATTGTGTTAGATTTACTTGGGTTAAAAATTGAACTCTGACCTCCCATTTATAATGAAAAGAAATGGATCATTCCATTGTTATGTAAGGGTGAAAAGGTTAAATGTAAGAAGTAGATATTTGTTATTTATCTTTAACAAATTTTTTATAAAATACATGAAAAATATACATATTAAAATAAATGTAGCAAAGTAAAGATAGATGTATTGTGTAATTACTATGTAAATAAGTCTTCTTTATACCTGGTTGCCCCCCTTGCTGGGTGGATAAACAGAAGGTTTAATACTCTCAGGGTTCCCAGGGTTTTTGTTAAAATATATGTAAAAACATTTAATGATGTGAACTCTTATGGTTTTCAGGATGTTTATTTCAGGATGTTTATTCCACATGTTTCAATTAATATGTTTTTCAGATTGACTCTGAAAATTTTTCAAAACATGCATGAATTTTTCTGTGTAATACCATTGATGTTGATAAAATTAGATAAGCTATATTATATAGTAATTCATCTGGGAAAAAAGTTTCTAAACCTTAAAGTATAAAGATTTAACATTTTGCACCTTTTAATTAAAAATTGCATACTTTTTACACATTTTTGATAATTAACCAAGCACTTGCTGTAATCAAACACACCCCATACAATATTTTTAAATTTTATTTATTATTGAACAGTATATTAAAAGGTAATAGACACAACAATCTATTACATGTACAGGTGTGCATAAACTTATTTTACAATTTTTTGATCAAAATTTAAATTTGTAAAATAATAAAATTTTAATAACCTGTAAAGGTTTCACATGGCCAATACATTTGGCATCATATTTATATTTTTTATACTGAGATATCTTTCTTCAACACTACACAGCATATTGCATTGTTTTCAGTTTTTAATAGTTTTATTTGTTCGTCTGCACAATGTATTTTTATCTTTCTTCTTTTTCTTCTCTCTCTCTCTCTCTCTCTCTCTCTCTCTCTCTCTCTCTCTCTCTCTCTTTCTCTCTCTCTCTCTCTCTCTCTCTCTCTCTTAATTTTTTTGTGGATACTTAGTACAAATATGGGTTGTGTATTGATAGTAGGTATGAATCAGTTCTGCAGAAAAATTGGCTTATTTAAGCCTTTGATAATATAACACATTTTTTCCTTGAAAAGTTCTATACTATTTATATTGCTATGTTATTGAATTTTGTGAGGTAAACATGCAGCTTTAAAGCTTGAATACAGTCATTACTATGATTATGAAGGTCAGGGGAAATTACTCCCATTGTTAAATGATGCAGTGTAGACCTGTATATTAGGTCCACCTGCAGATAAAGACAGTTTTCTGTGTAATGTGATTTGGACTTAATAGACAGGTCAGATAATAGCCATTAGAAACTTTTTGTTAATACAGGTTACTTACTTTTTAAAAAACCAATTTTTTATATGTTGAATACAGCTGATTTCATTTGATAAGTCACCAGTCATCTCAAGACTAATATATAGTAAATGCTGAATAAAATGTTCCATTGTGATTTTAAGGGCTGATAGCCTAAGTACAGATCTTTTGGGTCTCTTCTTTTCATTTGATATCAACAAATACAATAAAGAATGCAATAGATGGATAAAATCTGAAGAAATAAATCTGGGATTGAAAGCACAGCATAATCCACTAAGTACCTGCTTCTTTTTTATGTTTATTTCATGTTTTCAGTCTTTTTTGTTGATCATTAAAACTTTACTGCACTGGAACTTAAACACTTCGAATGTATTAAAAAAAACTTTGTATTAAAAAAACTAAATTGTTTTTTTTTTTCATATTTATTTATTGCAAATTATGTAATACACAAATGTTGAACAAAAGTATTCACAAAGTGTTTAGTTTTTTTTTTGACTTGATTCATATACATTTGATGATGAATTCTTTTCTTTTTTTCTCTGCTGGTTTGAAAACCGATAATCAAAAACTGAATATAGTTAAATCATTGAGGAAAAACGCGAAAGTAACAGAAAATCTGGGGTAAAAAATATGCTTTTAGAAATGGAATTTTCAGTGAAACTGATATCGGAATCATGTCAAGATGATTTTTTTGAAATAATATTTATTTAATATAGAGAGTATAAGAAAAATGCAAGCCCGTGAATACTTTGGTCCAACATTTATACATGTAAGTCACAAATAGAGAGAACATACAAAATTTATCATAATTAATACCATAGTTTGAGACTAGTGTTATTATTTGTAGGTTGTTGACAGAAAACTGAAAAAAATATTTTCTATGTTATCTTTTTTGTGTAAATTCACTAAATAATTATAAAATATGTCATATTCTATCATGTACAAAAACGTGTGCTTGTAGAATAAAGTTTACTTATTGAAAAAAAGCTTTAATTATAAATTCATTAGGCATGCTGTTCCCTTATTGTTCATAAATACACTTATGAAATTTGATTTGGAAACTTGGGTTTAGCAATTACTTGTAATGTTTTTTCAGTGTCTATTAAAATTGGAGGAAGAAAGCTGTAGCCGAAAACATGTACTTTTTGTCAAGCCTGACTTAGGTGTTACTTTTCCGGTGTCTTAGGCGGCAGCGGTGTGTCAAAATGTGAAAGTTTATGTTAAAGTAATGTATTTTCTACTTGATCCAAATTAAATTGATTAAATCCGTGGAATTCTTGTTTAAGAAACATCCTTGTGCTTTGTGGTCGCTGTCCAGTATAATTGACTGAGTGGTCTGTAATGTCTCTCTGCGTCATTAGGGACCCTTTAAAGGTCCCAAAATGTGTATATAGGATCAAAATACACCAAAACAACATGTGCACCATTTATATTAATTCTTGATACAAGAAGTAATACTCAAGTGTTATTAAATATAACAAATGCCATTCTGTTATTTGAATTATTTGAATACAAAGAAATGTAAGAGACTGTCACGGTCAAAACCTTGCAAAACGTTTCATTTTAAAACAATAATCTGCATATTTTAAAGATCTAAGAAGGAAAAGAAGAGTCTTCTTTATTTTATTAAGAAAATTGAGGAAAAATTTTGGAGAGCACAACTATTTGTTTGAAAGAAAAATACAAAACATATGCACATTAAGGTTTTGAAAATTAAACAATTTACAGGTTTTATTGTGATATCTTATCAAAATTGAAACACTTTCAATGAAACACTGGGCATTGTATTAGAGCGTAATATCTTCTAATCTTCTAAAAGATGCATCATCAGTGTTTGTTCAAAACTGAATACAATCATGTATAGAGTAGTGATGGATTTTTTTTAATGCCAATAAGGAAAGCAACAAAGAACAATATAAAGCGACAATCTCTTGTATGACTTACAGCTTTGGATGAGCATTTGACTTAGTTACAAAATTGTATCTAGTGGCGTGGTTCTCGTTTTGAAAAGCCCTTTTCCAGCCTACTTATTTTTACTAATCAAATGACTGAAAGCTGAAAGTAACCTAACTGTTTATAACTTGGATTCTCTTTTGGTTGAAGTACTACTGAATAGAAAGTCCATTCCTACATTGATTTATAAGTCACTAGTATATTTAGCTTTAGTGATTTAACAAAGATAACTATTTTATAAATGAACCAACCCGAAATAAGTACCCTGGACTACATTACTAAACGGTTTAATATGATTGGTCATTCATTGCGACGTCTCCTTTTAACTCGTGGATAATTACCCATGGCAAAGAATGGGCACCCGGCGAGTGAATGCGTTTTTGTTTAAAGCCGCCTCAGCACCATTGCAACTTTCGCGGCTAGAAAATGTCAAAAGTACAACACACGACTATGATCTATTATATTTAAAATAGTTTATAATGTATAAATAAAACTTAAAATTGATTTTAAACTAAATACAATAAACTATTTCAAAACTAATACTTAATTAATAAGTATTAGTAATATAACAGATAAGTAATGAATAAAAGACTGGGTAATATATACACGTATATATATATATATATATATATATATATATATATATATATATATATATATATATATATATATATATATATAAAATAAAATTGTATTGTATTAAACAAATCATTTCCCGAAGGAAGTTTAAAATTGTATGTCCGTTGACATTGTATTGAAAAAAGATTTTAGACACCCGTCGAGACTGTTCTACCTACAAAGTGTACATTTTAGAGAAACATGAAGAAACATCTGCTAGTATGTTTGTGTCAATTATCATAAATGTTATGTATAACCAGAGCAGTGCTTACGAAATTAAAAGGATTATAGATTCTGTCTATAGTAATAAGTAGTTTGACTGTAGGGGGACAGGTTAGAAAATAAATACATAGTAGGTCTATAAAATGTTTAAGATGTAGAGGTATTTTTTTATATAAATTTTTGTACAATTATTTTTTATCAATATCATTTGCTTTTTCACTTTGTAAACACGAATATTGCAAACATAGATCGAAAAATTTACCCGTTTTTTAACATTTAAGATTTTTATGTTATTTTCATTTTGAATCACAGAATTAAAAAAAAATTATTGCAGCTCAGTTTCTAGTAACCTAGTTTTCAGGAATCCGAGGTATGCCTCATACTTAGATGGTCGGAGAAAGTCAAGTTTTAGGAATGGTAAGCAAAAGGCTTTAATGATATAATGAACAATTCCAATGAAAGCCAAATGCTTTAATGGTCATAGAAACCTATTTTATAATTGTGATGGAATATAGTTTCAGAATCATAATGTAAACTAAAGATTCCAATTTTAATAGTTTTTAGATTTCCTGTTTTGGCACGCGACTTTAATTGTCATAAAAACCGTAGTTTCATTATTTCCACGGAAGCCAGACTTCAATAGACATGGAAACGATTTAGAATTCCATCATTATTCAATGACTTCAGTGGTAAAAAAAACCAAACCAAGTTTTCAGAATTCAACTGCAATTAAAAAAAAACCCTTAAGGAACTCATTGACTAAGTTTTCAGAATTGCGATGTAAGACTTCAATTTTTACATTTAGTTAGTTTTAAGAACTGTAATGCAAGTAATAGAAACATAATTTCAAGAATTCCAGTGTAAGCAAAATAATTTAGTGATCATAGAAACTAAGTTTTCATAATTTCAATGAAATCCAAAAGCTTCTTTATCGTAGAAACTTATTTATATAAATAATATTAATATAATAATTTATATAAACTTTATTTATATAAATAAAATGTTAACAATTTATTTTTGTTGTCAGAGGCCCCGGTTTTACAATCATTCCTTAACTAAGATTTTCCTTAACTTTAATCTTGCAAATTTGAAATCTTAACATTTTGGCTAATTGTTAAGATATTCAGAAATTTAAGATGTCATTTTGAAGATCACTTTAAGCTTGTAACATCAGTATTTATGTTCATTTGTAATTTAAAAAGAGATCGCCAAAATTTGCAAGATTTAAGTTAAGGAAAATCTTAGTTAAGGAATGATTGTGAAACCGGGCCCAGAACCTTGTGTTTTAGCTTACCGTTTAAACCAAAACTTCAATGATCAAAAAAATTTAGGTTTTATAATTGCAACTTGAGCCATCGACTTCAACAATAGTTAAAACATAAATATTCAGAATTCCATTTCAAGTCAAATACTTTAACAGTCATAAAAACAAAGCCAGCTTTTTATGGCCACAAAAACTCAGATTTTAGAATTTAAATATAAACGAATTACTTATATTGTCATATACCATTTTTGAATTTAATCATAAAATACATTCAAAATTGGTGTGTGACAATAAAATCAGTCAATAATGGTATATGACAATATCCTAGTGTGAGAAAGTTTGTCAGTTCGCTCCGGGCACTCCGGTTTCCTCCACCATCCCAGAACTGACCGCCTCGAAATAAGTGAAAGATTCTTGACTGGGGCTTAAAACACCATTAATCCACTCCACTCTATATGACGATATGATCAAATATACCAAGAGTCGAGACATTAAATGTAAGCTAAAGATTTAAATAGTCCTAGGCATCAGAGGGTTTTGTTGCTGAGAAGTCTAAGTTGCTGACTTATAGTATCACATTCCCTTTACTGCCTAGGTTCGAATCCCATCAAGACAGATCCTAGTTTGAGAAAATGTAAAATTCGCTTGTCGAAAAACGGCGTTTTTTCGGCCATTTCAATTTCTATAACAGAATAACAGCTTCGATATCAGTTAAATACTCTTGAATAGAACATATAGCACAATAATCAAACGCTTCCATTCATTCGACATCACATTTAAGCTAAATACTATTGCAGTCATTGGAATCGAGATTTACCAAACATCGAATGTAAGCCATTTACTATAGCGGTCAATGGAATCCAGTTTTTCAGACATCAAATGTAAGCCAAATACTGAAGCGGTCATTTGAGTCCAGTTTTTTTCAAATATTGAAGATAAGCCAAATACTGTAGCTGTCATTGGAATCTAGTTTTCCCAAACATCGAAGTTAAGCAAAAGCCATTTATTGTGGTCCTAAGTTTTTGTGGTCATTGAAAGGTTCCAAAATCACACTGAGAAGATTGACAAAGTACAAGTATTTTTGTACTCAATTGCACCGATTGGATTTGACATAAATTGTGCCTGTGGCCATTTTAAACGTAGTGCGAATAAATAAACAATTCTGTACGGTAGAAAAACAAGTATTTCATTATTCGTGATATCGAGACAAAGGTCAAGTGAAAGATAGAGTGTTTTTATGCTTTTATTACTTATCTTGCATCTTATATTTGGTTTATTTATATTTCATTCCAACGTTTATAGTCAATGGCTTCAGTGATCACAGAAACCAAACCAAGTCTTCAGAATTCAAGTGCAAATAAAAAACTTCATTGATCACATTTACCAAGTTTTTAGAATTGCAAAGTAAGTTAAAACCTCCAATTTTTTACAGTTACTTAGTTTTAAGAATTGTAATGTAAGTTACCGAAACATAATTTTAAAAATTCCGGTGTAAGCAAAAGAATTTAGTGATCATAGAAACCAAATTTTTATAATTTCAACCATACTAAAGCTTCATTTATCATAAAACATTGTTTACATAATTGCAATGTTAACAAGTTATTTTTAGTCAAGGACTTTGTCCCTGAACCTTAGCAGTCACAGAATGAATTTATGAATGAATTTTAGAAAAAGCCCTAGATTTAGATATCAACCCGCAAGCTCAACTAAATCCTCGGTGCTTCTGTGTGTAAAGCTAAATTGCAATGTTTTACATTCAAATGATTGTTTTAAACGTTTTTTTGTCAAAATATACTTTATAATTTGCAAGTTTAATTTCGTTATAGTTACAAAGACCAAGTAAATAATAAAGCGCTTTTTGATGCTTTTATTACTTATCTTGCATCTTAAATTTAGTTTACGTATATAAAAGTCCGTCACTTTATTATCATTTCGAGACGTATATTGATTACAAGCATTCTGTACATATACTCTATCCGATTTTATGAACTTACTGTTACTATATAGAAACTATAAAGAGATTATGTTACGTTCTTATAACACCATCTAAAACCAGAATTTAATGACACTTCAAAATCTCTATGTGATGTTAAAAACAAAATTTATCGGCAGATTAACCGAATTGAATTGAACATAAAGCAGAGTTATCACATGGTGAAAATAAAACTATTAGTATTTGAAGGTATACAGATCACTGTACTGGTCATACAAGATAATTTAGACAAGGATATCACCCACTGTGTGTATCGTGTTTAATACAAATTAACAAAATGTTTCTCATTCATATTCATTGAATTGGTCTAATATATACAAATAAACAGTGGACTTACCAAAATATTATTGATACCCACAACAGTTGTATATGTAGTCTGTGTGTCTCTATAAATCAGGATTAAGTAGTTATAAAAAACCAACATTTTTATTCAATCAAATATAGTCTTTAGGAAAAAGAAGGAGAAATTTTTATAAACATAACGTAAGTACATGTAGTATATACAGTATAACCTGTGTATAAAGGACACCCAAGGGATTGGGCAAAAGTGTCCTTAATAGACAGGTGGACTTTATATACAGGGTCACAAATGACGCAAAGGAAATTTGCCATACCAGTGCTTGACAAAAGACTTTCAAACAGAATATTTCACAATCATTCTAAATAAGATATTACTTAAATTAACTTATTAACTTAAGCAAATAAAACTTGAGAAAAATTTAATAATTTATTTCAATTTACAGTGATTTTTGGATTTAATAAGTGACTTGATCATTTTAATAAAACTCCATCTTGATATTAAGTGAATTAATCTTGACCATGAAAGTAAGTGAGCGTAACAGAAATTTATAAACATTTTTTAACCATTGTAGCTGTTGCAGATAACATCTTGTTACAAGTGAAATCAACAGATTTAATAAAAAAAAAAATAAAATATTATATAAATTAAATAAATTTTATAACAACTAAATTGTAACAAAAGTTGACAGAAATTTAATTCGATGTATATCACACCTCACCACCTTTTTATATGCTATAAAAATTTTAATTGTCGTAGCTACCCGATTACTTCAACGTGTTGCTCTAATGTTAAAGCTTTCCGAGCTGGACGGAGATTCGACATTTTCAAAATTCTCAAAATACGTGGTTCTCGCTATTACAGTATTATTCTATTAATTGGCTAATGATGTAAATGATTGTTACCCTGCTAATATATCACAAAGGATAATCAGTTGACACCTTGACATGTCCAGGCTGAGTAAATCAAGACCATGTCAGTTAACTATTAAGAAAACATCGGCGGTTCTCGCCATTCATCTTTATAAACATATACAGGAGTCATAATATCCATTGTAATAAATCGATCCACGCTCTTCCCAAACCCAATTGGCAATAATAAACACAATGTCGGCATGTCAAACACATTAATTCGCTTTGAAATTAAACTTGAAAGAAGAAAATCTCTGATACCAACACTTCCGGTTGTGTTGAAAAGTACAAGTTATGCCCCTTGATCAGCCGAATAGTGGACGTTATACACAAATTTAATGCAGATCGGGACCCAAATAGGTGGACGCTATACGCATTGGACAGGTGGACGCTATACAGGGGGTCTTTATATGGTAAAATCGATTGGGGATACTTTAGACTGGACGCTATAGACAGGTGGACGTTATATAGAGGTGGACGCTATTACAGGTTATACTGTATATTTTATTTTATAAAACGAAAATTTGCTTATATTATTTTATTTTCATTACACGTTTCTTGAAACTATAGCAGCTTTTACTTTCATTCATCAAATTTTGCATCATAAGAAGCAAATGCTCACATAAATTAAAAGTAAAAAAATGTTATCAAAATTTAAATTTCAAAACACTTAATCATTTTATCTTCAATATGCGTTTTATGCATTGCTGTATCTATTTTTTAAAATCTTTATTTATTTATTTATTTATTTATTTATTTATTTATTTATTTATTTATTTTTCTATTTATTTATTAATTTATTTGTTAATTCATTTTAAAATTTACATTTAAAGTAGCACAAAATCACAAAATTTCAGAAATATAATTAATTGCATTTATGAATTAGAACTTTGCTATCAAACGCTTTCCAATTTTTATTCAGACCACTTATGACGATTTTTTATTTGACTGACTTAATTTCGGTCACAGGTTACATTTATATGCTCCTACAATAGCCACGCAACCATAAGTATCGCTGCAATATTTCCGAGTTTTTTTAAACAAGCAGAATTGAAATAATTTTCAAAATATTAGAATTTTTCCCACCTATTTATATTCATAAGAGAAACTTCCGACCTCAATTTCAAACGAAGCAATAACGAATAAAAAATGTCAACTACAGTGACAAATTGTAATTTCACGGCGAGGTTCGAAGCTTTGTCAACACTTTTACACGCTATTCTCTTGTGTCACACCAGAGTAAACGTTCAAAGCAAAGTTACATGATGGTCTCACCAGAGTTCAAAGCACAGATACACACTGTTCTCTTATGTTCTCTTAGACACACCAGAGTTCAAAGGAAAGTTACAAGCCGTTCTCTTATGTCACACTAGAGTTCAAAGCACAGTTACACGCTGTTCTCTCATGTCACACTAGAGTTCAAAGCACAGTTACACGCTGTTCTCTCATGTCACACTAGAGTTCAAAGCAAAGTTAAACGCTGTTCTCTCATGTCACACTACATGACAAAACAAAGTTACACACTGTTATTTTATGTCAAAACTAGAGTTCAAAACAAAGTAACAAGCTGTTCTCTTATGTCACACTACAGATCAAAGCAAAGTTACAAGCTGTTTTCTTATGTCACACAAAAGTTCAAAACAAAGTTACACGCTGTTCTCTAATGTCCAGTTGACTATAAAACAAATTTACACGCTGTTCTCTTATGTCACAACAGAGTTCAAATCAAAGTCACACACTGTTCTCTTATGTCACACTTGAGTATAAAACAAAGTTACATGCTGTTCTCTTATGTCACACCAGAGGCCGCAGCAAAGTGACATGCTGTTTTTTATGTCACACTAGAGTTCAAAGCAAAGTTACACGCCGTAATCTTATGTCACGTTAGAGGTCAAAGCGAAGTGACATGCTGTTCTCTTATGTCACACTAGAGGTCAAAACAATGTTACACGCTGTTATCTTATGTCTCACTAGAGTTAAAAGCAAAGTTACACGCTGTTTCTTATGTCACACTAGAGGTCAAAACAAAGTTACACGCTGTTCTCTTATGTCACACTAGAGGTCAAAACAATGTTACACGCTGTTATCTTATGTCTCACTAGAGTTAAAAGCAAAGTTACACGCTGTTTCTTATGTCACACTTAAGTATAAAACAAAGTTACACGCTGTTCTCTTCATTCACACCAGAGTTCAAAACAAAGTTACATGCTGTTCTCTTATGTCACACTAGAGGTCAAAACAATGTTACACGCTGTTATCTTATGTCTCACTAGAGTTAAAAGCAAAGTTACACGCTGTTTCTTATGCCACACTTAAGTATAAAACAAAGTTACACGCTGTTCTCTTCATTCACACCAGAGTTCAAAACAAAGTTACACGCTGTTATCTTATGACACTAGAGGTCAAAGCAAAGTGACATGTTGTTCTCTTATGTCACACTAGAGTTCAAAACAAAGTTACACACTGTTCTCTTATTTCCTACTAGAGTTCAAAACAAAGTTACACGCTGTTCTCTAATGTCCAGTTGACTATAAAACAAATTTACACGCTGTTCTGTTATTTCACACCAGAGTTCAAATCAAAGTCACACACTGTTCTCTTATGTCACACTTGAGTATAAAACAAAGTTACACGCTGTTCTCTTATGTCACACCAGAGGCCGCAGCAAAGTGACATGCTGTTTTTTATGTCACACTAGAGTTCAAAGCAAAGTTACACGCCGTTATCTTATGTCCCACTAGAGGTCAAAGCGAAGTGACATGCTGTTCTCTTATGTCACACTAGAGGTCAAAACAATGTTACACGCTGTTATCTTATGTCCCACTAGAGGTCAAAGCAAAGTGACATGTTGTTCTCTTATGTTACACTAGAGGTCAAAGCGAAGTGACATGCTGTTCTCTTATGTTACACTAGAGGTCAAAGCGAAGTGACATGCTGTTCTCTTATGTCACACTAGAGGTCAAAACAATGTTACACGCTGTTATCTTATGTCACACTAGAGGTCAAAGCAAAGTGACATGTTGTTCTCTTATGTTACACTAGAGGTCAAAGCGAAGTGACATGCTGTTCTCTTATGTCACACTAGAGGTCAAAACAATGTTACACGCTGTTATCTTATGTCCCACTAGAGGTCAAAACAAAGTTACACGCTGTTATCTTATGCCACACTAGAGGTCAAAACAAAGTTACACGCTGTTCTCTTATGTCCCAATAGAGGTCAAAGCTAAGTTACACGCTGTTCTCTTATTTCACACTAGAGGTCAAAACAAAGTTACACGCTGTTCTCTTATGTCACACCAGAGTTCAAAGCAAAGTTGCACGCTGTTCTCTTATGCCACACTAGATGTCAAAGCAAAGTTACACGCTGTTCTCTTATGTCCCACTAGAGGTCAAAACAAAGTTACACGCTGTTATCTTATGCCACACTAGAGGTCAAAGCAAAGTCACACGCTGTTTTCTTATGCCACACTAGAGGTCAAAGCAAAGTGACATGTTGTTCTCTTATGTCACACTAGAGTTCAAAACAAAGTTGCACGCTGTTCTCTTATGCCACACTAGATGTCAAAGCAAAGTTACACGCTGTTCTCTTATGTCCCACTTGAGGTCAAAACAAAGTTACACGCTGTTATCTTATGCCACACTAGATGTCAAAGCAAAGTGACATGTTGTTCTCTTATGTCACACTAGAGTTCAAAACAAAGTTGCACGCTGTTCTCTTATGCCACACTAGATGTCAAAGCAAAGTTACACGCTGTTCTCTTATGTCCCACTTGAGGTCAAAGCAAAGTGACATGTTGTTCTCTTATGTTACACTAGAGTTCAAAACTAAGTTACACACTGTTCTCTTATGTCACACCACAGTTCAAAGCTAAGTTACACACTGTTCCCTTATGTCACACTAGTGTTCAAAGGAAAGTTACAAGCTGTTCTTTTATGTCGCACCAGAGTTTAAAGCAAAGTAACACACTGTTCTCTTATGTCACAAAAGAGGTCAAAACAAATTAAACGCTGTTCTCTTATGTCACACTTCAGTTCAAAGCAAAGTTACACACTGTTCTCTTATGTCACACTAGAGTTCAAAACAAAGTAACACGCTGTCTCTTATGTCACACTAGAGTTCAAAGCTAAGTTACACACTGTTCTCTTATGTCACACTAGAGTTCAAAGGAAAGTTACACGCTGTTCTCTTATGTCGCACCAGAGTTTAAAGCAAAGTAACACACTGTTCTCCCATGTCACAAAAGAGGTCAAAACAAATTAAACGCTGTTCTCTTATGTCACACTTCAGTTCAAAGCAAAGTTACACACTGTTCTCTTATGTCACACTAGAGTTCAAAGCAAAGTTACACGCTGTCTCTTATGTCACACTTGAGTTCAAAACAAAGTTACACACTGTTCTCTCATGTCACACTACAGTTCAAAGCAAAGTTACACGGTGTTTCTTATGTCACACTAGAGGTAAAAAAAGTTTAACGCTGTTCTCTTATTTCACAATATAGTTCAAAGCAAAGTTACCAGCTGTTCCCCAATGTCACACTAGAGTTCAAAACAAAGTTACACACGGTTCTCTCATGTCACACTACAGTTCAAAACAAAGTTTTACGCTGTTCTCTCATGTCACACTACAGTTTAAAGAAAAGTTACACACTGTTCTCTTATGTCACACTAGAGGTCAAAAAAAGTCTTATGCTGTTCTCTTATTTCACAATATAGTTCAAAGCAAAGTTACAAGCTGTTCCCCAATGTCACACTAGAGTTCAAAACAAAGTTACAAGCTGTTCTCTTATGTCACACTAGAGTTCACAACACAGTTTCATGTAGGCCTCATGTAGTACCACGCTGTCTTTTTTGCAAAACCAAATTAAAGCTCCTTCAGAACAGTTACGCACTGTTCTCTGATGTCACAACCACAGCTTTAAATAATGTCAGCACAATTACACGTTGTTCTAGAATTAACATATACACTCTGATGTCACAGACACAATTCTAAGCAATGGCAGCACAGTTACATGCTGATGCAGAAGTGTCACAGATTGGTTTAAAGCCTTGATAGCACTGTCACAATGACAAGCAGATTGCACAACTTTGTCAAACATTTGCTGCCACATGAAGACTACAGGTTTGTCAGCATAAATACACTCAATATTTACACGTTGTTGCATATACCGGGTTGTTGTTACATGCTGTTGCAGAAAACAGACCATTGTGTTGGCATAGTTACAAAGAATGCTGAAATGTTTTCTTCAACATGCCAATCAAGAAGCAGCACTGTATCAATACAAACTTAGATATAAATACAACACAGTTAGTGCAACTTATCAAACAACATAGAAACTTATTAGACGTGCTGTATAAAGAAATGATGCTTTATCTAAACAATTATATCGAGCAGAACCAGAGACACACTCGGAACTCAGTTAAGTATGATCACCTATGTACGCGTTGATTTACTTATGGATTTATAGATTGGTACTTTCGGTTTGATAGTAACTCTGACCACGTTGCTATGCAATTCGTAAGTATATCTAGAAACTCGCGAAAATAAAATGCTTGAGAAAAAGACAAGACGATTCGCAGTACTTGTTATGAAATATGCTTCATTGTGTAATATCGTATATTATTATTATTATTATAATTATTAATTTAAGAATTTTCAGCGCGAAATATTAAGTATCGAATGTATCGTATTTAAAAAAAATGCTATTTGACAATGTGGCAACTGCCCACTTAATAAACTATCATTCCTGACCAAAACGACTTTGGGATTAAAAAAAAACGTGATCTTTCTCCCAATATATTTTAAATGGATGGTCAAAGCCTCAGTAGACAAGTGGACTAAAACGCTTGCTTACAACAGATCAACGCTTTACAAATAGGGTTCGAATTCCACAAATCAGTTTGTTTCTTTGGGCGCACAATTCCTTCTTCATTTATGATATGAGTAAGAGATTCGTGATAGTAAACATCATAACTCAACTCATTATATATAAATAAAATCTATTTCGTGTATAATTGTAAACAACTGACCTATACTTGAGAATGAAGTAAGCAAAGGTCATCTTCTGATCATTAACCGCATTGTAGAGAGTTTATCATCACATACCGTTTACATCAAAAGAACGTCTATTTTTCTAGTTATCAGATAAGTACAGGTTTTATTTATTATCGTTAACCCATATACCCATGTTTGTTTTCGTTTTCTATGGACCGTCGTATAGCTATCACCACGGGTGCCATTATCTTAACCTCTATATGTGATAGGCCGTGTAAACAATGTATAAAAGAATACTGTTACTACTAGAAAAAATTGATAAACAAACTACCAGAGTATGCCGGGGAGCCATCTACGCAGACTCGGTATTATGAGTTAGATACAAACGCCACTTTTATTGCTTGGCATGTTTTCATCACTTTAATAGTTTAGTTGCTTTAGACGGGATATCGCAGGTTTGTATAAGCCAAAGTTATAATAAATTTTATATAGACTCTCCTTTCATTTAAATTGACATTCATTTTTGTTAGACCTAATTATTGCTGTCATCCCAATCTCTTTTAATCTATTAATGGGATGTTGATAGTAGCAGTTCGTTAAAAACGTGTCATAATTATATATCAACATATTTAGTGATGAAATTAAGACACGGTATACCGTGAAGCGGATTATTTACGCAAGGTGCAACCTAGTTTTGGCGTATTTCGGAGGTAGTATTGATATCGCTAAAATAAAAATCGTGAAAATATTTGTATATCAGTCAAACATAAGTGAGCTGTTTTAGATCGCCAAAATAAATATGTTAAATTTTCACCTGACTTTTCTAGTCAAAATTGCGGGAATTTAGTCCTGCTAAGATATCCGCTAATCGGCATGACAAATGAATGATCAAAAACTATATATATCTGCTAACATTTGATTGCTCAAATTTGCAGATGTTGTACGTTGCTGGATTGTCATGTGATGATTTTGAATTTCTATTAAAATAATGCATTCAAAATTGGCAAACATGGCAGGATTAAAATACATAGCATTACCGGTTTGGACGTCAAACGCATGGGGGAGTAAAAAAAAAAAAAAAAAAAAAAAAAAAAAAAAAAAAAAAAAAAAAATATATATATATATATATATATATATATATATATATATATATATATATATATATATATATTTATGTATATATTTATCATGCAATGTAGTATATGTATCATCTTCAACATTTATTTAAGTAGAGGCTTAATTCCGCGTTGGAACTTATTACATAGAAAGTCTGTTAAAGTTAAAAGCTTTTTGTATTCTTCATTAGTATAAATTTTCAGAATAGCGCCACGCGTTTGTATTTTACATGATTCGCTTTCCTTATCCAAATGAGCTTTTTTTTTTATTTATTATTTTTTTTTACAAAAGTGTGTCTATTGCTTACGGACATCCTATTTCTAAACATTTTTATCAGACTAATTACTTATCCGTAAAACAGCATCATCTTAATGCTTTTATTGAATTCTTACGGCAATAAAATATCTTAGTTGAAGAGTGAACGGTAGTTTTTTAGCCAATAAAACACCATTCAACATAGGAGATATTGGTAATTTAGACCATTATGCAACTAAAACGATACTTACATAACGAAATTGCTCATATATATATTTCAGTAAATGTTACTTTTTTATGCGTATAGTAGCGTAGTGGCGGGAGTTGACGTAGATTATCGATGGTTCATCGATTTGTTCAAGCATTTAAGCAAGTGAGAATTTGATGTATTTGAAAAGGAATTCGAATGTTAGGATATTTTTAAACAACTGTGAACCAATCACAATTATCACAGTATTGTCATATACCATTTTTTAATTTAATCATAAAATATATTAAAAAATGGTATTTGTCAGTATCAAAAATGTTCTTATTAGTATAAGTTAATAGCATGGTAGAACCTTGTTATAATGCCCTCCGATAACTTTACATTTCGTTTATTGACATCTTTAAGTATATTTCTTTTATTTCGTTATAAGTCTTACTTGATGCATCAGCAAAACCGTTTTTTGATTAAATGCAATAGGCGCTGACCTAGTTCAAGTGTATCATTTTTCAATAAAAAGCTATTGAATCCTTAAAAAATCTTACCGATTTCAAAAAGGCTTCCGACAGCCACATTATATCCATAAGAGGAATTGTTATCGTCTGTCAATCGAGAAAGGTTAATAATTGTATAGTTAGAAAGGTTTCGAAAGTGATTATTTATTGTAAATATGTATTTAATGTCTTCAATGTAATTTAATGTCTATAATTGAGTTATACAGCAAAACACACACACACACACACACACACACACACACACATATAAAAATCGAAAGGTTTTTAAATTTGTTCTGCGTCGAAATTGGTAATCTGCGTTGTACATTACGACATTTTAATACTATTCATATGTTATTTCAATAATAAAATGTAGGAATAAAAAGCACTTAGTAATTTTTTGAAAGTTTTACATAATTATTGCCAATTAACATATTATGCTTATTCCTCTGTTGATTATAAAATCATATGGCATTTGTTTTCAATGATATTCACATGCCTAATATAATGTTTTTCTTGTAAAAATTGCTTTAATGCTATTGCTTCACGATTGCGCAGTAATGTAGTACTCAAAGTGCAAAAGCTCAGAATGTAACATGACGAATGTAAGCTGAAGTGAAACTCTTTTTTTTAAACATTTAAGATTAAATCGTTCATTTTGTTAACACAATTTTAAATTAATTTCAATGACCTGTGCTTTGTATGTCTACATAATTGTCACCTGTCACCATTTCGAACATTTAACTGAAATTGTAACATTGTTTACGTATTTTTCAAAAGCGTGTCACTGAATCTATTTGTTCTTTCATTGCCAAAACCTCCTTAACAGGTGCGAATTTATGATTATTATTTGTATACAATACATACATATATATATATATATATATATATATATATATATATATTGTCAGTTGGTACCATATCATTGTTTGCTTGATTTATTTTTCTTATGGAGTAAATTCTTATTTTATGATTTAGCAATAGTTTATGAATTTGATTATTCTGATATAATAAGTCTCGTGTATTATGTAGTTTAATTTCTTAATAAAAGCCCAATAAATGTATTCATGTGTTTCTATCTACTCAAATGCTTATTTTCTCAAAGGCAATATTCAGTTTTTTTATTTGGTCTGCGTCAATTGCCATAAACGACTTGAGTTAAAATTTAAATGTTATTCTTTTATATGTAAATACTGATTTTACCTAAAAATAGGGCTTCATCGTACCCGGCACACACACACACACACACACACACACACACACACACACACACTGTTAAATATTTGACACCAAAATTCATTAAATTGATTTTCTGAAACATGACAGTTAATGTTATGAGTCCTCGAATTACCATCTACGCCACCTTAAAGGTAACATTTTTCACAAGATAATGTATACGCATTAGACGTATACGATATCAGTTCTCGATTTAACAAGGTACAACATTTTAAGAATTTATCCTAATTTTTTCTTTAAATGCATAGTGTTACAGGGTTTATTGAATAATGATGTTGGTTTCAGGTTTCGTTAAGTAATTTATTATACGATCTGAATAAGATTTCATAGGTGAATGTTTTATCGAAATAAATTTTGGGGGTTTAATGGTGTCATGTGCAGTATTTTTTAATTTTTACAAAAAAAAAAAAAAAAAAAAAAAAAAAAAAAAAAAAAAAAAAAAAAAAATTAAAAATTCTGCACATGACAATAGTAATGAAAGGTTAATGATACCACGTGATTTAAAGTTTGCATAGCTGTACCTGGATGTAATGTAATAAAATTGGAAGTTTATTTTACAACTACGCTATTTGTGTATTTTCCCTGTATGCGTATTTTTACAATCACGCTGTATGCTTACTTTACAACTACGCTATGTGTGTATTACCCTGTATTTTACAATCACTTTACAATTACGCTATTTGTGTATTACCCTGTATTTTTCAATCAGGCTTTATGCTTACTTTACAACTACGCTATTTGTATTGCCCTGTATTTTACAATCACGCTGTATGTTCACTTTACAACTACGCTATTTGTGTATTGCCCTGTATGTGTATTTTACAATCACGCTGTATGCTTACTTTACAACTACGCTATTTATGTATTGCCCTGTATGAGTATTTTTACAATCAGGCTGTATGCTTACTTTACAACTACGCTATTTGTTTATTGCCCTGTATGAGTTTTTTTACAATCAGGCTGTATGCTTACTTTACAACTACGCTATTTGTGTATTGCACTGTATTTTACAATCACGTTGTATGCTAACTTTACAACTACACTATTTGTGTATTGCCCTGTATTTTACAATTACGCTGTATGATTGCTTTACAACTACGTTATTTGTGTATTGTCCTGTATTTTACAATTACGCTGTATGCTTACTTTACAACTACGCTATTTGTGTATTGCACTGTGTTTTTACAATGAGGCTGTATGCTTACTTAACAACTACGCTATTTGTGTATTGCACTGTATTTTACAATCACACTGTATGCTTACTTTACAACTACGCTATTTGTGTATTGCACTGTATGTTACAATCATACTGCATGCTTACTTTACAACTACGCTATTTGTGTATTGCCCTGTTTTTAGCTCAACTGGCTATAGCCAGCTGAGCTTATGGCATGGTTTTGCGTGCGTCCGTGCGTCCGTGCGTCCGTGCGTGCGTGCGTAAACTTTAATCTTCTCCTCTGAAACCACTGGGGCAATTGGAACCAAATTTGGTGTGGAAGGTCCCTAGGTGGGATAGACCAAAGTTTGTACCAGGCGACCCCGCCCGACATCCAAGATGGCCGCTGTTACTATAAATAGCAAAAACACATAAATAGCCATTGCTGAGTCATTTTTTAACCGTTTTTGTTCAAATTTGAAATGTAGAGAGTAGATAGCGGGGCATTCAACATATGTAACGGGTTTTTATGAGAAATTTTTCGTTGACCCGATTTTTACGAATTATGCAAATGAGGTGTAATATTTAATCAATTCTTTGAAAATCTTCTCCTCTGAAACCACTGGGCCAATTGGAACCAAATCTGGTGTGGAAGGTCCCTAGGTGGGGTAGACCAAAGTTTGTACCAGGCGACCCCGCCCGACATCCAAGATGGCCGCTGTTACTATAAATAGCAAAAACACATAAATAGCCATTTCTGAGTCATTTTTTAACCGTTTTTGTTCAAATTTGAAATGTAGAGAGTAGATAGCGGGGCATTCAACATATGTAACGGGTTTTAATGAGAAATTTTTCGTTGACCCGATTTTTACGAATTATGCAAATGAGGTGTAATATTTAATCAATTCTTTGAAAATCTTCTCCTCTGAAACCACTGGGGTAATTGGAACCAAATTTGGTGTGGAAGGTCCCTAGGTGGGGTAGACCAAAGTTTGTACCAGGCGACCCCGCCCGACATCCAAGATGGCCGCTGTTACTATAAATAGCAAAAACACATAAATAGCCATTGCTGAGTCATTTTTTAACCGTTTTTGTTCAAATTTGAAATGTAGAGAGTAGATAGCGGGGCATTCAACATATGTAACGGGTTTTTATGAGAAATTTTTCGTTGACCCGATTTTTACGAATTATGCAAATGAGGTGTAATATTTAATCAATTCTTTGAAAATCTTCTCCTCTGAAACCACTGGGCCAATTGGAACCAAATCTGGTGTGGAAGGTCCCTAGGTGGGGTAGACCAAAGTTTGTACCAGGCGACCCCGCCCGACATCCAAGATGGCCGCTGTTACTATAAATAGCAAAAAACACATAAATAGCCATTTCTGAGTCATTTTTTAACCGTTTTTGTTCAAATTTGAAATGTAGAGAGTAGAAAGTGGGGCATTCAACATATTTAACGGGTTTTTATGAGAAATTTTTCGTTGACCTGATTTTTACGAATTATGCAAATGAGGTGTAATATTTAATCAATTCTTTGAAAATCTTCTCCTCTGAAACCACTGGGCCAATTGGAACCAAATTTAATGTGGAAGGTCCCTAGGTGGGGTGGACCAAAGTTTTTACCAGGCGACCCCGCCAGACATCCAAGATGGCCGCTGTTACTATAAATAGCAAAAACACATAAATAGCCATTGCTGAGTCATTTTTTAACCGTTTTTGTTCAAATTTGAAATGTAGAGAGTAGATAGTGGGGCATTCAACATATTTAAAGGGTTTTTATGAGAACATTTTTGTTGACCCAATTTTCAAGAATTATGCTTAAGGTGTAATATTTAGTGAAATCTTTGAAAATCTTCTCCTCTGAAACAACTGGGCCAAGTGGAATGAAATTTTGTGTGGAAGGTCCAAATGTCAGCCTGACTAAAGGTGGTACCAGACAACCCGGCCTGACATCCAAGATGGCTGTCATAACTAAAAATAGAAAGAAAAAAAAAAGACCATTGTTGATCTTTTTTTCCACCAATTGAGCTCAAATTTTAAATATATAAAGTATACTGTGTGGGATTCAAAATACATAATGTTTTTTTCTGAGAAAATTTTTATTGACCCAATTTTCAAGAAATATGCAAATTAGGTGTAATATTTAGTAAAATCTTTTCCTCTAAAATCACTGGGCCAATTGGAACCAAACTTCCTGTGGAAGGTTCCTACATCGGCCTAAAAAAGTTTGAACCAGTCTAAGATGCCTGTTGTTACTAGATATATATATATAAAATAGCCATTGTGGATCCATTCTAAGCTCAACTGGCTAAACCCAGCTGAGTTTATGGCATAGTGAAGCATGCCTGCATGTGTGTGTTGCAAAGTAGGCTTCATTGAAGCAAAAATGGTCATAAGCTCAATTTATTTCCCATCTTAAGCTGATGAACCAATTATGGTAACCACATCACATTGTCTTACAGGGGCCACAATGGCTGTGTGGTCTTAAACATTCGATGGTACGAATCACAGCACCTTTCACCCCTGACATTGTGCATTAATGCCAAGTGGGCTAGCACTTCATCTTTGAAAGTTTGTCAGTTAACTTGCTGCTTGGTCGTGGTTTTCTCCTATAATCCAGTGTCCTCCACCATTTCCAAAATTGACAGTCTCCATATAAGTGAAATATTCTTGAGTTGAACGTTAAACAGCATTTCAATCAAAAACAAACATTGTCTTACATATGCAGCCAGTTGAGCATCACAGGCCCTATTGGGCCTCTTGTTTACAATCACACTGTATGCTTACTTTACAACTACGCTATTTGTGTATTGCACTGTATTTTACAATCACGCTGTATGCTTACTTTACATCTACGCTATTTGTGTATTGCAGTGTATTTTACAATCGCACTGCATGCTTACTTTACAACTACGCTATTTGTGTATTGCCCTGTATTTTTGCAATCACGCTGTATACTTACTTTACAACTACGCTATTTGTGTATTGCCCTGTATGTGTATTTTTACAATAACACTGTATGCTTACTTTACAACTACGCTATTTGTGTATTGCCCTGTATGCGTTTTTTTGCAATCACGCTGTATACTTACTTAAAACTACGCAATTTGTGTATTACCATGTATTTTAAAATTACACTGCGAGTTTATTTTACAACTACGCTATTTGTGTATTGCCCTGTATGTGTATTTTTACAATCACGCTGCATGCCTACTTTACAACTACGCTATTTGTGTATTGCCCTGTATGCGTATTTTTACATTAATCAAACTGTATGCTTACTTTACAACTACGCTATTTGTGTATTGCCCTGTATGCGTATTTTTACAATCACGCTGTATGCTTACTTTACAACTACGCTATTTGTGTATTGCCCTGTATGAGTATTTTTACAATCATGCTGTATGCTTACTTTACAACTACGCTATTTGTGTATTGCCCTGTATGTGTATATTTACAATCACACTGTATGCTTACTTTACAACTACGCTATTTGTGTATTGCCCTGTATGTGTATTTTTACAATCACACTGTATGCTTACTTTACAACTACGCTATTTGTGTATTGCCCTGTATTTTTGCAATCACGCTGTATACTTACTTTACAACTACGCTATTTTTGTATTGCCCTGTATGAGTATTTTTACAATCATGCTGTATGCTTACTTTACAACTACGCTATTTGTGTATTGCCCTGTATGTGTATTTTTACAATCACACTGTATGCTTACTTTTACAACTACGCAATTAGTGTATTGTCCAGTATGCGTATTTTTGCAATCACGCTGTATGCTTACTTTACAACTACGCTATTTGTGTATTGCCCTGTATGCGTGTTTTTGCAATCACGCTGTATACTTACTTTACAACTACACTATATATGTATTGCCCTGTATGTGTATTTTTACAATCACACTGTATGATTACTTTACAACTACGCTATTTGTGTATTGCCCTGTATGTGTATATTTACAATCACACTGTATGCTTACTTTACAACTACGCTATTTGTGTATTGCTCTGTATGCGTATTTTTGCAATCACGCTGTATGCTTACTTTACAACTAAGCAATTAGTGTATTGCCCTGTATGCGTTTTGCAATCACGCTGTATACTTACTTTACAACTACGCTATTTGTGTATTGCCCTGTATGTGTATTTTTACAATCACACTGTATGCTTACTTTAAAACTACACTATATGTGTATTGCCCTGTATGCGTGTTTTTGCAATCAAGGTGTATACTTACTTTACAACTACACTATATGTGCATTGCCCTGTATGAGTATTTTTACAATCACACTGTATGCTTACTTTACAACTACGCTATTTGTGTATTGCCCTGTATGTGTATATTTACAATCACACTGTATGCTTACTTTACAACTACGCTATTTGTGTATTGCCCCGTATGCGTATTTTGCAATCACGCTGTATGCTTACGTTACAACTACGCTATTTGTTAACTGTCCTGTATGCGTATTTTTACAATCACGCTGGTTGTTTACTTTTACAACTACGCAATTAGTGTATTACCTTGCATGCATATTTTACAATCAGTCTGTATGCTTACGCTTACTTTACAACTACGCAATTAGTGTATTGTCCTGTATGCGTATTTTTACAATCACGTTGTATGCGTGCTTTACAACTACGCTATAGTGTATTTTACAATTACGCAGTGTGTGAATTTTACAACTACGCTGATGCACATTTTACATTAGCTACTATTTTACTGTTTGCGTATTTCAATATGTTTATTATAACAACGTGTATAAATTTTTATTGTAAACTGAGTCTATTCTTCATGTTGATATAGATCTAGTTTATCAAAATAGTGTCTTCAATCTGGGAGTAGACATGCTCACGTCCTTAATTTTTGGAATTTTGTTTGAACATAAGCAAATAATATGATAATAAAAGAGGCACCGATAACAAAACTATACTTGGTGTTCTTTCATTTCTTGTACACAGTTTTATGGAACAATACTTTGTCGTCGGTTTCTTTTAATTTTGATTTCTACTGAAGTCATATATAATAAAACTTACCGGTATTATGTATGGTCTGGTATAAGTAGTAGTAGCAGTAGCACTACTTTTACGACTAATAATAATAATAATAATAATAATAATAATAATAATAATAATAATAATAATAATAATAAATTTGTAAAAATAAATCTATAAGAATAATGAGTATTTTTCTAGCCGAAGAAAATACAATGGGTCATATTCAAAACTACCATAAAAACCTCAATAAAACGAAAGCGATAGTTGAGCGGTGTTTATGGATAGTTGTATTTATCTCTAACTGGAGATAATGACTGGATTAATGGTACGACACCATCAGGAACAATTGAACGTATAATCACCATTTTTATTTGTGTGTATTATTGGTATTGAGTGTGTTAATGGGACACGGTAAAACTAGATTTTGCTGAGTCAGGTAAATAAATGAATGGTGTATTTGACCTAGTACGTGACGTAACTGAACTTCAAAGTGATCACAGTTATTTAGAATTTCCATGAGCTAATTATCCGATTTTTTGAGTATCCCCTCCCTAAATATACTCAACTCTTGTTTAAATATATTCATACAACAAAGTGTTTTTTTTTTTCAAATCCCCAGAGAAGATTTTGTTAAATAATAAATTTTTTTTATTGTATCCCACATAATTTCTATGTCTATCTATCTATCTATCTATCTATCTATCTATCTATCTATCTATCTATCTATCTATCTATCTATTTCTTGTTTATGTGTTGTGTTCATGGTTGCTTTGACATTTTGGTAATTTTACAGTTAAAACATCTTGGTAGATTTGAAAAATGAAATGAAAAGTAATAATAAATGTATTGAAAAAAAAAACTGTAGGAAAAACATAGCAAAAACTATGTCATTTCATTCTTTTTGAGCATTAAAATCCATATATATATATATATATATATATATATATATATTTATATATATATATATATATATATATATATATATATATATATATATATATATATATATATATATATATATATATATATATAGCATGAGAAACTACATAAGTGATAAATTTAAGCAATATACAAACGCTGTGATAAGAGTACAGCTGATATTTACTATAGACTTTAGATTACAAACCTTGTACAAAGCAAAACGATTGTTCAGAATTGTAAATCATTCAGAAGATTACGTTGACGTTAAATAAACAACAATAAAGATATCCAAGAAGGACGTTAAACTCACGAAGTTATAAATAACTAAATAAAACCGGTGATTATAGGTTATACTGAGAAACAGTCAAAGAGTTAGTTTAATTTCGATAGATAATGATCGGTTACTAGACTGATTATAACACTTTGATGTCGCCAACTCTAAAACTATTAGTCAGTTAAACAATGAGAGAATCACCACATCATAAACACAGTATACAAAAACAATTTGATACACATTTTTATTCGGTCATATTAAAACAGTTTTAAAGTATAAATCGCGCAACCATGTGGTGTTAAAAAATTTATTTCAGTGAGTGTAATTTTGAATACTAGTAAATAAACTGATGCATCGAAAACATAAATGGATAATGAATGTGTTTTAAGTTTCTTGACAAATTAAGGACTTTTTGAATTTTTTTTTTCAAAATCAATGGATAAAGTCTTTAGTCAAATAAACTTACAACACTAAAATAGTTTATATACACAATTAAACTCTAGGTTTTATAAAGTACATTTTCAACCAATAAAGGCTTTATCTAAGTCACACCAACTGTGACATGAAGTTGACATAATAATGTAAGTATTGTCAAAAAAAAAAAAAAAAAAAAAAAAAAAAAAAAAAAAAAAAAAAAAAAAAAAAAAACTCTTGTTAAAGAATTGCAAAAAGTGAGTGTGCTATTAATTTTTATCCCTTGTTTAATCAGTTAAAATCAAATTGAAAATGTTAATTGTTTTAGCATAAAAATGAAATTTACTAAAGTTTTGTAAAGATATTGAAAAATAGAAAAGCAGCCATTTTACCATAACATTATGTCCGTGATAATTTTAATAGAAAACACGCCACATGACCACATGATATTGTAGTAATTCTGGTGTTACTTTCACCATCTGGGTTGTTAAAGAGGTCATTTTGTTGCTTTATAAACCATTCCATCTTTTTTGAATACAGAAACATGAACATTCTCAACACTTTTTCATCACATTGACATCTATTATAAAATAATAAAAGCCCTAACTATGAAATCTGAGTATGTTACACAGATAGTAACACAAAGAAATGGGAGATTTGGTTTCAAATTTTCAACAAACTGATTTTAATCACGAGTGTATACGAGATGAAAGTTGAGAGTCAGTAGTACAAGCAGCACGTGTGGTATGTAAATCATTAGTCCTACAAAGGATATAAATTTCCGTGTTTATATAATAACTGATAACTCTCAGTAGGAGTTCTCTTAATCTGTATATACTTCAATAAGTATTCTGTAATATCGAATGTTTATCTTCAATTTTCCTGAAGTGCTACTTGATACAACATATTTTGAAAAGGAAAAGTATAGAGGTTACCAACATATTTAAATTTGCCTGAAGTAGGAACACTTTGTATTACGGTTTGTAATCTCGTAATCTTACCACGTGATTATCGCGAATTTGTAATTTCCAGGTACAAGAAGAATATGTTATTAGACTCCGCATCTGTATCGGACGTAATCGAGGGCAACGTTTGTTCTCTTGACATCTAACTCCAGGGAATACTTTCATATTAGAGCACAAACTAAATAAAATTTTTAAAATACAATTGATAGAACTTACAACAAAACAAAATAATCCAAATTGCAACACATGATTAATTCGCTTTACAATTTTCGATAAAGCTTCAATTAAGTATTTGTCTAAGATTTAAAACTAGCAATGAGTCAATAAAACCCCTAAATTTCTGCTAGAAAATTGCTTTGCAACCGTAATACAAAGTGTTCCATCTTCATCATGTTACGCTTAATTAAACCCGATAACGTTTGTGTGAACATTTTTTGAAAAGTTTTCTTGTTCTTGCAAATTACCGAAATAAGATCGTTTGGAAAATTGGATATATCCAATATTATATATTTATATTTGATATATCTAATCTGCAAAAGTTATGGGGTTATCACGTTGTGAGCTGAAAATCGTATTTGTTGATTAATTGTAATGCTGTATGATTTCGCATCAGCAATTGTTAAGTTATTTGCGACACTAGCAAGGTATTTCATCACTAAAGACTAATCTACGAACAAATTCGTGTAAGTCCGAGTGTTTATTATTGACTGCTTTGAACTAGCGCGGACTCAAAAGCTGACTCACCGAGTCAGCATGCTGCAGATTAGCATTCTCCTCCCGCAATCACATTATCCTGGCACCGATTGACCAGCCGATACTCTGTAATACCGAGTGCTAGACGAGGAAGCAGTATATCAAATTTAAATGTCTTATGTATGACCTAGCCGGGGTTCCAACCCACCGACTACCAGCTGTCGAGGCGGACTCTCTACCACTCAGCCACAAAGGCGCTGCATTTGTTGTATTGACGAAAGCGACAAATACATAATGCATAATGACCTTAATTGGTCAAGTAAATATTCCTCACAAAATCAAATAATAGCATATACGTATAAAAGTTTCACCTGCTTCATCCTACATGAGAAAACTAGAGAAACATTTAAAAACGCAAACAAAGTAGTAGTCTTTGTTTTAACATTTAGCGATTGATGGTAAAAAATAATATCGTAAATAATGAATGTGTTAAAATGTCGATTTTTCAAATCAAATTAAGAGATTCTTAACCGACATTTACCTTCCAATTCATTTGGGGATTTGAAAATGTAATATGTATATATAGATGTATATTTATATTAACTTGGCAGTACAAAAACATTCTTTACATATTACTCGTTAATTTAGCACATTCTTTAGTTATCCAATTAACTTTTGTTGTCAAATACACACGTCTAACTGACAAGTTATATGCAGATGGGTTTGTAATTGTATTTGTTATCAGTTGCAACTAAATGAATTCAAATGATGAATTTCAGATATCTGACATTAAACAATAAATGCTTTTGCGTCTAATGGTATGTACTTATATGATACAGTCTTTCCTGGTTATGAGGGTGAAATTTTTCTTGGTTATTAGTGTGCAATTGGCAATTGTGGACAAATATGGTATAGTCTTTCTGCGTGAAGTTATATTTCGCTTTACAACATTGCCTTTGATACAAAAAGGTGTTAATTTATTTATTGACATTATATCAGTAATAAAACTACTGTACTTGGGAACAGCCACAGTCACTTTTGATCGAGACATCTAACAAATTTGTCACATATAGCGCACATTAAGTTGTCAAGATTTTATCTGATTATCATTAGCTAAGAGTTCTAAAATCAAGCAACACTTCCAGTCTAGCTAAAGCTCATTTAAGGCATCGTACATTGAACCTGTGGAAAAATCATATCAAAGTTACAAACATTAACTCATGTATGACACCCCTTTCAGGCATCAAAAATAGTTTAAAAGTGATGTGACTTTATTTATTTCTTTCTTTACTTTATTTATTTAGATTCAAGTTTTCATGTTAGGGACTTCTTTCGTGCTTAATTGATTTTTAATATCTCTACCCCTTGTATTATCGTTACAGTATACAATGCACAAACTGCATAAAATTCTGGAAACATTTTTCTGCCAAAGTAACGACACATCACTAATCCAATGTTACCAAAAGAAAAATTCAGAATAACCATCGGTAGACAACATAATAATAATAATAATAATAATAATAATAATAATAATAATAATAACCATCATCATCATCATCATCATCATCATCATCATCATCATCATCATTATCATCATCAACAACAACAACAGCAACAGCAGTAAATGTTTTGATTAATCAAGAAAATTTGTATTTTTGCATTTTTCAAAAAACATGAATCCATATATTGCTTATAATGATTTTAGAACAAATGATTATTCAAGCTATATATGTAGAAAAAATATTTCCCGAGCTTATACAACTCGTTCCTTTGAGTACTTTCAATTTAAAATCTTCCGTCAATCACATTTGTAAGTAAGCTTCTTACTTGTTCACGTTCGGTTTGTTAATGCATCCATCAATACGCGTGTAAACAGATGTCATATTTACAATAAATCCAATGTAGCAATTCATTTTATAACAATAGTAATAGATACTGCAACAGTCCAAACTAACCTAATTTTCAGAATTTGATTTCAACACAAAAGTTAAGTAACACAACAGTTGCACGTCATTTATCTCCCTTTATCCTCAGTTTGATTTCATTTATTTTATTAAACGTGAAATGAACTAAGCAGAAAATTGTAATTGTTAGAAACTTCTAATTTCGGTGTTTGTTCTAATTTGTGTAAAGTAACACAATAGTTGCAAGCCTTTTAACCTCTTTCATCCAAAGTTTGATTTCATTTATTTCATCATACATGAAGTTAATTAAGCAGGGAATTGTAATTGTTAGGAAGTTCTAATTTCGTGTTTTGTTCTACGCTTGAGCATTGTTAAGTCTTATTTGTTCTTTAGGGAATAACGGCTTGTTATTATCTTTGGATATTGAGAATGCTTTTATATTATGGAAATATACAACAGACAGTAACTCGTGTTTAATTGGTCAATTTGTAAAAGTGGCGATAAATGTCAAATTAATAGATAAATAGAGATGGATATTATCAGAATTGATGACGTAGTTATGTTTCGTTATAAAATACAGCTGTTTACACTTCTACAGATGTTTAATTTTCAGTCACAGCTATCAGTTAACATCGGGTTGCTGCTACTGAAATTGTTGTTATTTGTGCCTATTTGAAAGCATTTATTTTCTTACAATAATGAAAAACTAATTTTAAACGAGTTTAGAGGAAATTGTTTAAAAAGTCGAGAAAAGGTGAGTATTTTATGCCTTACTTTTTTGCAACAAATATTTGGGTTTTGCTTTTTGAGATGAGGTAACTGATTGTATTTGAATTAATTTTGATGTATAGAGCTTTTGTAGTTGTGCCGTTAATAAGAAAGTGTATATGAGCTTAAGTCGAAAAAAAAACCTTTTCTCTCGGTTGTTTGGATTCCATAAGCAAACAAATAAACAAACAACCTTTACATTGAGATGTCCTTTTAAAGCTTATTGTTTGTATGATATGATATACTTACAAAATAAAGGCTAAGATATGACTTTTAACACAATATGTCTTGCATTTAAATGTAAATGTTCGTTTTTGAGTATCTGTAAGGGTATCAAGCTTCAAAATTTGTAACCAAGTTTTACAAGTAAAATCACGGAGAACGGGTGGCCTGTTCTCTTAGTTGATTAGTTGAATGTTGCTCTACATCACATCAATAATTTTTCAGCTATTCGTCACTAGACGTTTTTTTCTTATTATCCCCAAACATCAATCGTAACATAAGTTCTAGTTGTGCGTGAGTTTTGTGGGGATATTTCTAATCTGTTTTTTTACAATTGCACACGTATGGCGACCATTAGCGGACTAGTACATTTGCCATCAATGTCCTGTATATTCATCGATTTTTCATAATTGTCACAAGGACAGTGTAAAATGTAATACAACGCTTCACGTTTGACAGTGTCTTTACTTAGTTTTGATAAACCTAAGGGAAATTTTGATAGAATTCTTGAATGTAAACATCGTAGATAAAACATCATACCGATATTTTCAAAAGGAAAAATTTAACAGAATGAAATTCCTGTTTTTTTCAATATAAGCCTTAACATTGAAAATTCTCCAGGAAGTTAAATTATAAGCAGGAATACATATTCGTGTAATAAATACTGCAAATGGATATCGCTGTCCAGTTTGACCCGTGACAATAGACAATTGTCCTGAAACTCATCACTTGCTTTCCAACTACAGGGATTTTCATGTTTGAATGTTACATAGGTAAAATATTAATCATATTTATTAATATCTGTACAGGAGATAAAGTGTTACTAATTATAATCTTTTGTGGTTAAATTAAGTGAAATATGTGTAATTAATATGTTTTTAATATTTATAAATGAATGTATGTGATTTTTATTTCGTAAAATTTGCATATTTACCTATGCACCTTTAACATGCAAAAAATTAATCATGGTGAATTACAATAAAAAGTTTGATATCATAGAAAGGTAAAAACGATATAATGATATACCTGGAGAAGACCTTGGTTATATATAAAGTGTGTTATCAATGTAAACAATGTCATTGCTTGTTAACACTTAAACTTTTAATTTTCGGGTCATATAGTGATCCCCAAATCTTAACGTATTCTGTATAACATTTACTGATATTTACATTCCACAAACGTCAACGTCATACTTAAGGTAGCACAAAGGTAATTAGATACACTTTTCTTCGTTTTTTCTGTTTTTGTTTTTTTTAAATGCAAAGGATAGGTTCGAATTGCCGATAATCGACAGTTTTCTCAAAACACTCCTGTTTCCTCTCCATCTCTGAACCGACTGCTCGTCCACTTCATAGTTAACAGCGCGCACCTAAAAATCGAACGCTTTGGTCACAAAGACAATATATATATATATATATATATATATATATATATATATATATATATATATATATATATATATATATATATTGATATTGGATTGAGTTAAACGCCCCGTCAAGATTTACTTACATTGAGGCGGCCAATTCAGGTCCACAGTTTTTTTTTGAGAATTGACATATTTATTATTTCGCAGCGTAAACATATTTGTCACAATACTTGTCATAATTGGTAAATGCTTCGAAAAAAACCCATTAAAAATCCTAATTGAAAGTCTTAGATATAAATACAATTCGAGAGCTTAGAGAAACCTTGATAATGTTTATTTTCAATCGATGAAGGAAATCGTAAATAAATGACATTTTGTGGTCATAGATAAAAGATTTATAAGTAGGTTTCTTACATAACACGAATATAGGGCTTTGTGTATTGAATTGTTAAAGGAACATGCAAGGTAAAAAGTTATTATGTTTATCTTCTGTGATCGATTATCGATTTTAAATTATATTGTATCATCATGTGTCATATTAAAACACATCCGAACATTTGTTTATTGATTCAGTTTTGGATATATCAATAAGGTTGAATACTTATGTACCTACTTTATGTAGATAAGGTAAGGTTTTTGTATGTTAAAACTTCAGTTTTTAGTATACATATCATTTGTTTTGCATGTATTAAGTAAGAAGTTTACACAGTTTTTGCTAAAATATACAATTCAATTTTCTTTTATATATTTTGGATGTGCACTAACACTGGGGTTAAAATCTTTGTAAAAAGGTAAAGTTATAACGTTGTTTTGTAAAATAATTTAATTATCAACTGGAATCTATACTGTTGAGTTTAAAATAGTTGAGACACTTCATTCTTAATATATTTTGAGTGTTTTACGTAAACTGCATAAATACTGCATAATACTATATATATCTATATATCGGAGACCTGGTTTCGAGTCTCACACGAAGAGTCCACAAATATATATATATATATATATATATATATATATATATATATATATATATATATATATATATATATATATATATAGAGAGAGAGAGAGAGAGAGAGAGAGAGAGAGAGAGAGAGAGAGAGAGAGAGAGAGAGTAATATTTGTAGCTATTTTACATCAACGAATACGTTCAACTTTTTAAAACAAAAATAGGTCATTAAGTGCACACTAGTACTGATTTCAAGTCTCACACGAAGGGTCCACAACTAGATTGAAATTTCATGTCGAATGCATAATGGCACATAGTCCCACGCGTAGAGGCATTTCTATACTTACATATGTTTATCTAGCACACGGTAAATTCATGTTAAAAATAAGTGCTCTTGACTTTTAGCAATATAGATTTTACAAATATTTGTTAAGTTTTAAGATCGGCATGGTTTAAAGACTTATATTGAGTTTTAATACCACTGAATCCCTCTGTAACGTTATGCGGCCAACTGGGGCTGAGACCACAACTACCATGGTGCATGTGTTTAGGATAACGTCCTAACTTATTTGCCTCTCTAATATATATATATATATATATATATATATATATATATATATATATATATATATATATATATATATATATATATATATATATATATATATATTCCACGTTAGCACGTAAACGTTCTACGTGCACACATGGATTTTATTTTATTTTATTTTTTTTCTAAAGAGGTGAAAGTTTTAATTGTAATAGGTGTTTAGGAAAAAGTTTAATGGAGAACTATCTTCATGTAGTTCAAGTGGTAACGAAACTATGGCGTGGCAAAAAATAAAAATGTCTCAGTCTGAGAGGCATTATTGGTTTAAATTTTCAGCTCACCTGACCCGAGTTTAGGTATGCTTATCGCTAATTTCAAGCCGTGTGTATGTGCGTCATGTTTTTCGACTTTTACGGTGGCTCTTGTTTTTACGGTTCGGTAACCGACTTCCAATCGTCTATACTTTCTTCTTTTGAAACTACTGAATAAATTTCAACAAAACTGAGTTAGAAATACATATTGACCATGCAAATGAGACTAAGAAATCTGACCATGACCTTATTCTACACCCCTTTGAGCTAATAATACTACTTTGTCTCTTCTGATCAAAATTCAATATACGTTATAATTTTGGTGCTTTGAAGATCGTTTTTCTGAAGCTAAGGTGAAAGGTCACATACATCACTTTATTTGTGAAAAAGTCCAAAAATGCTAAATCTTGGCCAAATGTAGTGATTTTGTAATGGGGTTGTTAGGTTTTGCATAAAGTGGCTTTAAAAGTGAGTGAAGGTTTTCGCTCAAATAAATCTTCAATTGCTTAATCTTGACTAGATAACTTCTTGTCATAGTTTTTTTTTAGTTATGACGTATTGACTATATAACTTTTTGTCATAGTTTTTTTAGTTATGACGTATTGACTATTTAACTATTTGTCATAGTTTTTTTTAGTTATGACGTATTGACTATATAACTTCTTGTCATAGTTTTTTTTTTAGTTATGACGTATTGACTATATAACTTCTTGTCATAGTTTTTTTTTAGTTATGACGTATTGACTATATAACTTTTTGTCATAGTTTTTTTTAGTTATGACGTATTGACTATATAACTTTTTGTCATAGTTTTTTTTTTAGTTATGACGTATTATAGTATGTCCCTAAAACGGGGTCAAATTCAAAACTTTTAGTCATTTTTTACTTTTGGACATTCACTTTTTTCTATTTTATCTATTTTAGGAAATATTACAATATAAATTTGCGCTTAATGAAAAAGATTTTTTGTGGTAGATATTTTTTGCTATTATTATATTGTGTTATGAAATTTGCTTTATGCAATCTAAAAATATATAACAAAGTAAACTTCGGAACTAAGCAGTTCAATTAACCATTTTTTACCAGGTGCTCGTATCACACCAGTTTGACTTTGCTGTGTAAAGTAAAGTTTTTCTGACAAATATCGGGTCCTGCCTACAAACAGAAGCATCCATTTCATATAAATTGGCATATAAACCCGAATCGGCTATAAATTTTATTTGTAAAGGGATTATGATTATACAGAAGTATTTTTTTTAAAAATTGCGTCTCTCTCTGTTTCAAGTACTTAAATTTATTTAACACACATTGCGCAATCGTCTGGGGGTAATTTATTTGCCGACTTATCAACTATTTTATAGATTATAAGCATTAATGTTTAAATAGAGGATTATTAAAAGGATGCGTTCTTTTGTTACTATATCTACCAGTTATGTTTCTGCAATTTTGTTTAATTTAAAGCTTAGTAGATAAACCAAACTGATAATTATGTTTTAAAGTCCATATCATCCCTAGCTTTTGTTTTAAAAAAGGCAGTATTTTAGCTTATTGTGTCATCGCCGTACAAAAAACGATAAAGTCATATGACACAAGATGAAACATTTTTAAAAGCTCTTGAGGAAAGACGGGCATGTGGCATAATAACGAACAAAAATATCAAAATGTGTGGTCATTTTAATGGTCTCCACATCATGTAAATCTATAGGTACCGTCTTATAACTAGCATAGGTTAACTATTTTCGCCACAGACAAAGTTTTCCGTGCCGTCCCTGTCAAATTTGCGATTTCTTTATTCAACCCCAAGCTCCACGCACGACCAAGGTCCGAACCTTTTTTATGACTTATTTCTGAAATTTCGATTGCTGTGCTAAAGAACTATATACGCTATGACAATTGTAGATTTTATAACCGTGCACAAGCACAGCCGGTGTGAATTTAACCCGCATTGATTGGCGTTACGTAACCGTTTATTTTAACAGCGTATTTGGCAGTTTTATTTCCTGATTTCAAATAGGGGTTGTTATATATTCATATCTGGATGCAAAATCAAGTAATTTCGACAAGAAAATAACAACTTTTTCAAAACGTCTTCTTTCTGACAGAGTGGTAATCAAATTCATAAAGATTTGTCTCTGGCTTGTTCGACGCTATTTTCCTGTAAACAATAGACTTCTTCCAAGGAAGACATAACGTTTCTTGAAGGTCTTATGATTATCATGATAACACGCTTATTTGCAAATATAACCTCTAATTTCTGTTTTTATATATTTTCACAGATGACGTCAACAACTCCAACTCCTGCTGAAGCTTTGAAGGCTTTAACACAAGCAGAAACTGTCAAAGCTCTTAAGGAAAGTTGGGCATATCTTGAATCTGACAGAAAGAAACATGGCGTCGAGATAATGATAAGGTAAAGTTATGTTCGCCTTTATGCTAAATCATCAAGGTTTTGTTTTTGTTGTCTCATACAGGGAAATACACGCCTTTTTACATATGTGTTTTTGTATAGGCATCATTGTATGCAAAATAAAAATTTTGATTATTGGATCCTTCAAGAGTACTTTAGAAATACATTGTCATTGTGTCACGTGACATACAGTTTTATTATTATTGTTACAATTTGATTGGATTTTTCATGCTTTTATTTCAAACATTCTCTTGGGGGTGTCGCCAATATACTTTGTATAAATTCCAGACGAGACATTGGGGTCATTTAAATAGTTCTAATATTTAAACTCGTTAATTTAAATAAAAAATAGAACACGGCGAGAAAAAACCTCTGAGTATTTATGTATATACAGTGGTTTATATATAATGTATGTATTGATTAATATTTCATATATTTTTTTTCCACAATTTTAAGAAAAGTAATGGCCTTGATATATTCAAAATATATTGTCCGTTTTTTTTAACCTTTACAAAGGATATATCTGCTGATTTTTATTTTCAGTAACTTAATATTCACTAACCATTTCCATCTCTAAACACCAAAGATAAATTTAAAATAAGATGGGGTGCACCATGTTTATTTTCACGTTTGTGATGGCTCGTCACTCATATGTTATTTTTATTATTATTTATATTAATCTCTAAAATCCAAGGAAACTGCATTTTGATACCAAAAACTTTAGAAGTAAAAGTAATTATCCAAAAAAATAATTTGAAAATACGATAATCCATCTGTACTCAGTTCATGCTTCTACAAAAATTGTCCAGGAAAATCTGTAAATCTACACGTATTTCAAACAGAATGGTCTTTAACTCAGACCCACTGCAAAAATGAACTGCTCATTGTTCAACAAGTTGCATACAAGATAAGCTTATAGATTCTTAGTATTTTTGAAAAGTAAACGGCAGTAACGAACGTTTCGTCATCGACGATTTATCGGTGCAAATAAACATTAAATGTCAACATGATGCTCTTATTCATGTTTATAAGCAAGTAAGAGATTCAATGGGTTTATAGCTCATATATAAACGTCAATGGTTAAAAGGTTTTATATGTCAAATCCTTCAAAATTAAATATAAAACCTAATGTTTAAATTTTAGATTGTTCACAGGTTCATCCACAAGCTAAAGAACATTTTCATCAGTTCAAAGACGTGCCAACAGAAGAGTTATGGAAAAGCCGTAGTATGCGTGGTCACGGTACCACGCTTATGTACGGAATTCAGTCTTTTATGGACCAACTTGATGATCCAGACTGCCTTGAAGATCTTATCCGGAAAATGGTTGTTAGTCATTTGGGAAGAAATGTTACTAGTTCTGAATTCATGGTAAATAGATAGAAAATTTATTTTAATTGACTCAATGTGGTTTTAATCAGATATAGATATTACAGAAATATAACTTATGACATATTTTGTAAATACCAATAAGAAGTTATGACTTATTGGAGCGTATACTAAGTAGTACCCGAAATTACCAACCCCAGTTTCATTGAATTCATTGACTTATCAATAAATGCGGTAGACATAACGACTCACTAGCACGTTAAGGTCAAAATTATTTTAAGCTGCATTAAGTTTACCAATTTTCTGAATTTTTTTTGATTTTCTAAAAATAAATTTTTTAAAAGTAGATATCTTTTTACCACGATCCGTGACATTCATTTTCTAAAATTTCATTTCTTTTAGTTGTAATAAACGGAATCCTCTGACCGGTTGGTCAGAGTTCTACGATGATAATTATGAGCTTGGAGCATGCGCACTGGATGTAGGGAAAAGCCTAGAATCGAAAGTGAAACAATGACAGATTGCATTAATTGTCCTTCATTAATATCCAGATGTATTTGAAATGGTGTTATTTATCCCTCACTAGGTCACAAATGACAAATTCAACGAAGTTCTGTGTTTAATTTATCGTATTTAACATTTTGAAAGTTGTGTTTAAATGACCCGGGTTTTGATGACGTAACCATGTTCTAATATTAGATCCCAAATGCTGCATCTCGCTGGGTAAATACTGTAATTTCTGTATTTATTCGAGCTTTTATCGTTGATCCAAATGTAACATTGTTCATTAGGAACATCATTTATTAGATTAGCACCGTTTTAATTTTTTCTTTGGAAAACTTAATGCAAGCTTTAAATCTTGAGACAAAGCCAAAGCGAAAGACCTTCAAAATTAAAGGTTATGCATGTACAACAGTCATTTAATAGTTTTTCAAGTAGTTGTTTAAGTTTCAGCAAAACATATTTAGTTTAATTCGTTGTTGTCATGACGATAACTTAGGCAACGTTTATAATAGTAATAATAATAAAAAAGTACAACGCAGCACACGATTTGTCAGTTACGCTTGACTTAGGACACCACTTGATTTGGTGTTTTAATGATTTACATTGTTTTGTTGTTTAATATAATACATGTATTATAATTGTAATTCCGTAAATGATAATAATTTAAACATTATGAAATAAACGAACCGTAATTTGGTCTGTTGCAGAATGGCCTTGCTGATTTGTAGAAAAGCAAGTTTGTGTTATACTGGATTAAGCAGATAATATATATATATATATGTTGTTGTTAATAATTAGCAACAAACAAAATAAGGCAACCAAATGCACTTAAGTTTTCATTGTAAAGCACAATCTTTAACACTTTTGGTTTATTTCAGTTACTTGGAGCGCCTCTGCTACAGATTCTTGACGAGAAATTGGGCGACAAATGTACAGCAACAACAAAAGAAGCCTGGAAAAAACTGTTAGTGGCTATTATATCGGTATCTGACGAAGAAAAACAAAAATTATCCGAAACTAGAAGTTATTGTGTTATACTGTGAACAGTTACGGAAACAGGATCTGACTGAACCATACTCAGATTCAGAAATTAGTGAATCTTGTGCGTTTCCGGTTAAATTCGACTCGGAAATAGAATGTTTTTAACACATAAATACGAGTCGATGAAACACATTGTTACTAATTCCAATTGACCATTGCGTCACTTTGATAAAAAAGATAACTCGGTGGCGGTCGTAGGACTATTTTTTTTATATTATTGCCTTGAAAGGAATGCAACAGTGTGTGTTTTTTTTTAAAAGGGTAAAAAACAAATGATTCAATCAATTTATATTGAAAGTTGTCGGATATAATTTCAGTTATTTAGGAAGATTTTAATATGCCGACAAGTAAAAAACGGAAATTGATGCTGTTTTTGACTTCCATTGTATAAATATAACTTTGCTTCAGAGTAAATGTTACACGCGGTACCTGTTACCTAGCAGCAATGACCTTGTTAAATTTTTGTAACATTGTATTGTGCATATTTGTCTGCCTAGTAAATTTAGCTATATTCGAAGTAGTTGGTTGCTTTAGTACTGAGTTTTTAAATTGGTACATCTATCTAGATACAGTAAAAAATATGGCAAAATTTTTAACTTTTGTATATAGCAGAATTATTCAATCAATTTGGCTTTACCTTACATTTCTGTTCAGAAAGACTCTAATCATATGGTTGTTAATTAAATGGGATTATTTCTATAGAACTTAAAATTCTCAGAACCATTTTGAAATTTGAAATTAAAAATAATTGGTTATTAAGATCGTAACCATAAGAAAAGAAACAACAAATTCTGAGATGTGAAAGAAATAAATTTATATGATAAAATATAAAATGTATATTAAAGTTATGTATAATGTCATAGTTTCATAAAATTCATTATGTATATAGTTTAAATATACCGTAGCTATTGTACTTAGGACAATTTTTTGATAATAAAAAAATTAATATTCGATGTGAATGATTTTCTCACTATAAGAAGGATTTCTATTCATTTTTATTTTTTCTGATGCTATAGAATTCTTGATCTCACTCCGTGTTCTCATGTTTTGCAGGAAGTTGGATGATTAAAACATCGTTTTATTCTGCAGGAAGTAGTTTAAAGCTGTACAGTTAGCAACTCAGGAGAAAACCCCATTTTTGACAAAAACAAGAAATGTGTTGGCAAAATGCAAGCTTTTTCTCACACCTGTCTTTATTTTACTTCATATTGTTTCAATGCAGGGTTTTTCTTTTAAAACATATGATTACGTAAATGTTATTTTTCAGTGAAATAAGTATCGTCGGTATAGAGTAGTCTTCTTTTCGACGTAGAATAAATGAAAAAAACCTACCATGTTCTGCCTTTATTTCATTGAATCAGCAGCCTAGAAAAGAATCGCTGTAAGATCGATCTCTTGTAGGGTGAAAACAAATTTTCTATATACTCGTGTGCCTGATGTCCAAAGGGAGCTTTAGTGAACATAGACTATAAGTCAGACTTCCAAATATTTAGAAAAATATTTACAAGTGTTCGAGAATTCTTTCTTTTTTAATCATTAACTTTTCAAAAACTATATATCGTTTGAATCTCCCTTACAAAACTTGACATATTTCAGCGAAGGAAACTAAAATTAATAGTTGTAAATAACTTTTTTAAAGCAAACTCATACGTATACGTTAAAATTGAATTTATTTATATCTAATTATCAACAAAATTGGTTTTAAATAAACAGAATAATACATAGAGTGCAACAAATTTGTGAAAAAAAAGTATCAAAAATACACACAAAACAAATGTAGATCAATGACGTCACAATGATATTGCAACTTCGTGCTTGTGGGGTATCACAAATGAAAAGGTAAAAAACAATGTATGTCTGTTTTACCTGAAGATGTAGTTACTGTTACAACTACAAGACAAATATTATATTATAAATAAACTCAAATTCCTTATCTATTATTTCGATGAAAATAACTTTATCTGATAAATAAAATAACGTTATATTATGCTTTGTTCGTGAACATGTTTGTGTCAAATGCTTTTCACAGACTAATGTGATTAAAAAGTCTGACGCTGAAAAAATGCATGGAACAAGGCTGATTTGTTTGTCAGTGGGTATAAAAATCTCAGACGCCAAACGCATTTTCGATCTTCTTTTTTTTTGAAAATCGTTCAGAAAAACTAATCTGGCACTCCTTACGGGGTTTCGGTATTTGAATAACTGTCTATGTAGACTATTTAAAACTTAAGCATCCGTCATTTGGTGTCCATGACTAAAAAGATATTTTACATAGAAATAATAAGAAAAATTGAATTACTAGTAAATATATACTAATGGTAAATCCTAAAATTCTGTTGTTCAGAAAACCGATCTCGGACTCCCGGGTGTGTGTGTGGGGTGGGGCGAGGGGTTGATTTACTGTCTATAAAGATTATTTTCAACATGAAATAACATTTTTCGTTTGACAAAAGCTAGAAACATCATATACCAATGATTATGTTTGTTAGCTGATTGTTGTTCGACGTCATATTATAAATTTTTAAGGTTTTCGTGATGAGATTTATTTTTTATTTAATCAGATTTTAGTGTTGTGTTGGTGTGCAAGTGTTTTTGATCTGCAATTTACTGTTGCGCACTTTTAGCGATCTTAAGAGTTCTAGTACGCTTGCTCGCAATGTTGCAGATAAACATCGACGACCACTCAATTAATTTTACTGGTACCGAGCTAACCATTTACAACAAACATACTACCTTTAATCCTTAATTAAGCAAACCACAAGAAGATTCTAAAACACTAAGTCACCAGTGTATTTATCATTATACATGAGCAGGTTAATAAAGCAGACACTATTGTTATATTTACAGAATTCTAACAATTTCGGGGAAAACAAACGTTTTTGTTTGCTTAACAAAAAGGTAAGTTGTCGCCATTATGTTTCCATAAGATATTTTGATGTCATTTAAAATATTTATATCATTGTCCTAATTATCATTAACATGAAATCAGTTAGGAAAAGGTAAGTAAAATTGTAAAATACATTTTGTAATTAAGTTAAAGATATTTATATACATTTTACAATTATTAAGCACTTAGTATAAGTAACTGAAATTGGCACTTTTAGTTGTGTAAGTGATTAGAGCACATGTACAAAGAAATGTTAAGTGCATATATTGCCGTATATTTTTGCAAAATTTTAAAGAACAATTGCTTTGTTAAAATCGGGATTGCTGAAGTTAAATGAAATATTAAATTTTTTTTTTCAAAACTTTAAGGTTAAATCGGGGATGAGAAATTACATCAAAATATTAAACTATATTTTTGTAAAACATTAAAGGAACAACTGCTTTGTTAAAATCAGGAATGCGAAATAAAAATGAAACATGAAAATATTTTTGCGAAACTTTAAAGAAACAACTGTTTTGTTAAAATCCAAAATGAAACATGAAAATATTTTTTTTCTAAAACATTAAAGGAACAACTGTTTCGTTAAAATCAGGGATGTAAAAATAAAATGAAATATAAATAAAAATTGCCAATAGTTAGAAAAGACAATAAAAACATTGCGACGATAACTTGAACGAAAAAAAAAAAAAAAAAAAAAAAACAACAACAACAACAACAAGATACCAGTTTAACCAAATCTTCATTTAACAGGTGTCTTTCAACCTATTTACACTTTCAAAAATGACACTTAATTTTGGAAAGTCTAGATTTTGACCTTGCCTCTCGTTGATTTTTAGATAGCCTGTATGCATAACGCTTTAGGTCAATGAACAATTTGTTCGAGTTATTGGACAATGTTTTCTGGATATTTGATGTATCAGTTTACTTAACAATGATTTATTTTCTAAAGAATCAATTAACAATGTCCACTAGAATGTTTTGGGGATTATATAGTTCACCTTCTTAATAAACTTTGACTGGTCAAGGCTCATACTGACTTTTTGTACATGTATACATGTAAACTAGAAAACTTCCCATAAGAAAAAAAATACTTATCATTTTTCAGCATCTGGCACCTCGTACAAAATAAAAAAAAGATGGATATCGATTCCCTCGCATATAAAAGAATACATGTGTATTGAAATATAATATCTGAAATAATTAATATGTTTTGTAAAAATGTTTTCATGTAAACAAGAGTTAATATAAAGAAAACATGCTTAGCCCTAACTCATGTGTTTGTGTCTCTAGCACAGATGGGAGATACCGGTATACAATAAAAAGTCGACAATCATACAAAAAGTATCACTGGTCTCGATTTAAATGAACAATGTAACTTACAACAAATACATCAGTGCTTGTCACCGTATCACGAATGACAAACAAAAAATATATATGTGCACTGACAAAATGAAAAGTAAATATGTCATATAAAAACAACATATGGTCAACTCCTGGTTAATGATGACAGACCTTTATATATAAAGTTGTGACGGTTTTTTCATAGGAATGTTTATGCTATGCTGCATTGAATATTTTACGACAATTGAAAAACCTAGCAAAATAAATTTATTTATTTGTTAAGATAAACCAACTTAAAGGTGCTTAGGATTGTATTCATATTTCAAATTCAATGCAAATATACTGAGTGTAAAAAAGTCTTGATTATTTGACCAGTATATCTCCGATGTCCACTTTAACTTAAACCGCATTTAATTGTCCATATATTTTTCAATTTGTAATCAAAACCCATGCTTCCAAACTGAAAGGTTTTCAATCTATTATTTCACTGTTTGTTATAACGTTTTCAATGGAAGGGTGATACTACTTGTCTGAACCTCTTTTATGGTCCACCGAATTCATAGTTTTTAGTTACACATTTAGAAATACTCTAGATTTAATTCTAAATTTTGAAACCTCACATTAAACCAGGTTCCACAATGATAAAGATAAAAATAAATTTACCCATAAATCCTTAAATACATTTGAATGTTTAAACAGAAGTTGTGATGTGAATACTTTAGAGACATTAAGCAGGTGTTTTCTCACCGAAAATGTTCTAAACAACAACAAAACAAAAGGAATTCCGTCTTAAAAATGACATAACGACAAAATTCTTCCCACATTATAAATCATGTATGGAGATATATATATGGTTTTGTTTGCCTTAAACGTCAAGTTATAATTGACAAGGTTGGTTTCTTGTTAAGAGTTCTGCAAAAAAAAAAAAAAAAAAAAAAAAAAAAAAAAAAAAAAAAAAAAAAAAAAAAAAAAAAAAAAAGGCACCCTCATTTATCTATATATACTGACTAAATATACAAAGTTTCCATGTTATATGGTGTTCTTGAATAAAACGAAGGCTTGTATGGGGACGATTCGTTTTAAGAATTTCGTTCTGTTCGTAGTATCCATAAGTACTAAACTGTTTACTACAGTATTATATATAACACTTTAAAAAAATATGATATTGTAAAAATAAATTATATATATATATATATATATATATATATATATATATATATATATATATATATATATATATATATATATATATATATATAATAAAATAATAAAAAAAAATTCGAAACAGAAGAATACCTGGTCATATACAAGACACACGTTCTTTCATTATTTGAGAAACTTCACGAACCCCCGTTTATTTGGGATGCAGTATTTCTTGATTGATTGATTTAATGGAGTTTAACGTCTCAGTCAAGAATATTTTACTTATATCGAGACTTCACTTTATGGTCACATCCGAAGGACCCGCAGAATTTCTTGTGTAACAGATAAAAGCTTATTGAAGGTAAATACACCGAATTAAAAAATATAAATAATATTAGAAAAAGTCAAAACGGATTTTTTTATTATTTTGTGGTAACGGCGTTCTTTGAGATCGGTAAAGTTAGCTACTAGTAGCTAACTTTTCTTCCACAAGTAGCCAGTTACTAGTAGCTAACTTTACCGTATCGTTTTTTGAGTAATAATTTTTTTTATACTAAAGCGCATACGAATTGTTTTAGTTAAAAAAGTTGAAATTTGGAAACTAAATAACTGTAATAAAAATAGCATAGCTTTTTGAACATCTTCATTGAAGAAAGTAAATTTTGCAAGTTAGAGGAACACGTAATAGTAAAACTAGCGTGTGTGTGTGTGTGTGTGTGTGTGTGTGTGTGTGTGTGAGAGAGAGAGAGAGAGAGAGAGAGAGAGAGAGAGAGAGAGAGAGAGAGAGAGAGAGAGAGAGAGAGAGAGAGTCACGAGTAGAGTTCAACATGATATTTTTTGTCAAAAACATTATTTATTTACACTATCACTAAGATACTGACAGGTTCTGTTAAAACTGTCTTAAATCTCATTGTACCAAAATGGTTAAGACCGAACGATAAGTGGTTCACGATTATTCATATATATTCTACATTGACAAAAGTACCAAATCCATTACCAAAAAAACTTCATAAGCACAAGTTAAATTGATTTTTGTTTATTTTGGAACAGTACTTACTGTTTTCGAAAAGTAAGTAAACAGATTAAATTTTTGTTTGATCTGATGAAGAAATGCTGTTTATAGATGCTGTTTATAAATCTTTATGCATGATGATATTGTGATTTTAATTCGGCCTGTCCTATATATCACAAATAAACGTTATCAATGTTTGTATCTTCCCGTGTGTAATTGTCATATATATACAGGACTTTAGAATATACGTCTACATTCCGCATTCTATATTCTCACAGGACACACTTAGAGGTAAGTAAAACATTATATATAACTTGCGAGATTTTTATATAGAGTTTTTGTTTAACTTTATTTACACACTTTAAAACGAAACTATGCTATAACTTTTTAAAATTTTTATATGTATTTTTTTAACAACCGGGGGGGGGGGGGATAGAATTTAAAAAGAGTTATATCGTGATATAAACTACATGTATATTATAGTTAAAAGGCCCCTCAGTTGTAGTAATGTTTTCGTCATGCATAATAATAATAATAATAAAATAGAGTAAAAAGGTGACCTACAATACAAATATGATTTGCTAAATTTTACCAAAAGCTCACTAAACTGATATTTGAATATGCAGTGTAAACATTTAAATGCATGTAATCGGGATTTACCAAAAGTTAAGACTTGAGAAACCAACAGTTATCTTAGAGATGGAAATATGACTGCAAAGTTAGTAATCTGTCAAACGCCACAGCACTTAAAAATTACAACTTTGTCCATTTCAATGAATTCAAGTAAGGAGAGAACGAAACTTTAATTAATCATGATTTAGTTTGTCTATGTATTAGAAAATTGAACCCAACAATTTGGGGTGTAAAGTTGACTCGAATGCTACATTTGTTAAATGATGTCACTTGGCGCGGTTTCCCCTTTCATTGGTTGTCTTTGTACCCGGATTGAAATTTACATTCGCTTAAATATGTTCACTACGCTCAAATAAAACACAGACCACGTCTTTCTGATTTTGAAAATTACTAGAAAAGAGAAAACGTAAATCAAAGGTATCATTGGATAATATATATCTAAATTATCAAAACAGACCTTTTTTCAGCTTTTTACAGCTTTCAATAAAGTTTTCACTGACACTATGATGAATATCACCTTTTTAGATGACGCGTGAAATCTTTGTATTACTAAGTGTTATGCAACATTCGAGAGAGGTTACATAATAGACAGGATATCTTTGACCATGAAACTAGGAGTGTCTATTTAAACGTTTATTTGACACACTGAATGCATCTTAAACTTTTGACGTTTACCTGTGTCTTTAAAAAGGTAAGGCTAATTCTATATATATATGATATGATATTTTTTTAAGATATATATATATATATATATATATATATATATATATATATATATATATATATATATATATATATATATATATCGATCTTTATAACAGCTGAAATTTGTGTTTAATTTTGATACAAGTTTTAAATAAATTTCATTTAAGATTTTTCAAAATGATACAATGTTACTTGAAAAAAACATATTATATATGTAAGTTGTTGGTCTAACATTCAAACAAAAGGTTATTGAAAACATCTACATACAGAGAGAGTAATAAAAAGATAGGATTAACTTTGGTAAAATAAAGCATATTGTAAAAAATTTATCTATATAAATGGTCTTGAATGAATCACATGTAGTTTGCGAATCATCTCATTTCCTCATTTTTTGCTTGTTTTGTGTCTTTGTTTTCGTATTTCGTTCGTTTTGGCGGAACTTGGATTGTTTCAGCTTTTACTAAGAGTATTGCCATACTTATTATAATTTGTTACATGCCTGCTTCAGAACATTTACGACAGTATGAGAGAGAGAGAGAGAGAGAGAGAGAGAGAGAGAGAGAGAGAGAGAGAGAGAGATTTTTAGCTACTGGTATATGTCTGTACATTAGATATTGACATATCTATTACTGTCCAAATATGTATAAATATGTACAATTTATCTTTATATTTTTTATTATAAGTAATATGTTGCGTTCTTGACAAGTTTCGATAATTTATATAGTGATAACATTTATCTTAAATATTTTATCACTCATAGCTTTCTTTTAAGTTTTGTCATAATGGCTGTTATCCCGACCAATTTTTTCAAACGTTCTAAAATATCTTTACTGATTTTGTTTTATTTTTCTGCAATTTAGAAAAAATGATTGGGCCAAAGTTTTATATCATAACCGCTTTTTTCACTTGTACTTCAAAATAAACCTGTATCATAAAACAATCATCGAAAGTGTTTTGAATGAATTAAGCTTGGCTTTTGTCGAAAGTTATGCTAATATTCTCGTTTACATTTAGTGTCTTCACATGAAGTATTTTTCCACGTTAAACATTTACAAACATTGCTAGACCTTTCTAATGAAAGTTTTTTGTCGAAGGAATACAATTCTAGTAACGGATTTAAAAATGATCTTGATTGAATTTTGGTTTCGTAAAAATATTTTGACTGTTTGAAGGTATGCCATTTTTCATGATTTATCAGTTCGAAATACCTGCTTTTATTTTAAATGATCAATGATCGATGTAGCCTAAACTTTTACGTTTCTAAGAGACAAAGAAACTTCACTATATATACAACAACAACAATAACAACGACGACGACGACGAAAACAACAACAACAACAACTACTACTACTACTACTACTACTACTACTACTACTACTACTACTACTACTACTACTACTACTGTAATGTGCTGATTTAGAATTTTTATTGAAACTAATGCATTCAAAATCAGCACATGACACAACTACTACTACTATTATTACTACTACTACATGTTGTAACAACTACTACTACTTCTACAACATGTTCTACAACAACAACAACAACAACTACATGTTCTACAACAACAACTACTACTACATGTTCTACAACAACAACAACAACTACTACTACAACATGTTCTACAACAACAACTACAACTACAACATGTTCTACAACAACAACTACTACAACATGTTCTACAACAACAACTACTACTACAACATGTTCTACAACATCAACTACTACTACAACATGTTCTACAACAACAACTACTACTACAACATGTTCTACAACATCAACTACTACTACAACATCTTCTACAACAACAACTACTACTACAACATGTTCTACAACAACAACTACTACTACAACATGTTCTACAACAACAACTACTACTACAACATGTTCTACAACATCAACTACTACTACAACATCTTCTACAACAACAACTACTACTACAACATCTTCTACAACAACAACTACTACTACAACATGTTCTACAACATCAACTACTACTACAACATGTTCTACAACAACAACTACTACTACAACATCTTCTACAACAACAACTACTACTACAACATGTTCTACAACATCAACTACTACTACAACATCTTCTACAACAACAACTACTACTACAACATGTTCTACAACAACAACTACTACTACAACATCTTCTACAACAACAACTACTACTACAACATCTTCTACAACAACAACTACTACTACAACATGTTCTACAACATCAACTACTACTACAACATCTTCTACAACAACAACTACTACTACAACATGTTCTACAACAACAACAACAACTACTTCTACAACATCTTCTACAACAACAACTACAACTACAACATGTTCTACAACAACTACTACTACAACATGTTCTACAACAACTACTACTACAACATGTTCTACAACAACAACTTCTACTACTACAACATGTTCTACAACAACAACTACTACTACAACATGTTCTACAACATCAACTACTACTACTACTACGTACTACTACTGTTGCTACTACTTCTGCTGTTGCTACTACTACTACATGTACTACTACTACTGTTGCTACTACTACTTCTACTTCTGCTGTTGCTACTACTACTACATGTACTACTACTACTACTACTACTACATGTACTACTACTACTACTACTACTACTATTACTACTACTACTGCTGCTGCTGTTGCTACTACTACTACATGTACTACTACTACAACTACATGTTCTACGACTACTACATTAAAGTATGGGAATAATTCTGTACGACAAATACCGGTCCAGTAAACAATTACAGTCAGCTCAGTGTTCACAATTCAATTAAATCTGCTGCTACTTAAACGTTATATTGTTAATGTTTATATTGAAATTGAATAGATGTAGCATTCACTTAAACTTCATAAAAGTTTGTGATAAATCTAATAAATAAATTGTCACGTTGAACCCCAAAATGTCACGTGCTAATGTCACACAGCAACAAAATTTTTATTTGTAAAAAGGAAACTTATTATTCCCTTATCATAAGACAACGAAAAAATGCAATAAAGTGCGAAAAACGTTCCTATCATTAACCCATATACACGAGAAGATAAATACCTTCCTCACATTTATATGAAGAATGTGTATGTATGATACGAACGGATTTGGAGTCGTTGTTTGTAAGATTATTGCAAAAATTGTAATGTTGCTACATTATGAAATGCGAAACGACCTCTTTCATTTAAATTGAAAAATGACGAATTCTGAAGAGGATTGATTTTACAATGCATCAAATGCTACAGATATCTACTGTGCATGTAACATTTCACGGCACGCTTCTTGCTCTCTCTCTCTCTCTCTCTCTCTCTCTCTCTCTCTCTCTCTCTCTCTGTGTACTGTATAGCTTTTGTGTGTTCATCTTTTTATATCAAATGTGTTATTGTATCGACAGGCTTAAATTGGAATTTTTAGAAGCTCATTTCATAAATTAAATACTTGTTATTTTGTCCTAATTTTAATGCCTTTGTTTGTAAGTATGTCGATTTAAAATTTTCTACAACTTTGTATTAAAATGACGATCACCAATCTGAAAAAAGAAGAGTGCACCTAATATTTGACCTATCTGTGTATCTAATAAACTTTTTAACTAGTTTTAAAGTGTAAAAACCTGTGCTTTTTTATTCCATGAAAACTTTTTGTACGAAATTATTGATTAACTAATATATCGTTCGTATTTTAAAATGTTTATTGTTTAAATTGTTAGTGCTTAGGGTAGCTAAAAGTCCTTTTTCCGTCAACACACCCATTATATTTTTGTGTCACATAATAATTTTGATAAAGTAAATACTTATCTTTTAAAAGATTTAAATATTATTCGAATTTCGATTGCAGACCATTCGATCATTTATTTAATGCACGATTTTAGCTCGTTGAATACATTATAATACGTTTATAAGCTGCAGTTGTTTTGCTTCAAACATTTAATCAAGATTTAAAAATTAGAAACACTTGGAAGAGTGGTTAAGGTTGTGGGTTGTACAGTCTCGGTTGTTCGAACACCAGCCGGGCTGCGTGGTATGGTCTTGAGCAAGTCATTTGATTTCACATTACCCCAGGTCACTTAACTGCCAAACTCATGGCTTACGACAAATATGTTATAGGTAAATATACTGGAAATGGAATGACATCCCATTTATTGTACTCTAAGTCGTTTCACTTCACCGAAAATTGGATGTTCACTGGCCCGCTAAATGTATAGGACTTAGAAAAGACCTGATTAAACCCAATTTTTAACTATTTTAGCATTTTAAATTGATTGTTATACTAAGTCAAGCATTGTTACCGAAAATATTTGTGTTTTAAGCCGGGTCGGACTTTGAAATCGGCAAAATCAGTTAGGGTTAAAAACTAGGATGGTATTTGCTAATAATACATACAGGACGTTCTTGGTAACATACCGAACATACTTAACATACTTAAGCAATTAACATCCGTGCCCTTTGCTAATTGGCGACATTTTTAAGTGTTGCAATGATACAGTTTGTTCTTTTTTATAGGTTAAGATAATTTTTATTTTCCGGTTCAAATGTCAAACACTGAATAAATGATGATTTAAGTTTAATAATATCATCCTCTGTCAAATAAAGCTATCATTAAAATTTTTGTATCAGATGAATTTAAATAAATATCATAAGTGAAATTTCGGAAATAATTTTTTAACATTTTTTTAACATTTGTCGTTAAATGTATACTATAAATGTGTATTATAAAGTCTTTGGACATACTTCAACTGCTTATGGTTTGTTTACTGTACTGGTTTCTCTTTTTTTCAATGTACTCTGGAATTCCCGCGTTTGAGCCAAAACGCAATCTTTCATTGTTGATAAGTAACTGATTTGGGGCTTTTTATCATATTTGCATGGTTCATGAACTTTTGAAATTTTGTTACATTTATCAAAGGTGACAATTTATTCGCCGATGGCTTTAGCCCTAGAACTACTTATCAATTTTCGATATTTATCCATGTCTCGTGATGTGCAAAGTAGATAAAATAGTGTCAACATTACTTTTGTCAATTTATACATACAATTTCTGGTTTTTATTTCTTAAAGAAATTTGAAACATTATCTCTTACCACATGTAAGTTCGGTTACTGAAACTGCATATAAGTGTACAAATCATGTGATCAATGGTATTTATAGGTCATATATTAACAATTAGTCTCAAGCATTGTTTCATACAACAAAAATATTGCAAATGTTACTGTGTGATTGTGAACACCAAATACATTCTATTTATCCTAAGTATAATCAACTCGACTCACATTTTACTATTATTTAAGTTCCATTTAAGAAAAAGTTTCGAGTGCTATTTCAGATTACAGTTGCTTGGTGTTTATATCGTTATTGCAAGTCTTGTTAGTTAAAAGTCTATCTTTGATCTACACTGCTTTATGTGCAGTAGTTTTGTGTTGTTTATAACTTATGTATGTAATAAAGCTATTAAAATGGGACCTCTGAAGCCTAAAGCGCGCACTTATAAATCACACCGCCTGTCACAGATATGTCTCACCACTCGAATTCCTATCAGACAGATCTCGTTAGAAAAAAAAAAACGCTTGCCAATCCTTTTGTCTAATGTAAAGGGTTTTATCTAGGGCTCCGGTTTCCTCTATCACCACAAGAATGACACCCTGGTATAAGTGAACGATCGAGTTAAAAATAGAATCATTCCACTCAAATTTTTTATGTTCTAAGCTCATATAATTGTCATATACCACTTTTTGAATTACATCATAAAAATACATGTATTTTTTGATTGAATTCAAAAAGTGGTATATGATATAATGAACTCGTTTTGCAAACTGTATTTTACTCTCGATACTCACTCGACTAACTTATGCACTATGAAACCGGACTATCTTGAATTTTGATCGTTTTAATTTATGATGATACAAAGTTAAATAAACTGAGATATAAATGTGAAATGTTAAATATCTGAGGTATTCGTTAGTGGGGGTTCCTGACCACTGATATCTGGACAATTATCGTATTAAAACCTATAAAATGTGATTAACTATTACATAGTCTAACTGATAACCAGATTTTTGTTGATTTTAAGTCATTCACCTTGTGATATATATATATATATATATATATATATATATATATATATATATATATATATATATAATCTAATAGTAACAAGCTTACATTTTAGTTCTATAAGTTACATTGTCATTATGAATTTATACGATTGTTATTAATTTGCTTCTGATATTAAGTGTATTATATTCAGCTGCAGTGTCCACGGGAACATGTTCAATAAATCAAATTTAGGGGCATCGTTCTGCTAGGAATGTATTCGAAAACTTCTCTAATCAAACAATTGACCAGTATTTGTCAATTGTGTCCGGTATTTTTTCATTATGTGTTCGTATTTCGTTAAATTTATTGTTGTGTGTCCTAAGGTTTTCTGACCATTGCAGACTAAGCTTGAGCATTCTATATCCTAATAAAAGTGAACCACGCCTGGTACATCATCTGAATAACACAACTGTAAAGAAAAAAAATCCTTCACAAGTTTGCATTGTTGTTCGTGATTGCAAACCACATAGATAGAAACAATAACTAAATTCGGTTCGATTTCCACTCACTCTTTGTAAACGTTATGTTTAGAAATACCAGATTAAACCCGAACCTTTACCAATATGGAATGAAATATACTTGTAATGTCAATGCGGATCTTAACATACTCTTATATACACTCAATACATTAAGATTGTATTGACTTTATGCAGTCCAATTATACAATACATGGAATAACCTAGAGGTGACTTAAATACAATATATATATATATATCTAAAACCACCATAGACACGCTACAAATAGAAGTTCAATCTTTTGTAACACAAACTTACTTAAGTCAAATCTACATGTTCGGTTTAAGGTGTCTTGTCTTGTTTCTGTGATTACCAAATCAGACAAATGACAAGTTTTATGATTCATTAAAGCAACTATAATTGATTAAAATTAATGATTTAATGAACTGTTATAGTACTGTTTACTGTAATTCATCATTTTGTTTCACTTATAAGTAATAAAACTTTTCAGTATGAGACTATTAAATGTTAAAGAACCATTATTGGCTTCCTGTGTCATAAATGTATATATAATTATATATACTAGTATTCATTAATAAGGTTTATCATACGATACGGAACCTTTCTAATGCCACATACAAGGTAGGTCACTAAAACCCTTTTTTCGTCCTTATATCGTTAGGATTCCAGTACATTAAAGAAATAGTAAAGTGATTGATAAACTAAGAAATGTCTGTTTGAGGTCAGAAACATGGTCAAATTGACAATCAAAATTTTGCAAAATAGATTATTTATTTAACAAAAATAATAATCTTGCACTGAAAAATGGCTCATATAAATGCTGTCTTATCTTTCGATGAAAATAATTATACTTATTTGTACTTAATTAAAAAAAACACCCAGAATTCCTATTCATATTTTAAGCGGATTATCTAAAGTTTTTCGCTCTGTAACTACTGATGGTTAGAAAAAGAAATAATGATTAGGGGTTTCCTAAATACTGTTAATACACAACTGTATTAGTATAGCACGTGACCGTGTTTTATTATCGTTGTTGTATTTCATGTCTTAGACCATGTTCAGTTCTTATTGCTGCGTGGTGTTCATAAACATTTGACCAAATACATGTACATTAATAGTAAAATTCACTAATAAACAAGCCTTAGGGAAAACTTATATAATTGTTCATTTATCTAATTGACATTTCGTGTCCATATAGATGGTCAGTATATCAATGACCAAACAGCTGTGGGTGTTATCTATTATGACTTTCTAATTAAATTCTCTATATTGCTGATATGACCTACACATTGATTATTAAATACACGACCTTCTAATTCAATGATAAATGAAAATTACACGTTCGTTTTGTAGAGGTTACTAAAGGAAAGGAAAATGTTTAAAAAACGTTATAAAAGCTCTATTTCAATTAGTTTCTAAATGAAGCTTTAAAGTATTTTACATAAGTTATTCTTTTTTTCATAAAATTTTTTTTTTGAATTACACAAACATGTTTTCATAGCATTAAGACGATCTTCGCTAAATAAACTTACAGTATCCTATTTCTGTAAGCGTCAAATTTCGACTATTAACTTTATAACCAATTAACTATAAAGTTTTCATACACATTAAAAGTAGTGTATTTGGAAGTTTTCTTGTGATTTTAAAGGATGTCTGACAATCCGGTACAGGAAGCAATAACAAATCTGACAGAAACAGATGGGCTTGTTAAAGCTCTAAAAGCAAGCTGGAAGTATCTGGAAGCTGACAAAAAGAAGCATGGCGTTGAACTATTCATCAGGTATGTATAGCAAAAAGAAACAGTTCGGGAAAAGGACTTAAGAAACCAAAAAATTGTTTTGATTTAATGGGGTTTTACGTCCCAATTTTACTTATATCAAGACGTCACTATCTTTAGTTGAAGTGGCAAAAAATTCTGCCTTTGCAGTGCGCTTAGGGCAATGAGGTGTGAGGGTTCTTTAACGTGCCACGCCTGCCTTGACACGGGGCATTAGTTTTTAAGGTCTCATACAAAGGGCCTTGTGACATACATTTCTAAATGCCGAATGATTAGCGAAAGGAACAGTCACTACCAATTTTGGTCAGACCCGGCTTGGGTTCGAACCCTCGACTTACCATTTACGAAGCGAGCACTTTACCAATTGAGTTACCGTCGTTATACGAAACCATAGAAATTATTGATAAAACTTTATGTTTGTCGGATACTAACTCAATATGACCAAAACAAAAATAGTGGTTTTCTTCGGGCACTACGGTTCCCTCCACCATCCCAGAACTGACCGCCTCGAAATAAGTGAAAGATTCTTGACTTGGGCGTAAAACACCATTACTTTATTCCACTCCAAAACAAAAATATGCGCCAAATTAGACATAAAATGAGCGTATATAGGTATCAAACAGTTGATGAACAGCCAGATTGAAATACTGAGTTCATAAACCCGCAAATTTCGTAGAAAACGTGACATTGTCAATTAGAATATATTTCGATAGTGGACCGAATGACAAAGTAAAAATATCAAAATAAGGTTAATTTACATTTTATTTTATATGTGTTTGTGTTTTTCTTTTTTCTTTATTTCTTCTTTCTTTTCTTAAAGCATAATAATTATTTAAAACGATTATTTTAGACTTTAAATATTTTCACTTTCCGAGCAAAGAACCACATGCAACATTTGAGCATTCGTGCTTTAATGCGATTCGATATCCAATGAAAATGATGGTTAACAAATGAAGAAGAGTATAAGGCAGTAAACTGGCGAACCACTCTCCTATGTGTGTGAACATACATTTTGGACACTTGTACCCACTAGATACCGTTGTGTAACTTTTAATTTTTCTTTCAAATATGACATCGACCAGTTTTTACAGAAAATATTCCATGCAGTGTGAATATAATAAACCTTTATATTGTTTAAACTTTTTTCCAGATTGTTCAAAAGTGCACCAGCGGCTCAAGACTATTTCGAACAATTTAAAGGTTTAGCACCTGATGACTTGAGAGATAACAGAAAAATGAAGGGACATGCCACCACATTTATGTATGGATTAAAATCCTTTATGGATTATGTTGATGATCCTGAAATGTTAGAAGACATGATTCGTAAAACTGCTAAAAATCATGTAAAGAGAAATATAAAATCTCCTCAATTCCAGGTAAAATGCAATCCAACACAGAAAGTTCTAAATATGTCTCATTTTCAAACTTGAAGTTTTCACACGTTTCTGTAGCTTCATTATTTAAATAAAAATTTAAATGAAGCTTATAAACGCATCTAGTATACAAATTAGAATACAAATAACAATTAGAAGTAAATAATAATAATAATAATAATAATAATAATAATAATAATAATATAATAATAATAATAATTAAAAAAAATAAATAAACATTTGCAGTTTAAAAATTTCTGTGAAAACTGAATATATTTTGAAAATAAATTACTATGTTTGTCTATTTTCACCTGAACAAAAACATGTTGCCACATTTGAAAAAAAAGTTGTATAAATCTTTTTCGGAGTCTCGGAGGTAATTATGAGTTAACGAAATTTATACTTTTTTTATGTCTTATTTATTTGTTTTCTAATGGCAACGTTGTTTTACATTATGCCAAGATGCTTCATTGAAGACTTTGCAGAACTTGCAAACTAAAGTTATTAAAAAGAATAATAAAAAGAAGCTGATCTCTCTCTCTCTCTCTCTCTCTCTCTCTCTCTCTCTCTCTCTCTCTCTCTGAAATGTTCAAATGATTAAATATTTGAAAGGATTTTCTAGCAAGGCAAATAATTTTTTAAAAATATTTTTCATTCACTGTATATTTAATAGTTACTTGGACCTGTAGTATTAGAATATCTTGGGGAAATTATGGGAGATGAGTTTACAAAGGAGAAAACAACAGACGCATGGGTTGGTTTGTTAAAAGTAATCATTACCATCGTTGACGACGAAGCCTCAAATTTATAAAAAGAACATTCAAGGAGGTTTGCATTTATTGGAAATTCGTTAACACTACCTCGCGATGATGATAGCTATCGTTTTAGCCCCAACATGTTGCCCTGATTTGTGAAACTTGAAGATTGAAGCATTGTATATGTCTATTTCTCTATTGGCGAAGCAGCTTGCATCTCGGGATTAAACTAACAAAATCACGTACGTGTTCACATTGGAAATCCCAGCACGAGCTTACAATATTTATATTATCAAGGATTTTAGTGCGATAAGTGTTAAAGGGTTGTATCTTTTGTTAATCTTGTGCTTAAATGAATAGGTAGTTATTATAGGGACTGATGTTTGAAGACATAATGGATAGATTTTGATTGTTTACTGATTGTTAACCAATCGTATACTTAATGGACATGCTTTATTCGCATTTAACAAAATCGCTTCGATTGTTACAAAATTATGTTTGATTACCTTATTGATATTTCTATTATTTAAATTCACTCTGCACGTGTCAAATTAAACTTTAATATTCGTGATTGGAATAAGATACCACTTGTATATATTGTTTCTACCACTGTTTTTGTTTTGGTAAAATTGTATAGTTAATAATTATACAAGTGTAATTAAAAAAAAAGTCAAATTTGAATTTTTAAATTGTTGTCTACTCCGAAACGACCACGTTTAAATTGGTCTTCAAAGTTTGGTTTGATAACAAAGTTATGCACTGAAAGATATTAATACCATGTTTATCAATATTTTAGTGTGAAGGTATTCTCTGAATGATTTTAATGGCCATGTATAAAATTGTCATTCAAAATTTAATTTATGTAATTAGGTATATTTTAAAAGATATTATTGACTATGTTTTAAATAATGACCAAATGATTTTAATCATCATTAAAAATTATTTTGGTGATAAGATTTATTTTAAATGATATTTAAATTAATCATCAAAATGTTTATTATTTTTTTATAAGATATTCTCTGAATGATATTATTAGTTCTGTCAGAAGTGGTAGTTAAAATCGAGTGACCGTACATAATATATATATATATATACCTCATGCCACATTTAAAAATGATAATAAAAATGATATTTTGCTCTGAAAAATATTAAATGCCTTGTTTGAAATAGTAATCAAACTTTTATTCCTGTGATAATCGATACTTTCAAAGATACATATAGAATGTTTTAAACAATTATCAAAATGTTAGTTATTTTTATTACATCTGTTACATGCCTTTATAAACTGCCTTGGTTTATATTCATTAAAATAATATATTTCTAAACTATTTTTGAATAAGTAAACATCAAATTTGTAGGATTTTAACTGAGTTGAACCATCGATCAAGTTTTCCTTTGGCTTTGAATGAATGACCCTGATTTGAGTTCAAATGCCATTATTGTATGTTAATTTTTGCATTTTTTTGGATGGGACAGACCGCATTTACAACATATTGGTATATTTTCAAACTTCATTATGTCGTGTCTTTTTTCTGTTTTACACTCATTTTAAAATTTTCAAATCAACAATTTCATTTTCACTTCCGAGTCCGAATCATCCTACCTGTATGTTTTATATGTGTAAATGACTAACTCAAGATGTTTGACAAAAATGTCTATATAAACCTTTAAGCGATTGAGGAATAAGTTCACACGTCTTCTATTATTACGAGTTATGGCTCGGATTTCAGCGCGTGTAAAAACTCATATTTCGAAATGACGATAGGCGATGGCGTTTACCACGGCGCCTCATGAGCACCGTTAAATTGTATTTCAGATACACTTTGTCTTTATCGTTTGTTTTGTGCTATTTTACTCTTGTATTCTGTTGTGTGTCATTCTGGTTCTGTCTGTTGACAATGAAATCATTTAAATCAGATACTTTGTTAATAATACATTCTGTTTACGGCGGTACAAAGACAGCACTAAAGTGTTTCTATAACCGTGCTGATGCAAACGATTTTTGCGTGCTCACGTGCAAGTTGTCAATTACTCGTACGCACGTCATACTTTTACGTGAGCACGCAAAACGTATCGCGTGTTCACGCGGTATAATATTTTCCATGTTCCCTCTGTGTTGCCGTTTCTGTTTGCAAGTGATTCACGTTAAGTTTGATTCTTATTTATGTTAGCTTTAATGTCTATTTTTTCTGTTTAATTATAAGCATTCGACACTTGGGTAAATTGCCCTTTTCAAGATACTTGCAATCAGAAGTTATAATAAAAGTAGCACTTCTCAAATAATTTCGTTTCAGTTTAAGAAACTTCTGAGATGTTTTAGACATATAAGAGTACTTGAATCAAATGTATATGTCCTTTTTGTGCTTTTTCATTCGTTGAAACGATCTCTTTAACGAAATTTCACGCATATGCTTTTTATCATTTCTTAAAGAGTTTGCATAATAATAAATGGTTAAATAGTTACATGATGTTTATCCGCATTTCTTGGCAGAATGTACAAATATCTATATGTTTAAGTCTCGTTTTTATTAGGAATTGTATATTTATTTAGATTTTAATGTCTTTTTCCTTTTTGTAGTAATTACATATAACATATGCTGATTAATAATCTAATGTGTTTTACAGATGTTTAATATCATATAAACTTATTACCATTTCTTCTTTAATTTCCTTATTAATGTGAGTCAGTATAACTGTAAAATGAATGTGTGAAAATATAGAAATAAAAATCAATTGCATTTTGCATGTATTTGTTTAATTATCAATATTAAAAGTTTGGAAAAATACTTGATTTGTTAAAACTACTGTAATTGATTAATTGTCTGCAAGCCTAGGGTTTATTGATGTTTTTTCTTATAGTATCCAACTCAGGTTGGCTAAACCTATTGTCCTTGTAAAGGTGGCTTTGTTATTGTCGAAGTGAAGGTGGCTGTGCTTATTGTTGTAATATAGATGGCTTTTCGTATTTGTGTAATTAAGTTGGTTGTGCTTATTGTCGTTGTTAAGTCGGTTGTGCATATTGTCGTTGTTAAGGTGGTTGTGCATATTGTCGTTGTTAAGGTGGTTGTGCATATTGTCGTTGTTAAGGTGGTTGTGCTTATTGTCGTTGTTAAGGTGGTTGTGCATATTGTCGTTGTTAAGTTGGATGTGCTTATTGTCGTAGTTAAGTCGGTTGTGTATATTGTCGTTGTTAAGGTGATTGTGCTTATTGTCGTTGTTAAGGTGGTTGTGCATATTGTCGTTGTTAAGGTGGTTGTGCATATTGTCGTAGTTAAGTTTGCTGTGCTAATTGTCGTAGTGTAGGTGGCTGTGCTTATTGTCGTAGTAAAGTTTTCTTTGCTTATTGTCATTGTGTAAGTAGCTGTGCTCATTGTCGTAGTGAAAGTGGCCGTATGTGTGCTTATTGTTGTAGTGTAGTTGGCTGTGCTTATTGTCGTAGCGTATGTGTTATCGCTTATTGTAAAAGTGTAGATGATTGTATTTGTTGCCCTAGTTAAGGTGGCTGTGCTTATTGTAGTTAAGGTGGCTGTGCATATTGTCGTTGTGTATGTGGCTTTGCTTATTGTGGCAGTGTAGGCGGTAGTATCTGTTGTCGTAGTTAAGGTGATTGTGCTTTGTCATACTGTTGGTGGCTGTGTCTAATGTGTTACTGTATGTGGATGTGCCTATTGCCGTGATTCAGGTGGCTTAACCTACTGTCTAACTGTATATGGATATACCTATTGTCTTGGTTTTAATGAATGTGCCTATTGTCGTGAATCAGTTGGCTGTACCTATTATCTTACTGTCGGTGGCTGTACCTATCGTCGTGATTGATTAATTGTACCTACTGTTCTTCTTCATATAGATATACCTATTATCGTGATTTAGGTGGCTTTACCTACTATCTTACAGTAAGTGGATGTTCCCATTTTCGTGATTGAATGATTGTACCTACTGTTCTTCTTCAGTTTGATATACCTATTATCGTGATTTAGGTGGCTTCACCTACTTTCTTACTGAAAGAGGATGTACCTATTGTCGTGATTCAGTTGGCTGTACCTATTATCTTACTGTCGGTGGCTGTACCTATCGTCGTGATTTAGGTGACTGTACCTTCTGTCGTAAATTTAGGTGGTTGTACTTAATGTCTTACTGTAGGCGGATTGCCTATTGTCGTGATTAAGGGGGCTTATCCACTGTTTTTGTGTAGGTGGATGTACCTTTTGTTAAGATTTAGGTGACTGTACCTACTGTCTTACTTAAGTTGGAATTTACGGCTTTGTTTCCGCTTTTGTTGCAAAATTTAGACATTCACGGAAAAAAAAACTCGTATAATTATTGTCTTAACATTCAACGTTTGACTTACTGACTGACTGCCGGATTGTTTTTATAACGTTCAGATCGGGCCCGAAGCCCCTGCTTAACTAACAATGTTGGTTTCATTTCTTAAAAACTATTTTGTGAGCAATAAAAAAAATCTTGGTCTGACTTACGTATCAACATTGGGCATGCACATGCGAAACGTTTTCAGTAAATTGATTTCATTCTTATTGCTCAAAAACATTGTGCCTTCCGTTTCATTTACATCTGCAAAACTTTTGAGTTATTGATTGTGACGTCATGTTTATGACGTCATAATTCGTTCTTAGTTACTATGTCAAACCCGAAAAATTTAAATGTTTTCAAGGCTGTTTTAATCCATTAAACTTAATCAGCAAGGCTTGAATAAAACAAAGTAAAACGCAACAAACTGTAGGTGTCGGTAATTTGCACACAACATGCAAAATATCGATATTGAAATGTATTTTATCGGTAAAGCTGCGAAAAATCGGTAAAAATCGTATATACGGCAAAACGCATGATGTTCAAATTTCCTTAGTATAATGCTTATTTTATATGTTAAACGCAAGGACGCAAACACCGACACGTGCACACAAACACACGCATATATATATAGTGATAAGTTTTCAAGAAAACATAAGGAGAATGCAACTAAAAAGCTCATTTAATCCATATGCCATCTAGCTCCTATTGATTCCGATTTTTAACTACCAAGAAAAGCTGGCCGATTTTTACTTTTCCGTTTTACTTAAGCCTTATTATATAAACAATAAAATGGTTATTGCGCATAAATCAACACTACTCGTGTCCATCTTTACTAGGTGAAAACATTAGGAAACTGCAACACAACTTTTAAAATTGTTCTGTTATTCTGATAATTTTCGAAAACAGCTTTGTTTCTGTTATGTTGCAAAAAATGAGAAAACTGCGAACAATGGGTAAAAATTATATATACGGCAAAACGCATGATGTTTTAATTCCTATGTATAATGTTTTTATATGTAAAACGCAATGACACATACACTTTCGTGTGCACACAAACACACATATGCATATTACGGACAACATAACATGAATGCAACTGAAAACCCATTTAATCCGTATGCCATTCATCTCTTATTGATCACGCCCTCTCTTACTCGCCCTTTTTTCACTTAAGCCTTATCATACAAACATTAAAATTATTGTTACGCATAAAACAACACTGCCCGTGTCTTACTATGCTAGATAAAAACAAAATTTCTTTACAACTTTTACAATGATTCTTGTAATTTAGGAAAAGGCTTTGTTTCCGTTTCTGTTGAAAATTAGAAATGCACTGAAAAATTTTGTATGAGTCTTCAACACGCAACGTTTTAATTACGATTCAATAATGGGTTTCGGTTTTCGGGATATTGTGCTTATTTTAAACATACAAACACATTATGCTTTCCGTTTCATTTACATCCGCAGTACTTTTGAGTTAAAGATTGTGATGTCATAAAGGATGTACTTGTCTATGATGTCAATATTTGTTTTTAGTTACTATGTCAAACCCTAGATTATAATGTTTTTATGCCTGAATTAATGCATTAAGCTTTACCAGCAACATCCAGAATTACAAGAATCTATGTAAATTCTGTGTATCAATTTTGTAGTTGTTGTTATCTAGCACATCTGAGTTTGGTTTTTAGTCTATGTTTCTTTCGTCGTAAGTAGGTGGTTTTACCTATTGTCATAATTTAGGTAGCTACTTCTATGTTGTTTATATGGCTTTTTATATTGCTGGAGATAAGGCACTTGACCTAGCTATTAGATGACAATGCCAATTGCCGTAATTAGTTTCGGTAGCTTTGTTAAGGTGGTTGCACCTATCACTGTAGTTAAGGTGGCTGTAGCTATCACTGGAATGAAGATTGGCTGTAGCTATCTCTGCAATTTAGGTGGCTGTGGCTATTATTATTGTTAATATGGTTGTATTTTGTAGTTAAAGTGGCTGTACCTAATGTCGTAGTCTCGCTGACTGTAGCCATTGTAATTTTAGGTGATTGTATATCTTTGTAATAAGGATGACAAAGTTTTTTGTCGTGGTATAGGTAGGTATATTGTAGTTGAGGTGACTGTCTACTGTCATGGCCTTGGTTAAGATGACTGTGTCTTTTCCATAGTTTAAGTAATTCTGCCTATTTGTTGTTAATTTGTCTGCGCCTATTGTCATGGCGCCTATGTACATTTTTTCGATTGCAACATTTTATCAGGAAAGTATGTTTTTAGATAAATCTAAATTAACTTTTATATTGTAAAAACGTGAATAAATAACATTTCACATCGTTTCTTTCTAAATTAATTTTTTCTTTAACGCTTTATTAATTAATTAATTAATTAATTTATTTTGCGGTAATGTTCGGTCAAATATTGTTAAAAAATTAGTTAAAAATTTTTCATATAAAAAGAAAAAAGACTGTTACGTATCTGGCTTAAATTCACACGTGACAGACCTACTTGAACAATTTCAGTGTAGAACATCAATTACCCACACTGTATCTCGATTTATATAAGGGTTGATACAATAATAACTACAATCAGATTCATCTAACCGACACTGAACTTTAATGGTATTAATGGACTCAGTTATGACCGACAATGTTAGGATCTCGAGGATGTAATCAAGAAAGATAATAAATTGCTTGGAGTAAATAATAAAATTCATTCGACCTGGTTTAAATATTCTTTGAAATTGTACTTAAATATGTAGGATAGTTTATGTCATAAATTGTAGTGATAAAAAAGACACACACAAATGGTACGTAAATTATACGCCATGGACTTAATAGAGTAATATGTAGGCACGGGTTCGATGAAAAGTAGCATAACCTAGTAGAACTCGGTCAGCCATATTCCACCATACATGGGTCAGATAATCAATAATTAATTTGGCGGAATTGATTTAACAATAGGTATTTAAGAAATAAAATACATAAATATTTTAGTTTTTATAAAAAAGGTAATTTTAAGAGAGTAAGGAGTAAGGCCATAATAAATTAATACTTAGATTTCCATCCAATTTTTTTTTTCAAAACAGGGGGGGGGGGGGACAGATTTTATTTTTTAAATTTTATTTCTCAGCATCAACTTTGCCGAGCTTTCAGACACCACAATACCAGTCTCATCTTAATTAAATTCAATATACGATCCCAAAAATGAAACAACATCTCTGACTTTTGTGGTAGGATTACACTCTGTCAACTCGTGTTTTGTGCGACCATTAATTCTATTAATGTCATGGTGTCTGGAACTTGACAGCCATACCAGTTTTTGATTGTTTTTAAGCCCGGTTTTACAGTAGCTATAATAAATACCATGTTACAACCATTATGCGAAACACGATACTTTCGTTTTTGAAAATCCATCTGCAACTTGATCGGACACCAAACAACTTCTACGTATAATCCTATGGCTCATGGAGCACAAAACACTCTTTTTTCGTTGTTACAACGCAGAACTCGATCGGAAACCGGTCAGTTTTTACTTATTACCTTAAGGCTCATGGAGCGAGCAGATGTGTTATAAAAGCCGGAATCGAAACCGGACACGAGTTCAAAATCCGAAAATAAAATAAATCGGGGCGGGTGTTAAAATAGGGGGCGGGCGGGGATGAAAATCTAGGTATTAATTTATTATGGCCTAAAGATAGATTTTTGCGCTCTTTAAAACATATGTTAGCTTTAGATTTCGCGAAGACAAGAAGGGAGAATTTATCCCAACATTACCAGCCAATGATGATTAATATTACATGACACAGCTGGGACACCGAGTATTTCAACTTTAAATTTGAAGGATTGAAGAATTTGAGGGAGACTTGTTTATATATGAGTCTTACTCTTGTTCTTGGAATCCCATATTTGTGTAATGTAAGCTTGTTATTGTACTGTTTTAAACTAACTTTAATTTTTTTATACGCCCGTCTATGATGGGACGTATTATGGTATGGCGCAGTCCGTCCGTCCGTCTGTCCGTTCGTCCGTCCGTATGTCCACAACTCATAAATATGTACTGCTAAATATCAAGTTGTTTAAGACATTAAAAAAGAAGTTTAAATACCTGACGGGCGTATCATGCGCTCCAGGCGCAGCTGTTTATTGACAATGTTAATCAAAATGTTATTGACTGTATAATACCTTAAACGTTTCATTTTACATACTTTTATATGTAATTACTTTTTACCAGGTTTTGATTAAAGGATCTTGTACTTATAAATTTCTTATCTCTCCTTGGGGATCGGTAGTCGAGAGGTCTTAAATCTGCGCTTACGGTTCACTTAGCCTGTAACAACCTAGATTATCTCGCTTGTGCAGATCCTTGTGTGGGGAAGTTTGTCAGTTAACTTGCCCGAATCGGTAGTTTTCTTTGGGGACTTCGGTTTCCTCCACCATCGCAGAACTGACTCGATATAAGTGAAAAAATCTTGAACAGGGCATTGAGTACATTAATCAAATTTTATTAGTACCGCTTGTTAATTGGTAAAGGGGAGAAACTCGTACACATCACAAACACAATTGCTTCAATGTAGTACTGGGGGCAGGTTTATGAAACCATCCTAAGATATGTTATAAGACATGTCCTAGGACATATCTTACGACCAAAATAAGATAATCTTATGACATGTCATATCTTGTAAATCAAAAATATCTTATGTTTATCTTAGTAAGGACATCATTACGATATCTTAATATCATCTTAACTTTAAAATATACAATAGCTACAAATATTTTTCTCAGCTAAAGAGAATTTAAAAAAATTAAATTAAATATGAAAAATTAGAATTTAATTAAATTATAAAAAAATAATATATATATATATATATATATATATATATATATATATATATATATATATATATATATATATTCTCAGAATTTGTATTATTTTATTTATTTATTTATTTATTTTCAACTTTTAATTTCGTTTTGTGTGACATATTTTAAAAACTAGATTCGACCAATCCCGGGTAAAGGGTAAAATTGTGCTTTGAACACTCAATAGTATATAAAAGCTCGCGTGAACTTCACGGTTTGAAAATAAGTAGGAAAAGAAATTACCTGAATATACTCACGTCCCTGTCATGTGCATTATTTTTAATTCTGCATGTTTTAAATTATTTGAAACAAGAGACACGATTACATAATTATGAACCAAAGTGAAACAAAGAGACACTAATAAATTAAAAAGTAATAATAACAGTAGATGTAGCTTAAATATGTATTTCGAAATTTAAATATTAATTAAACTGCTTAGAGAAAATCCACTATTTTAAAAATACACCAGGATCAACGTTTGTATGTACTCCTAATATAGTTTTTAAATCCTGTCCAGTTTTCAAAGGATCTAATTGTCCCTTAATCATTACATAAACCTTAAGGTTTGTTTTATTATTGAGATTTAATGGAATTCTGATGATATCATACGTAATATTCATATCTAAAAAATGTAAAATTTAAATGTACATGAACTCAACTTATGAAGTATAAATGACAAATTAAACGTTACAAAAATGAATGAAACTGATGCATTTAATTATTACAATTTTGAAAATGAGCTGTGTTCAAAAAATGTTACATTTATCTTAAGATTGTCTTAAGACACCTAACTCGCTGTCGTAAATTTAGGATTGATTTTAAGACATGTCGCAAATTAAGATACCGTTGTAAACATGACTTAAGACTAAGATATGTCGTAAGACCATCATAAGATATATCTTAGTCCTAGGACACTTTTATAAACATGCCCCCTGATTCCCTCGCTTTGGTTGTTCAAGCTGATTAACTTCATTGGAACATCATATTCAACAATTTGATTTTTCATATTTGTACCTATTCATATTTTAGTTGATTTAAACATTTAAAAAATGAAAACCTAAATTTCTGTGTGATGCAGCTGGCAAAATCGACAACCGAAATTGTTAAAGAATTTACGATGTGAACAGTTTAAGAATACATAATTATTAAAAAAAGACTTTTTTATTTTTTTCTGAATACCTATTTAATTTAACCTACTAATTTCTAACTGATGTAACAAGAAAAGAAGTTTACATTAGGAAATGCAAATTTAAATCGTTACAGTTGTCATCTAGAGTAGAAAGTGGTGGGGTTGGTGGTGATGGTGATGGTGATGGTGGTGTTTTGTCTTCCATATTGAAATCAGACACCAAGTACATGTATCTAAAGTATTTTGTCAATGCTTCAATCCAGCATTCATTTTTGTGTATGGTTATTTTTATAGCGTAATAATAATAATAATAATAATAATATATATAAAAGTATGTAATTATTAAAAATAATATCATTCATATATATATATATATATATATATATATATTATATATATATAAAAGTAATAATTAAAAAAGTTTTATAATAGTAAAAAGAATTTTTTTATGTTGGGTGTTATAAAAGCTGTGTCTTATGATAATGATATATATATATATATATATATATATATATATATATATATATATATATATATATATATATATATATATATGATTTACGATGTAAACAGTTTAAGAATACATAATTATTGAAAAAAGACTTTTTAATTTTTTTCTGAATACCTTTTTAATTTAACCTACTAATTTCTAACTGATGTAACAAGAAAAGAAGTTTACATTAGGAAATGCAAATTTAGATCGTTACAGTTGTCATCTAGAGTAGAAAGTGGTGGGGTTGGTGGTGATGGTGATGGTGATTGTGGTGTTTTGTCTTGTGATATATATATATATATATATATATATATATATATATATATATATATATATATATATATATATATATATATATATATCATTATCATAAGACACAGCTTTTATAACCCCCAACATAAAAAAATACTTATTATTATTCAAAATTAATACATAAAACATATTCTGTTTTAAGCAATAACAACTGAAGCCTTCGAAAGTTCTCCTAATCAAACCCTCTAGAATTAAAACAGATAGTAACACACCCGGTACAAACACATGTGAACATTTTATAATAAAACCCGTAAGCTTCTGGCTCTAGTGTCATATGCAAAATTTCGATTTTTTTATAGAATTAAATATTAATTTTTTGTAAAAGTCAAAGTTGCATATGCAAAATTTTGAATGTTTATTTGTAAAAAATATCAAAATTTTACATGACATATATGAAAAAGTGTTTATACTATCAAACAAGTAATACTTGGTCTTAATGTGATACCTTTGTTTATTCTACCTGCTGTATTAAAACTTGTAGCTAAAAAAGCAAATTACAAAATCTTACAAAAATTCATTTCGTAAAAAAAAAATTATAAAAATAAATGTGCACCTATAGAAGAAAAGAATGTAAAAGATATTTCTGTAAAACAACCAAAATGTTTTGCTTTAAAGATCTTATAATTACAAAACATAAAAACCAATAAAATTATTAAAATTTATTTTGTATATGTATGATATAAAACAAAAGAAAACAAAAATAGATTAAGATAATAAATAAATAAATAAATAAATAAATAAAACAAAACTTAAGAAAATAAAATAAATAAAATAAAATAAAATAAAACAAAAAACAAGCTTTCCATATAAAATAAATTAAAACTTTTGAACATTTTATCTATAAAACAGTTGAGGTCGTTTTTATCTAGTACACCCAAGACTTTTAACAATTATCAAAAAATCACCAGGAATTACAGCACTTGCAAAAATAATTGTTCAAGGTTCAAAATCTGTTTTATTTTGTTTCACTCAAATCAACATTTATTTCATTTCTTAACTTCAGACATCGGTTATGACGTCCAGAATATCTATAGAACAAAATTTTATTTACAGTCTTATTTTCTTTTAACATAAATCACCTTAAACAGAAAAAAATTGAAAGAGTTGTGACCTCGAAAAGATATATTTAAAAAAATCAAATACATGTACAAACAAAACAGATTTACTCGATATAAGTACCTGAAGATGTGGCTTTCGAGCTAAATTATGAAACTGTATTTTGGAGTCTGGGATAAACGGCTAAACAGTTTTGTATATGTTTAGTTGGATTTAAAAATGCATTTTGTAACACAACTAGATGGCTATATTCACATGGCAATTGCAATTGATCATTGCCGAGTTTCCAAGTATATGACAGCTTTTCATAATTGAAATAAAATAAGCACCATATACAAATTTAATTGAAATCAGTACAAACTTTAAGCTATTCAAACTTTTAAACAGTTATATTGCAATAATATTTACAAAGAAACTTTAGAAATAAAAAAACTTGCACCAATGAAATTGAAATTAACTTACCCCTGTGAAATTAAAATCAACTTGCATCAATGAAATTTAAATCAACTTGCATCATTGACATTAAAATCAACTTGTACCAATGAAATTAAAAACTTAAGAAAAATAAGCGTGGTCATACATTGTATAAAATACCAACAAACTGAAAAATAATTATTGTAAAAAAGGTTCAGGTAGATCCCGGTACCCGAGGCAATATATTTTCCCAAAATGGGATTTTCTGAAAATTTGCACACTCATTCCTTTGAATGTCCTTTGTTGAATGATATATATATATATATATATATATATATATATTTTCGGTTTTTTTTCAGTAGAGTACAGTACCCCACTTTTCAACAATCTATAGCTGATCCTAATTTCTAAATAACCCTGATCGTTAATTTCATGTTTTTCATTAATTTAAACAGACTAGATGTAATGAAAATAAATTATTTTTTTCTAATTTTAAAAACCATTTTCCGATTTTTTTTGAAATCCTTATTTTTTGACACACTGCGCATTTTTCCTGAAAGATCGAAATTGAATTCATTGCATGACTTGTTTTGAATTAAATAAATCTTTCTAATAATTTTGACATTTTACAAGCTTATTCTGGTACGAAAATACGTATTTAAAAACAAATGTCACTATTCTCGTTAAAATTACACCGGAGAACCGTGTGTTCATCCAGTACATGGCGATGGGATCAGAGATAAACCATATGCCTATTTCTTCTTTATTTTTGCACAAAAGCAATATCATTTGTAAGGCTACGGTTATTTTGTCCTGTTGAACAGAGTTACTTCCCGTGGTGTCGGGAACTTATTTTTATGAAATCCAATTAGAATCTAGTTTCAAGTTTCATTAGTTGTTTATCAAATAAAACACACTTTGAATTGTTCTATATACGTAAATTGCTTAAAGATACCTCAAAAGCCAGAATGGAAAAAATTCTGAGGGAAAAAACACCGATTAATTGGTTTATATTATTAGTTAATGTGGATTTTCCCAGGGTAAACGGGATGTTATGAACGTCCTAGGTTTCATTTTTCCTGAGGCGCAGCGAAGGAAATACGAACCGCAGGGTGTTCATACAATTCCGTATACCCTGGAAAATCCCAAATTACGAATTTATTACTACAGATTTCTGTAGAAATGAAACTGATGCTGCTGGGGGATTTTACATGTCAAAAAACGGCAATGTTTACCACTTTGGTTTACATTTCTATGAGAGTTGTTCGCCTTTATCTGTAGAAACGAGGTTATCACACTTGGAATTTCGTATTTTATTTTCTATCGACAGATATAAAATTTCAATTTTGAAATATTCTGTTATGTATGAAATAAAAAATCGTTTATTACTTTTGTCGCTTTTTTAAGAGAAGCAGTTTAAAATGATATTGCTATGCCTGAAGCAGGACAAGGAGGCGGCCATTAATCGATAGTTTACACCCTCCGTATTACCCGTTCACGTGGTAACCGTATTGCTCGTTCAAGCGACCGTATAACATAGAAAATCAAAGGTACGGGATGGTAAGATTTCGTGTTAAACTAGTCAAATTTCTAGTATTTTGCCAAAGTGGTAATAAAAATCTTTTTTGAACACCTGTATACATTAGGCTATTATATTAACACGGATGCCTGTACCCATTTCTCCAACTAACACTTAAAGGTTGTACTGATTTTTCCGCAGCGAATAATGCTAATGTTGCATACCTTAGGGGGGCGTCTCCCCATCGATACTTATATTGTCCGTGGGAGGCATCAATAGCGTTTACAAAATCCCTGACTTCTGGTCTATTCATAAATTCTATTGAAACAATTTCCATATTGTTATAATACATTGGTACGTTGGCTCTTTTATAATAACTAAACATTTTTTTATTCTTCACATCGATGTTATTCGTTTTTACGTAGTTCAGTATAGTAGATTTTAGGTCCGTAATAAACAAAACTTCATATCTAAAATTCACCCATTGATACACCAAAGTGTCATCGGTAGGAAAAGAAAATTTTTTCCCAACCAAACATGAATCGGTATCGAATCTTAAGACATATTTATAAAGTTTTAGAGCAGGTTCAAGCCACAATGTTTTAAACCAAAATCGTATCATATGCATATATCCCCATTTTGAGCGTGAAGGTACAGGACTTTTTGAATGTACATGGTCGAATCCCTCTGGAAAGTTAAATTCAATTTTGACGAATTGGAACTTATGATGTGAAGCATTCTTTATGTCAGCTTTAATTGATTCATTGAGTTCACGGTCACTAAAGAAAATAAAATCCATTGGTTTTATATATTGAATTGATGGTAACAATTTCTTTTTTACATTTTTGAAGTCACCGATATTTTTCCAATCAATTAACACACATATCACTGTGTGATTCATGAACTTTTCTCGTTTACATTCTTTTTTCCTTGACTCTAACACTTCTAGATCACAATTCTTCCATTCTTTTTCTATTTCATGCTTTGGGATCATTTGATTGTTGTGATGGAAACTGAATATATGACTGTGAATTGAGTTTAATTTCAAATAATTTTGGATTTCCGTAACCACAGTCAAAGTGTAAGAATGGAAATAAACAAATGTTGATATGCTAACGATAATTGCTGCTAAAGTTATGTAAGTACCGGTTTTCCTTCTCATTTCAAAAATTATTCTATATGCTCCTAGTATATTAGATGCTGAAGTAAGAAATTAAGAACGCAATAACACGATTAAAAATTACCCATCTACAGTTCTATAGTTCTAGATTTAAATGGAAGTGCATCAGACATGCATCTTCTTCATTTGCAACTGCAATAAACAAAAAATTAAACATTTTACTTGATACTGTGTAAGCTATTATCCATAAATATAGATATTTTTAAGATAGATAATTTATAGACTCTCTCTCTCTCTCTCTCTCTCTCTCTCTCTCTCTCTCTCTCTCTCTCTCTCAGTAATTGTCAAATTGTCAGGTCGTGCGGAACAATATCAATCTTTTTAGTGTTCATGAAAATGATCAAAAAGAATAAAAACTGCAGAACATTTGAGCAATTTGATGTTATAAGCTATTTAAAAAGTCTTAAAAAATCGAGATAAAAAACTATGTAAGTTAAATTTAACTCAGTTTTTTAGTAGCTAACATGGATTAACATATAGATACGAAATTTGCCACCGTGTTAGATCTGTTCATGCTGAACAATTTTGCATTTTATAGTTAGTATCTCTCTATAAAATTTTTTAGGAAAATGATGAAACACAATAAAATTAAAAAAAACTCTTACAAAGATTAACATAATTAACATATAAATGGAAAACTTGCTACATTGTTAAAAATTGATTTGCTGAACAATATCTGTCTTTTACAGCTTTCATGAAAATGATCAAAAACAATAAAGTAATGCTGCTAATAATAGCTAAAATGCTAAATGCTAAGTAATTCCTTACTCTGGTATAATTTTTAAAATAAAAATTTAGTTATATTTAGCAGCAAAGTTTTAAGTTTTATATTAAAACTACAGACATACATTCTTAGTACATATTGACAATTTGATTACTTCCCAATATAACTTTTCAACTTTTATAAATGTCTCGGTTGTCATGTATTAGATGTAACTTGATTCACATCCGACATTGTAACCGACAATTTAAGTGTAAACTTATATATATATATATATATATATATATATATATATATATATATATATATATATATATATATATATATAAATTTCTATTGACAGTAATGAAATTCATCAATCAAAAATTACAAAGCAATTGATGTGTTGATTCTGCCGTTTCATCTAAACCTGGTGTTTTAATAGTGTATTTTTACAGCATTCGGATATATCTTTAATTTAATTAACGTCTATTTTTTTATTTGAACTTGTAATAAAATATCATTAGTAATAAATTATTATTCATTGTTTCATCTTTCATGTATCTATAAAAAGAGCTGTAGTCACGTATACTTCTCCCCATTTCAAATCGCTAAAATCAAAACAGCAAAATTTACTACTGACCCTTTATGACCAAAATTCCACACCGTCAAATAACCGGCCGTAAGGAAATAAATTGCCTCAATGTTTTAATCATACCAGACCTTTTTGATTTGATATCTTCACATGTTATATGTTAAATGAATCGAGACACAGACTACATTTTCTCTGGAAATATTAAACTCTGATATATTAGCTACAAGCAAACATTATTTGGAAATGCCTTTATACACATATATAGCGATTTATATTACTTACTGAATAAAGGTTACTTGAATCGAAAACAACATGGCAGCCTAAGATTTATAGAAGCGCGAAGCAAAAAGGTTTAGGATCAGTAAGCAGAATAAATATCAGCTCTTTAGTTCATTGAGATAGAAAAAATATTTTTTAAACATGTTTAAATATAGTAACGTGATCTAAATAAAAAGCAATATAAATATTCATTGATTTTTAGTCTAATAATGGGTATTTTAGCTACAGTATTTAAGTTGAAATAAATAAATGATTTTTAAAATAAAATCATAATTATGTTTTTTATGATATATAAGGTTAAGGTAGTTGGAAAAAGCATTTTTTTTATTTCCTTGTGTCATAAATTTATATATATATATCTGCAGTCATACACTTGACATTATCATTAAAATTATATTATATATGCCAAAAAAGTCAAAGCAACTGCAAAAACAACAACAATGGCGATGATGACAGTAACAACAATATCGAGGACGACGATAGTGATGTTAGAGCAAATGAATAGTAACATTTTAAGAGATTTTTAAAACAAATATCTTAATGAAAAAAACTATCCAAAACCAAAAGGTCATACCATCTCCAATATCATAGTATTATTTCTCTTACAGGTGTTTAAAGAACATTAGTAAAATTATAATAAATCTTTACAAACCATTATTGACAAAAACAACATCACTTATGCTAACCATTGAAATAATTCAACTTATCAGGTGACATGAATGATACTTTTTTGTATCGTCACGTGGTTTTACCAGATATTACTTCTGGATAAAAACTTCCGTCGGGAAAATGAAAACCAAACGCATAATACGTCAGAATAAAATTGTATATACAATTTGACCGCATCAAAAATTATCTTAATCGTTAAATGCTATTCTGTAAATAGAGTAACAGTGTTTACCGATGAATGGAATATTGCAAAATTTGTCTACAAAAGTGTATTAATTTCACAATTGATCTTTAATTGTTGTCAAAAGTCATAAACTATAAGATTTTATGATTTAAAGGGTACCTGTAACCAAATTTGTTTTGAGCACAATTGTTTTATATATTATTTAAATATAGCAATATTGAAAACCGCATCAAATTTGGTGACAAAATAAAAAAGTTATAGCGGTTTCAAAATCCACATTTTATAACTTTTGCTTTATCGAAAAGTGAAACGCCTCGTTTTGAGTTGTAAACGTGTGACGTCATTGCAGTATAAGAAGTAGTGTTTAACATAATAGAGAGTGGTAACAATTATGATATATTGACGTATGTAGAAGAAAATGACGCCTCTGACATGTACCTATTTATGTCAAATAGTTCGTCATTATTTTGGGAAGCAGTAGACAATCTTATAAATAATGAATTTGGAGTATGACTATTATTTTTTCGAACCAGATAATCTGATAAACATATTGAGTCGAGTCCCGACCTACTCAAGAATTGTGATTGAAGTTGGTTTCATAACTGTTGAAAATACTTGACGAGTGTTAACTTGTCAATAACACGAAAATTGATTATATCTTTGACCTTTTTAAGAAAATAAATTATTTTATGAAATCGGACTGGACAGACTCGAGAATTACAATAAGTTGCATAGCTATTACAAAAGATACGCTATTAGGTTTACCTTGTCAAATACACGAAAAAATAATTTTTTTAAAATGAATTAAATATCAAGACAGAATACCGGATGAATATTATGAAACTCATTGTGGTGTCATGTACTGATTTTAAATTTCTATTAAAATAATGCATTTTTTTAAAATTCAAAATTTTGAATGCATTATTTTAATAAAAATTCAAAATCAGCACATGACAGTGGCATTGGCTAAAACTCAATACATAAAATCCAATCGCCTATGCTCTTTTGTGCAATGTTAATTGACAGTTGAAATTAAATGGCCGTGATGTAGAAATTTTTAAGAAGTGTGGCGGCATCACCTTTCCTCGATAAATGGAAAATGTTCACACAATTAAAGTTTGTTACTGTCCGAGGGCTAATTAATGCTGGGGTTATTAGAAAGAAAAAAAAACCAAGATATTCCATCTCAAGTTATTTTACACGAAATATATTATAATTGTTTAAAATGAAATGACACGGATTTCAGAATGAGACAACATTTAAAAATGAGTTAAAAATAATTATAATAATAATAATAATAATAATAAAAATAAGAATAACAATTTTATGGATTTGTATATTAAGAATAAAGAATTTAAAAATATCACAACTAAATGTATGCCCAAGGGAAAGTGGAAACTAAAAACTAATAAAATTAAATGCTGTAAGGAGATCAATAAACATGTTTTAAATAGACTGTTCTGGTCGTCAATTTTTAATTTTCAATTTTGCATAAGTTTATTATTATTATTATTATTATTATTATTATTATTAATTTAATGAAAACTAAGGAAATATTTCTTTTTTCTTACTTTTTAAAATTTAAAAATGAAATTTCCATTATTTCCGGAGTGAAATCTTTATACTGTATATGAGAAATAACGTTTACCAAATAAAAACATTTACTTTACTCGAACTGTAAACTGGTTAATATATTATTGTATACTACAGGATGTTATCAACCTGTAAATCAATTTTGCAAATTATAAGTGACATCCTGTTAATTACAGGTATGGGACTGAATGTAAAGAAAGTATCTAATAAACAAAAGGATTAATAATAATCTAAATTATCGGTATATGTCAAACGGATGTTTAATTCCACTTTATTAAATATATAATACAAATACCAGTTAAATTTTGATGTGCCAGATGTGCACATTTCGGAAATTAATTCCTCATCAGTGACACTAAGACCGAAAAGTTTGGTACATAAAAATATATAAGCCAAACAGTTGAAAATAATGAATCTAAAGTTTCAAAATTATATAAATCCAAATCCAGCTAAGGAATGCTTTGCATGAGGGAACAAACCTTAGTTTTAAATAAATTTCAAATTTTAGACGACTGCAAATTTTGCTAAATGGTACATTTTCTGACAGCACAAAGTACTGCCTACTGAGTTATGGATACCCTCGGGGAGTTTTACTCCACCAGCAGCGGTACCCGCTCAGGGGTAGTAAATATATAATACAAATACCAGTTAAATTTTGATGTGCCAGATGTGCACATTTCGGAAATTAATTCCTCATCAGTGACACTAAGACCGAAAAGTTTGGTACATAAAAATATATAAGCCAAACATATTAAATAATTTTATCGTAAAATAATCATTGAAAATTTAAACTACAAAGTCGTATTTGACTTATTTTGTAAATTGGTAAATAATATTCTGTACAGGTTTGTTACTGGTATGACGTCACAACACCAGAGCCTCAATATCGACCTTTTTGATTTGGATTTCTAGAGATGTATTAGAAAATCACCGATATCTACCTTACTATGAAATGTAATTTTATGGAATGTTTGCTACGGCAATGGTCAAGTACGACGAATAAAATATGTCAAAACTGAAAATCGTTACAGGTACACTTTAAGATACAATGCTTTAAAAAACTTAATTTGAACTATATTGGCTACAAAAGCCATTCCTTAATCGAAAGATGGGTGGTCTAGCTGTACCATTGTTACCAAGTAAGAGTATTTGGGTTCGAATCCAATAACTGACAATTCGTTTTTTCTTTAAAAATTGAAGATGGAGAAATATGTCTAAAAATATCGTAGGTTAAAAGTTTAACTTAGGGGAAATTTCGAAATGAATTACAAAATAGGAAATAAATAAATAAATACATAGATACATAAATAAAATAAATAAAATAAAATAAAATAAAAATATTTGTCGTGCAGTATCATAAGTCGTCACAGCATCTAGACAAGGCGTTAACCTGGGAAGAGTATAACAAAAAATCAAACACAATTATCACTATATACATACATATAAATATATATATACTTTCACTGTTTTAATTGAAACCAGCAGTATAAGCGTTGGAACAATCTCTTTCTGTGTTTGAAATCTTCTTATACGGGTCCATTTTACAACTAAGGACACAAAATTATGTCCAAGATTTTCCTTAACCTAAATCTGGTAAATTTGAAATCTTTGAATCTTAATTTGGATATTCAGGAATTTAAGGTGTCATTTTGAAGATCACTTTATCCTTGTAACGTCTGTGGTTAGTTTCATCACAGATGTTTATTTGTAATTGAAAAATAGATTGCCAAAATTCACTATATATTTAAGCTAAGAAAAATCTTAGTTAATGGATGATTATGCAACTGGGGTCTGTGCACAGAAAATAATTTTTCAACAGAAGTAGCATACTAATAAAACAAAATAAATTTTTTAAAAATCTAAAAAAAGAAATGAAGATGTCATATAATATATTTGAATTTAATCATAAAATACATACAGAAGCTAATTTTATCAAACCGAACTGAAAAAATGAACTTGTTCTACCCTCATGTGAAAAAGTAAATTGCATTTTGGAAATAAATTTGTGAATTATGAGAAATGCAAAAACAGGAACATTTTTCAAAGTTCTTGAAATTTTAAATTGGAAGCTTTGGTCAAGATTAAACTTAAACTTGATTAGCATGTCTAAAATTTTAAGATAATTTTCTTTTTGATTTTTATAGCAACAATTACATATTTCAAAACACTGAACTACAAAAATCATTAAAACCTTGATACAATGGACTTTTTGAGATAAGTTTGCAAGTTATATACAAGTTATTTGCTTTCAATTTAATTAAGTTTTTGACAAACTTGAGATTTTAAATGAAATTTTTTAAAAGAAAATATTCATTCTTAGTTATTTAAATAAACATATGTTCTCACAGAACATTAAAAGTGCCATAAATAGTATCGCTTGTAATTCTACCACAATTGTAGCTCAGTTAGTAAAAGCTCGCTTCGTAGGTGGGAGGTAGAGGGTTCAAACCCCTTTCGGTTTGACGAAGACAACTTGAAGTGACTGTTCTTTCGCAGAGCATTCGGCATTTAGAAATGAAAGTTACAGGGTCAGTCGAATGAGACCTTAAAATATGATGCCTTGTTTCACGACTGTACGTGGCACGGTAAGAACCCTCCCTGTACATTGTCCTGAGCGCACTACAAAGGTAAAAAATTCTGGCACTTCATCTATAGTTTGGGAGGTCTCGATATAAGTGAAACATTCTTGACTAGGACGTTAATCTCAATTCAATCAATTAATTAATCAATCTTGTAATTCTGTGCGTAACAAAAAGTAGAATGGAAATTCAGCATGTATTACGGGTTAAGATTTTAAATTTATTCGAGTTTAATATAAAAGTACAAATTTAAAAGAGACGTGATTGCGTTCAATTTTATATTTCACAAAAAAAAAAAAGAAAAAAAAAAAAAAAGAAAAGAAAAAAATAGTCACTTGTACTTTAGCATGTCCTTAAAGGTTTTATAATTTTATCATATCAAAATCACTATTTAGATAACTTCACCTCTTTTTATTGAGGTAGTGTATGCAACTGCTTTGTGTAATTGCCACTATCCCTTGATTGACAGGTGATATAGGTTTCAAAGTGAAAGAAATTCAGATACTTATCTATTCATATAAACTTTCAAAAGTTAAATAACTACGATTTACCGAATAAAATTAAAAAAGCTTCACTATTAATACTTTTTAGGATTGATTTTGCATGAATGTCTGTACCCTACGATGAGCTTTAATGATTTAACATGCTTAGTATAATAGTATACATGTATGCATATATTGATATAACAATAGCATTGGCACATATATGATGTAGATTTATGAAAAAAATCAAAGTTATGTAATCGCGTTTCGCCGTAAATCATATGTCGTCTTACTAAAATCTCTTGAGGATAAACCCCTGGAGTATTTAATAACAATTGCAGACGTTTCTTCATTCGTGAGGAAGTACATAATATGCAGTTCTGAGAGTTTTCCGACCGCGCCCCCTTACACGTTGTAATAAACAGCCAATGGAATTCAACTTCCGGTGTTGATCATAGATACGGTGCGAGTATTACACGTGATAATATCAAGTGGAACGATGATTATGAATATCAATGCCGTGAAGCAGTCAGGCTGAACATAGATAAAATAATAACTTGAGGAAATTAACACCCATCATGTCAATGAAACAGTCATTAACCTTAATTACATGCTATTTTTCACCGTTTTGTAAAGCACCGTAATTAATCGACCAAACAATGAAACTTTTAATAACAAAAGTAACAGTATAATGATGAATTCAAGAGATAAGCCATATTTTACACAGGAATGTAAGAGTTACGGGCATAAGCAAATCGCACTCACAGATTTTAGTAAATTTAAAACAAGAGAAACTCATTATCAGCTTCGATAAGAGTATAAAAATTTTGAACGGAATCTCCGACTTCAATAATGGAAACATACTAGATTCACTGAGGACCTAAAAGGTTCTACGCACTTTTTCCAAAATCTAAACCAAAGACTGTTTTTTTTGGAGAGATGTTCTCTGGCCAAGAACATTGTTTTTGTTTCGGTCGGAATTTCGCATAACATCAAGAACGTATTCTAAGAACACTGTTCGCGGAACAAAATATCACACTATCTATCTAGCAGGAGCGTCAAGAACAAAGAAGAAGGGAAAGTGATAAAGTCATACTAACGTAAAAACACATTGGGTATTTTGATTCTCGGCATTTTTATAAAGTTTTTAACAAACAGCATGTATAGTCAAAACTTTGTATTCGTGTCTGAAATTATAATTTACTCAGCTAATTGTATATACAATAATGTCAAAGTTGAAGAATTAGTTCGCCTCGTCCTGATATATCATTGAAATCATGACGTTCTCCATAAAACTCTGGATCTGCTTTTGTATCATGCATAGGACTTGCAGAATGTAATCTCAACGTAATTTTCATTAAATTTTGGGATAACACTATTTTGTAAGACTGTCAAATGTAAAAAAATACGTTAAATGTTAAATGATCAAATTTAACACTAAATGTAACAATTATTTATTCTAAATGTAAAAAAATGCTACAACTGTAAAAACTTAACATGAAATGTATAAAAGTATTTGACGCTAAATATAAAAACATTTAAACGCTGATTAACGTTAAATGTGAAAACAAAAAAAGTGATAAATGTAAATAGAAATAAATAAATCAAATCAAATAAAAAAAAAAAAAAAACAATGCCCACGTTAGCATAAATTTGCATTGGAAATATATAACACAAATACTAGTTAAGTTTTGATTATGAGTGCGGAAAGGAGGCTTCCAACGGAAAACAAAAATCAAAGTGCTGAGAAGCATTAAGCTAGCACCTATGTGTGGTCTCTTAAGATGTAATTAATGTTTTACAGGGTTTTAGTGTGGTTTGAAGATTTGTGAAAACAAAATGATTTAAGAAGGAATTTATTAAAAACATCCTGCTGCTTGCGTTTATCGATCGACACTTATTAGTCATCATATATATATATATATATATATATGTGTATATATGGTGACTAATAAGTGTCGATGTGTGTGTGTGTTATCAAAATTGCCTCATTAGGAATGCATAATGTTCATGACAGAACCCACATAATAGTAATTATTATTATCATTTCAAACATATAAATCAAGAACGAATAATTAAATAAGAAATTACATAAATATTAATTGTTGGAACACATATTTCATCGATAACCAAGCAAAAGTAGAAAGAGTTTTTTCTTTGGCAAACTAAAGGTTAATGATAAATGAATGTTGTTTCTTTTACGAAAACCATTTAATATAAGCTACCTGCCATATTTTGCTTTCTTGGTCACAGGATTTGTAAGCTTCTTACCTCGCCCAGCGAGAGTTCATGCATAATGCATTGTTGATCTTGTTCTAAATCTCCACTAAAACTGTCTATTGGGTTTTATTAAATCTTTTAGAGGCAATTGTCTTATGTTTTATTCTAAAAGTTTCGTTATTTCGTTAGTTTACTCTAACACTTTGTGAACCCTCTTAACGCTAGGGTTTAGATTCAAATAAGGCATCGGGCATAAAGTTTCAGGTTTTTTTTTACAATTTTTTTTGTATAATTTGTTATCCATTCAGTAAAATAAATAAATAAATGTAAAATTTAGAAATGATCGAATTTTACTCTGTCTCTTTATTTTTACTTAAATCCTGTAAAACATTTATTACATTTTACGAAACCACACAAAGGTTCTAGATCAACGCTTCTAAGTACTTTTACTTTTTCTTAACGCTTGTTAGTACTTAATTTTTTGTTTTTCATTGTAAACCTCCTATTGGCAATGCAGATTTATGCTAACGTGAAGAATGTTTTTGTTTTCCATTTATCACTTTTTTGTTTTTATATTTTTAACGTTAAAAATTGGCATTTTTTCATTCAGCGTCAAATGCTTTTTTACATTTGTTGTCAAGTTTTTACTTTTGTAGCAATTTTCACATTTAGAGTAAAATTGTTGTTACATTTACCGTCAAAATTGACTTTTTAACATTTAACGTCATTTTTACATTTAGGCATCAATAAGAGACAGATGACATATTGATAAATTGGGGTTTGAGTTACATTTCCTTTATGTTGATTGTCAAAAGTACTCACTGTGATACACAATTCATATGCATGTTTGTGTCCTTGCGTTTTACATACAAATTCAACATTGGTGGCTGTGTCTATTGTTCTAACTAATGTACTGTACCAATTTCCGTATTTTAAAATTTATGTAGCTGTGCTTATGGCCGTTGTGAAGGTTCTGCTAATTATCGCAGATTGCTCTACCGTTTGTCATAAATAAATCGGCTGACCTATTGCCGTGGTAAGAAGCTAAACTATTCGTCTATGTTGTAGATTTCTTTACTCATCTTATTTTCGATGTTCACGTTAGATCTTTGTGCATTTACCCGTTTAGGGAACAGTGCCTTTTGTATTTAGTCTATGTCTCTTTCGAGGTAAGTAGGTGATTGTTTCTGTTATTTAGGTAGCTGTTTTTATGTTTGTAGTTTATATGACTTTATATATTGCTGGAGTTACGGCTCTTGACCTATTACCGTTGATTAGATGACCATGAAAATTGAAGTAATTAGTTGACGGCACATATTGCTATAGTTTCGGTAGCTGTAGCTTTGTACATGTTAAAGTGGTTGGACCTATCACTGTTAAGGTGGCTGTAGCTGTTATTATTGTTAAGATGGTTGTATAATCTCTGTAGTTAAAGTGACTGTACCTATTTTCATAGTTTCGGTGACTGTAGCTATTGTTATTGTTAAGGTGGTGGTAACTTTCACTGCAGTTAAGGTTGTTGTAGTTATTACTGTAGTTAAGGTGACTGTATCTATCATTATCGTAGGAATGGTTGTACTTATCTCTGTAGTTAAGGTTGTTGTACCCTTTGTCATAGTTGTTGTGACTGTAGCTATTGTAGTTGCAGGTGGTTTTACTTATCTTTGCTGTAAATATGGCAATATTGTCGTGGTATATGTGACATGCCTTGGTTTAGATCAGTGTGTCTTTTCCATAAGTCAAGTAACTCTATTTGTTGTGTAGTTGGCTGCTCCTATGGTCATGGCGACTATGGTATTTTTTCCATCAATCGCAACATTTTATCAGTAAAATTATTTATGGAAAAATATATTTTTTATTGTTAAAACATGAATAAATACCATGTCAAAACGTTTCTAACTTAAGTTTTTTATTAGCGTTTTTTAATTTATTTTGCAATAATGTTCGGCCAAAATGTAAAAAATTAGCATAACAACAGCAACAACAAAAAGGTTTCCTTATAAAAAGAAAATAGAAGCGTTTTGTATCTGAAAATCACGGTTAAATTAACATATGGCAGACTTACTTGAACAATTAACAGAACGCAGTTTAGAACATCAACTGACCACACAGTTTCCCGATAAAAATAAGGGTTGACATAATAATAACAACAACCAAGAGCTTGGATTAGATAGTTATCGGAGAATCCTACTTATACCAAAACTTAGGATGAAGTTCTTTCAAGTCAAAAGGGAGTCCTTGAGTCTTTCGTTATCAAGTTGAAACACGTAGAACTTGACCTGCCTAACTTGTATTGGATTCCAAAACTTTACAAAATTCATACAAGAAAAGATATTAAGCAGGTTCTTCTAAAAGTACAACTTAATCATTATCAGTAATTCTAACACAAATTTTGACAGTCATCAAAGATGGCCTTCAGAATTATTCAGAAAAAGGTATATTCTACATCTAACGTCAACCAAATTTGGATTCTAAAAAAATCTAAAGAACTACTTGACCATCTTGTTTCTAATGACCTATCTTCGGTAAAAAGTATAAAAACTTTAGATTTTTCCACCCTTAACACCACTATCTTTCATTCTCTAATGAAAGAACGTCTAAAACAAATCATTCACTTTTTCTTTTACAAAAACGGTAAACCAAGATATAAATATCTTTTGCTCAACAGGTATTCTGGTTAATTTGTAAATTACCATTAGACACATATATACTGAAGATACCATCAACAAAATGTTAGAGTTTTTAATAGACAACATATTTTTTGTGTGTAGTAATATAATTTTCCAACAGACAATCCGTATACCAATGGGCACAAACGATGCACCTTTGCTTGCCGATTTGTTTCTTTATGCATATGAATCAAAATTATTACAGAACCTTGTCAAATCTGAAGAAAAGTAAATCATTCAACTACACATACACATATATAGATAGTAGAGCTTGTTCCAACTATGGTAACTTTATTTGTTGTGTTTGGCAATATACTTTTCAAACTGACAATCGGTATACCAATAGGCACAAATGATGCATCTTTACATGCTGATTTGATTCTTTATTCATATAAATTAGAATTTTTACAGAACCTTGTCACATCTTGAGAAAAGACTGTAGATAAATCTTTTAACTACACATAAGATATATAGATGGTAGAGCATGTTCCCACTATGGGGACTTTCTAGAACGAAGCAAACTGCTTACAATTAAATTATTGACGCAAGAATATTGCAAGCCTATGCTGATTAAGGCCCTTAAAAGTTTTATGGCCTTCATCACAATATTGTTGATAAGACATAGTATGTAACCACTGCATCCAAACTAATACTGGATATATAGTATACCATTGTTTCTTGTTCCTTTTAATCTCAAAATTGACTTACACGTGACTGGTGTAGCTAGCTAGACAGAAGGTACTTACCCTTCCCGGGCACCCGGCCTTACTTCATTGATAGAAGTTCACGGATATGAATAAATTTGCCAGTTTTCAAAGTTTTTACTTTGTTTTTTTTGGGATTGTGATTTGGAAAAGGACTGGTATGTTGGTTTTATTATTATATTTTATCCGGTTTTGATTAAAGCATCTTGAACTTTCAAATTTCTTATGTCTTTGGGGATTCCTCGAAATTTAGAAGTCTTAGTCTCAAGCCCGCGCTTACCGTTCACAGTGCCTTTTACTGCCTAGATCATCCGGCTAGTAAAGATCCTTGTGTGGGAAAGTTTGGCAGTTCTGCGGGTACCCGATTTTCCTTCACCATCCCAGAACTGACCCGATATAAGTTATAAAATTTGAATTGGGCGTTCAATATCTTTATTAAATTTTTATTAGTATCTCTCGTCCTTACCTTAACACTTGATGATTTTTAAATGTGAAAAACTCGTACACAACTCATTCACAATTTCTTCAGAATAGAACTGATTCCCTTTCTTTGATTGTACTTAATGGGAACATCACTTATTCAGAAAATTTATCTTTCACTCATTGTGGTGTATGGTTATTTAAATAACGTTTTAGTTCTAACTTTTTTAAATAAAAGTAAAATAAACTGAAAACTAATTTTGATACAAAACTTTTCTACTAACAACATAAACAACAACAGCAAAAATAATAATAAATTTTATCATTATTCAAAATTAAAATTTACAACATATGATAAAAGCTATTACAAATGAAGCCTACAAAGTTCTCTCAATCAAACCCTCCAGAACAGTTAGTTACACACGAGGTACAAACATGTGAACATTTTATAATAAAACCCGTAAGCTTCTGGCTTTAGTGTCATAGTCAAATCTTTTTTTATATAAGATAAAATATTTAATATTCTGCAAAGGTCAAGTTGTCATATACAAAATTCTACATGTTTTTGTATTGTAAAAATCTAAATATTTGGTTTTGTTGCAATAACTTTGTGTATTCTACTTGTTGTATAACAACTTGTTACTAAAATTTCAAAATCTTACAAAAATTCGTTTTGCAAAAAAATAAAAATATGCACCTAGATTGCAAATAATATTCCCATAAAACAACAAAAAATGTTTTGCTTTAAAGGTCTACTTAATAAAAAACATAAAAAAAACAAAAAAATATTTTCATTTATTTTGTATATGTATGAGATAAAATGAAACAAAACAAAAATAAATTTTAAAAGAATAAATAAATAAATAAATAAACAAATGAATAAATAAATAAATAAATAAATAAATGAATGAATGAATGAATGAATAAATAAATAAATAAATAAATAAATAAATAAATAAATAAAATATTTAAAACTTTGAAATTAAAAAATAAAATAAAATGAAATGAAAATAAAATAGGTCTTAAATACAAAATGAAAGAGCCCTAAAATAAAACAGGCCTAAAATAAAATAATGTAATATAAAATAAAAACAAAACAAAACAAAACAAAACAAAACAAAAGAAAGTCTTTCCGTACAAATTAATCACAACTTTTCCTTGTTTTATCTTTTAAACAATTAATGAGAATGTCGTTTTTATATAGTGCACACAAGACTTAAAACAATTATTCAAAATCACCAGAAATCGCAGCACTTGCATAAATAATTGTTAATGGTTCAAAATACGTTTTATTATGTTTCACTCAAATCAACATTTATTTATGTTTTAAATTCAGACATCGGTTATGACGTCCAGATGTTCTATAGAACAAAATTGTATTTATAGTCTTATTTTCTTTTACCATAAATCAACTAAAACAGACATAATATGAAAGAATTGTGACTTCGAAAGAATATCTTGAAAGAAAAACAAATACATGTACAAACAAAACAGGTTCACAAAAAACAATTTCGAAGGTTGTTCCACTTTTCACAAATATATAGGGCTGTTTGAATTACCACTTTTATGTACAGATTTGTTAGCACCAATGGATTAACATTTATAAGGCTATTAAATGCATAAAATGTTTTTCTACCTTTGTCCAGCTTTTCATTTGTGCGTTTAGTCGGATTTAAAAATGCATTTTGCAACACACCTAGTTGACTATATTCAGATGAGAAATGCAATTGATCGTTGGCGAGTTTCTATGTATATGACAGCTTTTCATATTTACAAAAATAAACACAGTATACAAATTACATTGAAATCAGTACAAACTTTTAGCTATTCACACTTTCAAACAGTTATATTACAATAATATTTACAAGGAAACATTAGAAATGAAAAACTTGCAGCAATGAAATTAAAATTAACTTGTACCAATGAAATGAAAATCTACTTGTGCCAATAAAATTAAAATCTTAAGAAAAAATCGCGTGCTCATACATTGATTAAAATGCCAACAAACTGAGAAATATTGTAAAAAATCTTAAGGTAGATCACGGTACCTAAAACAAAAAATTTTCCTGAATGTGGATTGTCTGAAATTCTGCACACACATTACTTAGAATATCATTCGTTGATTAAAAAAAAAAAAAAAAAAAAAAAATGCTTGGGTTTTTCAGTAGTGTGTAATTCCTTACCCACTTATCAACACACTTTAGTCAATACTCATTTCTTAATATCCCTGATGGTAAATTTCATGCTTTTTTTATTATTAAAAATGGCAAGATGTAATGTAAAAAAATAAGTTTTCTTATTTGTTTTGACATTCTGATTATTTGACACTCAGCGCATTCTTCCTGCAAAATTGAAATTGAATTTTTTGCATGATTTGTTTTGAATAAAATCAATCTTTCTAATAATTTGGACATTTAACAAGCTTTTTCTGTTTTGAAAATACGCATTTGATTAAAAATTGTCGCTATTCTCGTTTAACTTACACCGGAGAACCGTGTGTGCATCAAGTACCTGGCGATGGGATCAAAGTAAATCATATGCTTATTTCATTATTTTCTTCACAAAAGCAATATCATTTTGAAGACTATATCCATAATGCGTGCGTATATTTTATCAAAGACAAAAACTTTTGAAATGATCAAATTCTATATAAAAACCGGCCCAAAATTAGCGAAAGATCGTTTAGCAGTACCATTTTTGCAAAACTAAACGATATATTCAAAATATTTTCACGAATTTAAATGATTAAATTTAGTAAAAAAAAAACCACTGTTATATAATGTAAATAGTAAGATATTTAAATAATGGGCTGTCGATTCTAGACCTGACGGGAAAATTTGTAATATTTGTACAAGTATTATTACTGAACGGTTATTTTGTCCTGTTGAACAGAGTTATTTCCCTTGGTGTCGGGAACTTAATTTTATAAAATTCAATCAGAATCTAATATCAAGTTTTATCAGTTGTTTACCAAATACGACACTCTGAATAGTTATATGTTCGTAAATTGCTTAAAGATACCCCAAAAGCCTGACAGGATGTAAAATTCTGAGGAAAAAAAAACCCCGATTAATTGGATGTATGTTATTATATATTTGGGATTTTCCTGGGGTATACAGGATTGTATGCCTATCCTGGGTTTCGTTTTTTATGAGGCGTAGCCGACAGAAATACGAAAAGCAGGACGGTCATACAATCCCGTATACCAAGGGAAAATTTCTGAATAACGAATTTACCACTTTGGTTTGATTTCTGTAGAAAAGAAACTGATGCTGCTTCGGGGATTTTACATGTCAAAAATGGCAAACCATTTTAATCAACGTATCTATAACAGTTGTTCCCCTCTAGCCGTAGAAACGAAGTTATAACACTTTTATTTTCTAAACGACAGATATAAAATTTGAATTTTAAACATTCCGTAATGAATAAAATAAAAAAATCGTTGATAACATTTGTCGCTTTTTTAAGATAAGCAGGTTAAAATTAAATTGCTAAGCCTGAAGCAGGGCAAGGAGGCAGTCATTACTCAATACTTTAGATCCTTCGCATTTGCGTTCTTGTGGTTTCCGTATTGCCCGTTTAAGCAAAGGTATGGGATGGTATGATTCCGCATTTAACGAATCAAATGCCTAGTATTTTGCCAAAGTGGTAATAAAATCTTTATTGGACACCTGTAAGACCGTCAAATGTAAAAATTACGTTAAATGTAAAAAATATCAAATTTGACGTTAAATGTAAAAACAATTTTACTCTAAATGTAAAAAATGCTGCAAATGTAAAAACTTGACATTAAATGTAAAAAAATACTTGACGCTAAATGTAAAAACATTTTAACACTAAATGTAAAAATGTCGATTTTTAACGTTAAATGTGAAAACAAAAAAGTGATAAATGTAAAAACAAAAACATCGCTTACGGTAGCATAAATCTGCATTGAAACTGAGTGCGCATAGGAGGCTTCCAATAAAAAAAAAACCAAAGTACCGAGAAGCGTTAAGCTAGCACCTATGTGTGGTTTCTTAAGATGTTCTAAATGTTTAAGGATTTCAGCAAAATTACAGTGTTGAAAAGTCATCACTCATTGATATTATCAGCTAAATAATTTAACAGTATTTCACGACAAAAACCATTTTTATCAGTTTTTTATTGAGTGCGTGTGTCTTCTACGTGACAAGTGTAGACTGATACCGTCTTTATAATGCTGGTACACTGTTACTGATGCCGGAGTCGAACCCACGTCATAAAAGAAGACCTTAGAATATAACTCGAAAGTCTTAATAATGGGCCAGAGAGAGAATAAGAGAGAGAGAGAGAGAGAGAGAGAGAGAGAGAGAGAGAGAGAGAGAGAGAGAGAGAGAGAGAGAGTAAAATTCGATCATTCGTAAATTTGACATTTATTTTACTAAATGGATCACAAATTTAATTTCCCTACCCGATGCGATATTTGGATCGTAAACCCTAGAGTTACCAGGGTTCACACAGTGTTAGAGTAAACGGCTTATTTTTAACAAGTATCAACGGAACTTTTATAATAGATCATATGACCCATGCCTCTGAAAAAGTTCAGTAAAACCCAACTGACAGTTTAAATGGAAATTTAAAACAAGATGGACGAAGTATTATGAAAGGAACTCTCGCTGGGCGAGACAACAAGCTCATAAGGCATGTGACCAAGTGAGCAAAATATAGTAGGTAGTTAATATTAAATGATTGTCGCAAAAGAAACAATTCGTCAGTCATTAGACCTTAGTGTGCCAAAGAAAACCCTCTATCTACTTTTGCTTGGTTATCAATGAAAATAACATTTTAAATTTATTTATTCATTTTAAATTTATTTATTTATTTATTTATTTATTTATTTATAATAATAATAATAATAATAATAATAATAATAATAATAATAATAATAATAATATATATTATATTTATTATCGTAGATGTCGTAATGACAATGTAATAGTATGGTATAAAAAGAGTATTTGGCGCGATTTGCTATACGGAATTAATAAGCATTACATCGTTGTCCCATTTGTATAATAGATTCGCGTCTTTTCTTCCGTATGTTCTTTTTAGAAGATGAACTTGTTTGAATGTTTTCTTGGGTAAGTATTAATATAAAAATAATATACAACAGACCTAGGTAGTTGTGTAGCATCAGCCACTGACTGTAGTGTAGTAGCGTTGTTTATGCCAGTTTTCCTTGAAGATAATAGCTAAGTAACATTTTAGAATTCAAAAGCCAGCCAACTGCGTGAAAATTCTCCAAAGTCCAGAAATAGTTTGTAACCCAGCTATATGCAATGTACCAAAGACATATCATTTTTTGTTTCGTCATGTTTAATATCAATATTTGTAAGTATACTGGCTAATACATAATACCCAATTGCAACAGTTTCATTTTTTATACTTTGAATATAAAAGTCTTGATATGGGACGACAGGTGTCATAGTGTTTTGCTTGAACATAAACTATTAGCTAAGTAGGTTTTACGTTTGCACTATGTAGATTTACAATCTCATAAAGATTCCTGTACTCTTTATTATATGCCCGTCTCCAATTATTTGGTTTAATATTCCATTGACTTATCGCCTAAAATTAACCTGAGCCTATTTAAAGGCAAAACTGAATAGTGCACGTCATTTATTCCTAAGATATACTATTTTTGACATGATAAAATTGCTATGTGAAATTACGCAAAAGGGAAACAAAAACATAAGTTGCCCAGAAACATTTGTCCAGACTTTTATCTTTGGAGAATAGGTTACTGACCTATGTCTAAATTGATGATGAAACTTCTACTGACAGTATATAATACATGTATTCCATTAATTTTCTCAGTAAATTTGACCACTGCGGCGCTCGTTCCGTAAGTAGGATGTCGTGGGTTCGAACCCGGACCGGGTTTGACCCAAGACTTGAAAGTGGGTAGTGACTGTTCTTTCGCCAAGCACTCGGCATTACGAAATGAAAGTCACGGTTCTTCCAGATGGGAACTTAAATTAATTAGGTTCCATGTCACGTTAGGTGTGGCACATAAAGAACCCAGCTGTATAATGCCATCGGCGTAACGTACAGGCAAAATTTCTACACTTTCGCCTATAGCTGGCGACGTCTCGATATAAGTGAAATATTCTTGACTAGGACGGTAAACATCATTACTAAACCCAACTTCTCAGTAAATTTAATCTCTGAAGGACTTTTAATATTATAGTTTTCCACACACGAAAACCTATGGCGTGGTATAGTATTCATGAAATCAGAATTAAATTTCATATGTATTATTAAAATTACAAACAAATCCCTGTATCATGAACTTGATGTTTATCAATCAATAAGGTAAGATACTGGTATGCTTTAAATGGTGATAGGCCATTTAAGCGAATGGGATGACGCAGCGTGTGGAAGTATTGGTCAAATTTAGTCCATTGATGTCTAGGTAGGGAGAAATAAAGTTTGTGATTTTTGCTATTCTGGTTACCAATAGTAGGTTACGGTCACATACATAGCTTAAAACGTGTAAAAATCCCCCTCCCAATAACGGAGGTTGTAGACAAGCATATAAATTATATCATTCGTGAAAATTCGTTAAAATTAGTTTTTCGAGATTATTTTGCAAATTTTCAGATTTTTTTCTCTATATTTTGGAGAATATTAACAGTAGAGTGAAAGGGTTTCCACTTCTAACATAGACAATGATTTGCCGCCTTTTGCGGGTTGTGGAGGTTAGACGTCAAAACGTCCAAAAACCATATAGAAAGTCCTTAGTTACCATATTCATTTTATTTAGTGATTTCAGAATTGTCACTTCTCGTCATAGGTCAAAAAAGGTCAAAGGCTAAAATCGTTAGCAACCATATATATTTTGGTTCACTAATGTAACAACTGCCATTTGAGGTTACATTAAGTATAAGGTATAGGACCTTAGTAACATAGTACATTTAGTTCTTAGCACCGATACATATTTCGATTTACTGATTGTCAATCATATGCAGCCATGATTAGCTAGAAATAAAAGTTCATGTCATTAGCAGACGTGCATGTTATGTATTTTTACCTTGTCTATCAATATGTCATGTAAGCTTATAGCATGGCAACACTTTCCATCAGTTCATTAATTTGTACATCTGTTAGAATACATTTACTTTTGACGTCTAAGAAACTATAAGGCCGCTTTGGGTCATAATCGCAAAGAAATAATTTTCCAGTTTTTAATGAAATCTTCTCAGACACCACTAAACCTATTTCAACCAAAATATCTTAACAACTTGTTAATAAGTTGACCCTTGACATCTTTCTGGTTCAATTTTGGAGTCCAGTAAATCCGACATTTTGTATACATTATTATAATTAAATATAATAACAATCAGTCATATGCCAGGTGAGCACTAAGGCCAATGGGCTTTTTGTTCTTCCTTAACATTGTTGATATTATTTTGTAGTGTGGTATTACTGTTGCTGAGCATCCGGATCCCGGTGGTAGATGGTGGTCCGAAGAGATCATGTTCCTTGATGACTGATGAGGAATATAAAATTATTTTTAATCTAGTAAAAGGTACAAGGCTCAGAACTTCTGTATCAGAAAGAACAACCGCTCAAAAAAATGCTGTAACAAAGTTTTATAGGAACAGGGGGAAATATACCATAGAAGGCAATCCTGAGAAACTTTACTTTGACAGCAAACCGGTGTTAAAGAAGTCAGAATTTACCAAAATAATCGATTCAAAATATCGTTCTATGAAAGGGACTGGGGCAAGGCGTCTTTATCATTCAGTAAAAGAACAGTATGCAGGATTGTCAGAAGGTGTTATAAAAAGGCATCTTTCGAAAAGTACCCTTCATCAGCGGATCAATCCAAAGTTTGCAAATAAAGCTCCAATGAAAACAATTCAAAGCCACCAGGTTCAGAATGTTCTTCAGATTGATTTGATTGACATGCTTAAGTTTAAAGTTTCATACAAAGGGCATACGTACCGTTATGTACTGAGCGTTCTTGATGTTTTTAGCCGTAGGACATGGCTCCGTCCATTGCAAACAAAGGCATCGTTTTCAATTAAAAACCATTTACATGATATTTTTGAGGCTTATGGCTATCCAAGGGTTATTCAACACGATTGCGGAAAAGAATTTCAAGGATATGTAAAAGAATTTTTAAGACAAAAAAAAATTAACCAAATCAGAAGCCGACCTTATCATCCACAAAGTCAGGGGAAAATTGAAAGAATGCATAGATCATTAAAAAGGAAAATGATGTTTGACATAATAAAGATGAAAAATATGGGAATAAATTGGGTTGCACATCTGCCTAAGTATGAGGCAACTATCAATAATACACCTAAAGAATGTTTGGGTTGGAAGTCTCCGTTTCAGATTTACTTCGGCAGAAATTTTCAGGTACAAAATAATTTTCATGGTTCTTTGTTGTCGGTTGATGGTTGGCTAGAACAAATGAAAGATGTCCATTGCGCGGCAAAAAAGGCAACTAGACATTGTGTACGAAGAGATGTGAAAGCTCAACAAAAATCACTCAAAACTCCTGTTTATCTCATTGGTGATAAGGTTTTAGTTAGGTACAGAGTTGAGAAACATAAAGTTCCAAAACGAATATATGCCATCCCAGGAATCATTGTAAACAGACGTTTAAAGAATTACATGTATAAAGTTAAATTTCAACCACCGTCATCTGATGAAAAAGAAAGTAAATGGTTCCATGTTTCTAACATTACAGGTTCTTCCAAAAAACTACAAAAGAGAAGGGAACAAATTTCTAGAGTCACAGAACGGAAACGCCACAGGAGTGTATTTATATTCCGCTGACAAAAGATGATAACAAAAAGGAATTGGTTTCAGATTTTAATATTGCAGTTGAATACAATCCTCCAGGGGATGGAAATTGTCAGTTCAACGCAATAGCTCATCAACTTGTTACCTTGGGAATATTTAGGTCCGTGCAAACATTACGTAAAGATGTTATAAAGTATTTCAGTGAACATAATTGTCTTGGAGATAGAATAAATTCTGTATCCTGGAACCAGTCACTAGTTTTAGAAAGCAGGGCTGAATATTTACAAAGAATGTCCAGGGAGTTTGAATACGGAGATCAAATTACATTGCAAGCAGTTGCAGAAATTTACAATGTTCAACTAATAGTTGTGTCGCCAATTAATCATGCAACGGCATTAATCAGCCCTGACGGGAGTAATATTTTTCGAATGGACATTCCTTACCTAGTTCTTGGACATTATCCAGAAGGATTTGGGGAACATTACGTATCCATTGCACACGACTTTGGAAGACTTATGTCTATAATAGCCGAAGCTCCCCAAATACGGCTTGAATCAGATGTTGTCACAGAAGAGTCGGCCAATATATCTAGACATAATATTTCTATTCAGGAAATAACAGAATCTCATGCACCTCAGTTAGTTAACCATGCGCCTAAATTTGTTAACCTTCCCCTTGAAATTTTAAGCTTGATAGCTGGATTTTGCATGGAAGATGACCTTACAGCGCAAGATACACTAAGGAAGGTCCATCCAAATTTAGCACAAGCGGTTGAAATTTCTTTAAATAGCAAAACTCTTCCAGAACTTTATATAAATGACGGACTTCAGACAAAGCTTAATGTGCAAAAATTGGATGAAATCGATATATCTGTCCAGAAACTTATACGAACTTCTGGAAAAAATAGTGGACTTTCAGACACAATAAGGAAATTAGTGTCCAACCCTCGCTGGATCCATGCCTGGTTGCGATTGAAAAGAACCAATACAAGACCAGGATGGTTTGTTGTCACAGCAATAATGTGGAAAAACTGAGCTTTGACAAAATGTCTAAATTCAACTATCAAGAACACTTGCTGGTTCTGCCGTATTAATAATTAATATCAGCTAAATTCGATATATGTTACAGGTAATAGTGTGAAACAAAGTGTTTACATGGGTCTCTTTCACTAGAGAGACAATATAATACATAAATGTTTTAACTTTTAAGCCAGACGTTTTATCTGTAAAGGCATTGTAGGTAAAACTGTATTAAGTTATAAAAGATGTGGTCATCTTTTTTCAGTTTTGTGGACAGGATATAAATATATCTTTTGTTAAATTGTTATATTTAATATACATCGATATTGTGCATGTATAATAAAAAAACTCCTTTATGTTTTATTATTCGTATTTAATAGTATGACCTTAATACACAATACACAATTGACTAGCTCACCCGAGGTAGAATTTTCAGGTGAGTCATTGCCATCAGTTAGCGACCAGTGTACGTTTTCCGTCGTCCGTTAACCTTTTACATGTTATCTTCTTGAGAACTATTGAACAGAATTTCATGAAACTTAGCAGAAATGTTCTTCACATACTTTTTCCCTCTTTCCGAGTGTTGTTACTTTGGTGCTGAATCATCAAAACACATAGCCGCCATGGCAAATTCTTGTTTTTGATATGCTTTATTTTAAAAACTACCTCTCAAGAACTGCTGAATGAATTGAAACCGTACTCCACCGATGTGTTCCTGTTGATGTTCTTAACAAGTACGGAGCAAGCTTATTGTGAAATTATCTGAACCGGGCTTTATTTGTTTTGGTTATTTAGTCTCGGCGATTCAGGCTTCTGGGAACCTTTTGTTAAAAGGAATTTATTACTTTGACTACAGGTAGAATGAACTTCAGCTACATTTTATGTGAGACTTTCACCGTTGAAAACCTATAAATCCTAATTTTTTTCAAAATTGTTGTAGGCGAACACAGGCAGTGTCCTGATTCCCACTCGGGACAGATCTTAGTGTGTAAAAATTTGTCAGTTCGCTTGCCGAAGTCGCTGGTTTTCTCCAGGCACTTAGGTTTCCTCCACCACCCCAGAACTGACAGCTTCGTAATAAGTGAAAGAATCTTGATTGGGGCGTAAAACACCATTAGTCAACACAACTCAAGGATACTTGACAATAAATAAGTTTTGTCCTACAAAAATATCATGTTTTAAAAAGAAATTTATTCGACACCCTACTCGCATTTACCCATCAACCATTAAAACAGAAAACATTAGTAACAATCCTTAGTCACCATATATATATATATATATATTTCTCGCATATGTGATAGATTTATCTCACTGAATGGGTGGTACGATATTTTTTCCATATCGCACCCCGCGTGCGCACGTGTAGCCTATCTCAGTTGAACGGGAACTACATTTTTTTCAATTGGCAAGGGTATTAATTTTGTGGGAAAAAATTATATGAAAACGACAAAAAAGACTTTTTTATGATCAATCATATCATTTTCACTAAACAATGTATATATATAAGAGAAAAACCGTTGTTTCGTTTTACCGCGTAGGTTCATATTCTGCTGTGAGTGAAACGTTATTTGTTATTGTTGCGTGTTTTGTATTCATCCTCTAGCAAAATCTTGCAACGTAATAGAAGGGATTCCGGTATTTTTCGTAAATTATATGCGAGAAAAATAATCAATTACTCGACTGAGGTCGAGATGGGAAAATTCCGATCTCGTGGTCAGATTTTCTTCATCTCAAACTCGGCAGAGCCTCGTTTGAGATGAAAAATCTGACCACTCGATCGGAATTTCCCCATCTCGACCTCAGACTCGTAATAGATTCTCTTTATATATATATGGTGGTGTGTGTGTGTGTGTGTGTGTGTGTGTGTGTGTGTGTGTGTGTTATCAGCTTTGTCATGTAAGAAAAATATATAAAACCTTTTTTTCGGAATTGTGTTAGGCGGACCCAGGACACTGCCTGTGTTCGATTCCCACTCTGGACAGATCCTAGTGTGAAAAAGTTGTCAGTTGCTTGCCGAAGGTCGGTGGTTTTCTCCGGTTTCCTCCACCGTCCCAGAACTGATCGCCTCGAAATAAGTGAAAGAATCTTGACTGGGGGGGGGGACATCATTACTCAACTCAAGGATACTTGACAATAAATCAAGTTTTGTCCTACAAAAAATAATGATTTCAGAAGAAATTTATTCGACATCCTATTCGCATTTACCCATCAACACCGAAAACATCAGTAACAAATATTAGTCACCATATAACTTTATGTTATCAATATTGTTCTATAAGAAATGCATATTGTTCAAGACAAACCCTATAATCTTTTCAAATATAACCCGATAAGTAAAATTGCTTGCTGGAATCCTAAATAGCTAACAACTGTGAAAGTAAATCTAATTGTGAATTGTTATGTATTGTAACAATTTTTAAAAACGATCTACAGTTGTGTTCAGTGTTCTGGGAAAAGTCATGTAAGAATACTTATAACACATAATCTAACATTGAAGACTGTGTACAGAAACATATTGATACAAATCACAATAAGAAATAATTACCAAGCGACACCTAATGGGAGGACTGACTTTCACTTATCGATACGACATAGGTGTAAGGTAAGAAAATCTGATGATGTCATCGATGCACGAGGAACGTACGCGAAAATAGATGACGCCGTGATAAAAACGCAAAAGGGTTCTAGAATAGAGCTTTTCAGCACTTTCAGTCCTTTGATTTTGATGCAAAATTGTCCACTTTTTTTTTACATTTATCACTTTTTTGTTTTCACATTTAACGTTAAAAATTGACATTTTTACATTTAGCGTTAAAATGTTTTTACATTTAGCGTCATATACTTTTTTACATTTGATGTCAAGTTTTTACATTTGTAGCATTTTTTTACATTTAGAGTAAAATTGTTTTTACATTTAACGTCAAATTTGATATTTTTACATTTAACGTTATTTTTACATTTGACGGTCTTACAGACACCTCATAATAAAACAGAAACCGACATTTTAAATATTTTTATGCTGTCAACGGATTTTGTAAGTGTTTTTAAAAATGTAACCAAAGATAAGAGCAGAAATATGTTAAAACGCTGTTTTTATATACATTAGGCTATAATATTAACATGGGTGCCTGTACCCATTATTCGAAGTAACACTTAAAGGTTGTACTGATTTTTCCTCAGCGAATAATGCTAATGTTGCATACCTTAGAGGGGCGTCTCCCCACCTATATATATATATTGTCCGTGAGATGAATCAATAGCGTTTACAAAATCCCTGACTTCTGGTCTATTCATAAATTCTATTGAAACAATTTCCATATTGTTATAATACATTGGTACGTTGGCTTTTTTATAATAACTAAACATTTTTTTATTCTTCACGTCGATGTTTTTTGTTTTTACGTAGTTCAGTATAGTAGATTTTAAGTCAGTGATAAACAAAACTTCATATCTAAAATTCACCCATTGATACACCAATGTGTCATCGGTAGGAAAAGAAAAATTTTTCCCAACCAAACATGAATCGGTATCGAATCTTAAAACATATTTATCAGGTTTTAAAGCAGGTTCAAGCCACAATGATTTAAACCAAAATCGTATCATATGCATGTATCCCCATTTTGAACTTTGAGGCATCGGACTTTTCTTATGTACATGGTCAAACCCCAACGGGAAGTTAAATTCTATTTTGACGAATTGGAACTTATGATGTGAAACTTTCTTTATGTCAGCTTTAATTTTTTCACTGGCTTCACGGTCACTAAAAAAAAATTTATTGGTTTTATATATTGAATTGATGGTAAGAATTTCTTTTTTACCTCTTTGACGTCACCGATATTTTTCCAATCAATTAACACACATATCACAGTGTTATTCATGAACCTTTTCCGTTTACATTTTGTTTTTCTTAATTCTGATACTTCTAGATCACAATTACCCAATTCGTCTTCTATTTCAGTTGTTGCGTTCTCTTTATCGTTGATATAGGAACTGAATATTAGACTATGAACTGAGTTTTAAAATTTCCGTAAAAACATTCAAAGTGTAAGCTTTAAAATAAGTAAACATCGATATGCTTACGATAATCACTGCTATATAAGTCATATAAGTACCGGTTGTTCTGGGCATTTTGAAAATTTTTCTATTGCTCTAAGTTTATTAATTGTGGAAGTTAGAATTTAATAACACAAAGACTCGAATAAAAAAAACTCAACTACAGTTCTAGATTTAAATTGAAGATCATCAGTACCCTCTGCAACTGCGACTGTAATAAACAAAAAATAAATAAATAAATAAAATCATTTACGTGACACTGTATAAGCTATTGACTATAAATGTAGACAATTTAAGACAGATAATCTTAAGAGTGCATATATATATATATATATATATATATATATATATATATATATATATATATATATATATATATATATATAAACGACAATATAGATACGAAACTTGCTATGTTTTTAGATCTTGTTGTGTTAAACAATATCCATCTTTTATAGTTTTCAAGGATGTGATCAAAATGATAAAAACTGCATAACATTTTAACCATTTGATATTAAAAGCTTTTAATTAAAGTCTTCAGAAAAATGATCAAAAACAATAAAAGTTTAAAAAGTCAACAACTCTTGTAATGTTTAACATATACACATAATGAAAAGACATCTTTAAGGATTCTTCAATATGCCTTTAAGGAGTCTTTAAGGACTCCTAAAGATCCTTAATGGAACTGAAATTTTAGGATCTTTATGGAAGTTTTAAAGATCTTTAAGGAAAAATTGATATTTTTCCTTATTTGAAAAACAAAAATGCAAAGAAACAGTATTCATCATTATCTTTTTTAAAATTGCATTTATTTATTTAAAAATATAAACCGATATAAATTAATTGTCTTTTTAGATATTAAGTTTTTAATTTTATTAAATTAAATTATTTTTATTAATTTATTGAATGTTTTTAATTTAATTGGATGCTAATTAATTAAATAGAAATTGCAAGAAATTTTATTATTTAAATTTCAGTTAGTTATCTGCTCTCAATAGAAATCGAACCCTGGTCCCTTATGTTAACAGCACATCACTTTATCTATGTACCTATATAAGAGATGATACTGAAGTTGATAATTTTAAAATATGACTTTAACAATATGGAAATGAGATCGCGTGACTAAAAGAAAACAAGTGGGACATTTTTCATTTATTTGTGAAAAATTTTCTTTTATTTCTTTTAAAATATTTCTTACAATAAAAAGTTATTAAAAATTTTGCATATAATTTGCTCCAGTCACCATTTTTATCTATATATAGAATTTTAATTGCATAAGGTAGATTATGTGTTGATAGGAAATCATTCAAAAATTACCTGTAATATACTTATATATCCAACATCAGTCAGCAAGATGGTGTTTGGTGATCAAGTGTATTAATCACTTTATTAATTATGTTGATGACATCTGTTCTTTCTAACTCCTTTTACTTGAAAATTATTATTATTCATATGTAATAATTAGAAATGTAATTGTAATAGAAGAAGGAGTATGTTAACTATACAAACAGCTTTTGAATTTAATAATTGGCCATAAAGTAAAAAAAATAAATAAAAATTAAATCAATTAATAAATGAATGAATAAATAAATAAACACATAAATAAATAAATAAGTAAATAGATGGATAGATAAATAAATTTAAAAAAAATAAATATTGTCTTTTCGAGCCCATTATTTAATAAAATAAGAAAAAAAATTAAGAAAATAATTTTCTAGAATCTGCAGTACAAATAATAATCGAAGTTACTAGTGTTATTCAGAAATCTCTATTGTGTATGTGTGTTTGTGTGTTTACCTATTTATCACCGTCAATTTGCGAATTAAATACAGAAAGAGATAATGGTCAGAATGTAAAAATATAGAAAGGGAGATATTTTTAAAAAAAAATTCTTTTACGGACAAATCAAGAATTATATGTTCAAGAGAGAGAGAGAGAGAGAGAGAGAGAGAGAGAGAGAGAGAGAGAGAGAGAGAGAGAGAGAGAGAGAGAGAGAACATATTGAGAGACATAAAGAGATTATCCACTTGTGTTTCAGACAGAGTTGGGGTCAGCAGAAAATGAATATGAGAGAGAGAGAGAGAGAGAGAGAGAGAGAGAGAGAGAGAGAGAGGGAGAGAGAGAGAGAGAGAGAGAGGACTGAACAGATTGAGAGAGAGTATCCGCTTGTGTTTCAGACAGAGGAGGGTCAGCAGAAAACAAATGAGAGAGAGAGAGAGAGAGAGAGAGAGAGAGAGAGAGAGAGAGAGAGAGAGAGAGAGAGAGAGAGAGAGAGAGGGCTGAACAGATTGAAAGAGAGAGTATCCACTTGTGTTTCAGACAGAGAGGGGGGTCAGCAGACAACGAAAATGAGAGAGAGAGAGAGAGAGAGAGAGAGAGAGAGAGAGAGAGAGAGAGAGAGAGAGAGAGAAATAAAATAAAAAAAAATAAATAAAATTGAATAAAATAATATAAATAAGATAAAATAAAATAAAATAAAATAAAATAATAAAATGTAATAAAATAAAATATAATAAAATAAAATAGATAATAGGATATATAACATGCTTAGAACAATATTTTGTGATTTCTTTTATTACTTTATTTAATGTATGTTTTGATATTTTAATATTACAATCATCCCGAAAACACACTTTTATTTCCAACACCCAGGGTTAGGTAATCATTTTAACATATTTGACTTCATAGTGATCTCCTACTCATACCTAGATAAGAAACTGCACATCAAAGTCAAAAGCCACACGTGAAATCACCTGGAATCTATAATCAAACAAGTATCGCTGTATACAATTAACTTATACCGTTAATTACTATGCTTACTTTCGATCTGATTAAAACACGGGTACTGTGAAAACTGCACAGAAGGAATGGCTTTAAGGAGGCTTTAAGGCACCTTTAAGGATCTTTGAGGACATACTTAAGGATCTTTAAAGATCCTTAAACATCATTAAAGAAAGAGTTGGTCCTGTGATAGATACGAAACATCCTACAATTTTAGATCTGGTCATGCTGAACATTTTTGTAATTAATTGTTATTATTTGTTATTATCTACATTTTCCCGTTTCCGAAAAAAGGAACAGGAAAAGTTATTTTTCCGATTTCTGAAATATTTTAATAAATTATAAGCTCTTACACTGATCATTTATTTAAGAGATAATGCACATCAAATGTTTTAAAAACAACTTATTTGGTATTAACCTCATTTTGAAGGAGATTTCAAATCAACTTCAAAACCCCATGTCATTATCTTTGCAAATCACTGAGATATAACATTTTAAAGATAACTTCGAAATTTAACGCAAAAGATTCTATCGATGGTTTTGGAATTTTTTTTTAGATATTTTTGCACCCCTAGGTCACCTTGACCTTATTTTGGTAGCCATTGCAGCGCAATAAACAAATCTAAGTTGCACCAACTCATACATTTTTCTGACCATTAGAATTTGCACAGCGGTTTCGGAGAAGACGAAAATGTGTGTTGACGATGCACACTCGCACGCACGCACAAACAGATGCTGCACCATGGCATAAGCTCAAATAACCTTTTGCAAGGTGAACTAAAGATTAAACAAAAACTAAAAACTAATTTTGCGGGTTTATCTTTTATATTTTAAAACAACCAATCCAAAAATATGTACATTTTAAGATTTTCATATTTTGGTTGAAGTCATTTAATATTAATAATAAGGTTAAACATCCGCATTTTCTGACTCTAATGAAGTCATTCGTGCGTCGTCTTCCTGCTTCAATAAAAACTTTGCAGGCAGAAAATCTCATTGTTTATTTACTACAAAATATGCAAGGTGTTTTCTAATAATCGACAAGTATAAATCATGTATGTCTTATAGATATTATATTTTAGGATCCTTTTTAGGCAAATAATTACTTTTAATGAATAGTAAAGTTTGTACTTAATGGTCATCTATATCAGGTTTGTTGTTAGAATTACTTTACAACCACATTTTAACTTTAAATTGAGTAGCAGTACGGACCAGACCTGACATTTATCAGTCATACTAATGGATCGAACTGATGCCATCATCAAAGCAACAGGCGACTCGAATTTATAGTGTACAATATATCCTAAAATCAGGGATCATCTTCTATATAGACAAGGGAAGATACGCTAGTATTTACCACGTGAAAAAGAAACACATGACATGGACATAAAAACCCAAACTTTAACCTAACAGACGACAAAAACAACACATGAAATGGACATGATAAACAAATACCAAAACCTAACACAGGCCAAACACAACTCATGACATTGACAGAATAAGACATACCAATGCCTAATAAAAGACAAATCAACACATGGCATGAACATCATAAACATTTACTTAAACCTTACAGAAGACAAAAATAACATATGGCATGGACAGGAAAAACACATACTAAACCTAACAAAAGAGAAAATAAACACATGACATTGACAGGATAAACACATACTTAAGCTATCAAAAGACAAATCAACACATGAGATGGAAAAAATAAACATATCAAACATATCAAACGAGAAATCAACACATGACATGGATGGGATAAACACATTACACTAAAACAGGAAAAAATACACAGGTATGATAAACACATACTTAAACACAACATAAGACAAATTCAACAAATGGCACGGATAAAATAAGCACATAGTTAAACATAACATTCGACAAAGCAACACACGGCATGGAAAGGATAAACACATCCTTAAATAAAGTGGAAGACAATAACACCACATAACATGGACAAGAAAAACACATACTTAAACATAACAATCGACAAAAACGAAACATGGAATGGAAAGGATAATTACATATTAAAACAAGTAAAGGACACAATCAACATATGACATGAAGAGGATAATCATATACTAACAGCTAACAAAAGACAAATCAACACATGGCATGGAGAGGATAAATTAACATTAACGCTTAACAAAAGACAAATCAACACATTCAATAGACAGGATCAACAAATAGACCTAACAAACATAACATGACTCGGAGAGGATAAACAAATAGTAAACTTAACAAAAGACAAATCAACAAATGACATTGAAAACATAAACACATACTAAAACCTAACGAAGAACAAAAACAACATGACATGGACAGGATAAACTCACATTAAGCCTAACAAAAGACAAATCAACACATGACTTGGACAGGATAAACTCATTCTTACGCCTAAAAATAGGCAAAAACAACACTTGACATGAACAGGATAAACACATACTTAAGCATAACATAGGACAAAAACAACATATGACATGGTAAGAATTAACACATTCTTCAATCTTAAAGAGGATAAAAGCAACACATGACAGGATAAATGCAAGTTATTTTATTCTCAAACTGCTAATTTTACAAGAGAACAAGAGGACATGTACAAAGTAAAAATATCTATAAAATCATGTATTTACATGCGTGAACTTTTATACAATACATCTGTTGAATTTTAAAACACTTATTAACCTGGGAGATTGACTCTTATAAATGAGAGAAATCAAAGTACTGAAGTAATTAATACAGAAATAAGTTCCCTTGAAAAAGAGTGAAAAGATTATAGTGCTATAGTGTTTATTTCGTTTATGTCGATAATAAAAAGGTATATACTAAACAGTACATGGCAGTATAAACACATATTAAACCCTAACAGAGGACAAAAATAAATAAATAAATAAATAAATAAACACCTATTTACATGCGTGAACTTTTATACAATACATCTGTTGACTTTTGAAACACATATTAAAACGGGAGAATGAATTTCTAAAATGTTTTATCCACAGCCGACATTTCGGTTTCCAATGCTTTTTTCTTTCTCTGAAGTAACAGTGTTTGATGCAGAAGAACTTTCGTTTCAAACGTATGACTGAAACAGAATGATTTGCGTCCTTCTCTCTAATATGTGGTTAAATTTTAAAACGTTATCTACTGAGGTTATCCTGGAGATCGTGAATCACACATTATAAATGCGACATTGGTTTTTTTAGCCTGTTCTCATTCAATTATAAATTTTAAAAAAGTTGCAAAAAAGAAAAAAAAAAAGAAATGCTATCTAGAAGTTTATTTTTACTTTATCAAATCAAAACAAGTGTTTTGTGTAGTCAATAATACCCTTTTGCCTGCAAAAACTGTAACTGATTGTCTCATAATTTTTTTCTGATCATTATACATGACGTTCGTATCATATCACCCTTATGAACAGATTTAATACATGTTAAGAAGCTCTGAGCAAATATCAACATAATTTATTTTGCAATTTTTCAACACTCGTCTTAGGATTATACTCTTTCAAGTTTAGATGATTTATTTCTGAATTCCATGAAGTTATGTTAGTTAAATGAAATGAAAAGTCCAAATGCACCATGTTTGCTGAATACTTATATACTCTGGCTAATATTGACATGTACTGACTAGAATACGTATATACGTGTTTGAGACTCACTTTTCTAAGGCTGTGTGGATTGCCTTATTGGATTAGTAAAGAGCAACTGTCAAGCTCAGCAATGTGATCTCACTTACTTGGAGTCGTAGTTAAGAGTTGAATGACAGATTGTATTGTTTTATTTTGTGAGCTAAATAAATAACAGTTATATTAAACCTTTATAAATTACTCTATAGAAACTAGTACATAAAAAATCCAGTATTTCAAATGATCATTAAAAAAGAAATTAATAATAATAATAATAATAATAATAATAATAATAATAATAATAATAATAATAATAATAATAATAACGTTGACCGATCTAGTTTTTTGATGCTGGACCAATTAATTAACTAAACAAAAATTTAGACCATATTGTGTAATCTGTCAAAAGAAGTGAAAAAATGAGTTAAGCGTTGAATCACAGATTGTATTTTTTTTTTGGTTATATTATACAATGGAGTTCAAATATAACGAAGACGGATTTTACGAATTGATACTTATAACGAACTAAAAAAAAATTCCCGAACAGTTTACTATATAATTTATGTTTAATTGAATTGCTTATTACGAATTGGCTTAAAACGAAAAAATACCTATAACGTAATAAATTTCAAGTCCCGTGAAAAAATATAATGGTAAATAAAAAGTGTATAAAGAAGTCAGTAAAATTGATCCTTTTCATGACTTACCGTGAACAACAGATTTAAAAGAAACCACTTCAAAACATGTAACCGAACAGACAGTAAGCCTGGATGTCATGATAGGTTAATAGGTGATAAATTACCTATACACCGAATGTTACAGCTTTGATGCTTTACCTACACGTGTTCATTCAATACTCATTGGTCTGAACGAGAAGCGCGCCGAGCGTTTAGTGTAGCATGTAAAAAGTTATATTAAGGAACATAAACTCTTTGATGCTAATTAAATTATTCAATTCTTTGGTCGGTGTTTGACACTAATTTTGAGTACATTTCGGGGGATAAAATGACATATATATATATATATATATATATATATATATATATATATATATATATATATATATATATATATATATATATATATATATATATATATATATATATATATACATGTTTTAATTATGACGGTTCGCGATTATTATTAATTATCTTAAACAATAAATCAAAATTGATAAATTATATTTTATTTTTGATAAAAAAAATTAGCATTGAACCATATATTAGCTTAAATTTCTTTAACGTTCTCTTCTTCCGGTTCATGCAATACACACATTGACGAAGGGAGATAACTTGTCTTTGCATTCTCCAAAATGATACTCGGGACTGAAAAATTGTTTAATACGAAATATGCCTAGTCCTTAAGCTGTCCCCTGGACTTTGTTAAAGTCGAATTCTACTGTAATCATAATAATAAAAACGTTGACCGATCTAGTTTTTTTATGCTGGACCAATTAGTTAACATAACAAAAATATAGACCATATTGTGTAATCTGTGAAGAGAAGTGAGTGCATGAGAAAATATTTTAGAAATTGAGAAACGTTAAATAAAAAGAATCAGTTAAAGACTCGTGAAAAAAATACCAAATAAGCAAATTCAGTTTGAAATAAGTTGACACATCAATTCCCCTACTCTAAAAAAGATTTTATACAAAAATCGCAATCCTAGTGTCAAATTATTAATGAGCATTTTGAAAAAACCTTACCCTGATGTAATTTTAAAAATAAAATTAAGTTGTGTTTAGCAGCAAAGTTTTATGCTATATAAAATAAATAACAGAAATACGTGTTTTAATACATATTGAAAATTTGATTACTTACCAATATTATCTGTATAAAATATATTGTCCCGGCTGTTTTGTACAATATGCTACTTTATTCAGAAATGCAACTCACTTTTCAAGCGTAAACTATATATATTTTAATTTCTATCTACAGTAATAAATTTTTTTACAGTGTATTTTTACAGAATTCGGATATATCTTTTATTGTCTAGTTTTTACTTGAAGTTTAATAAAATAGCATTAGTAATAAATCTTTCATGTAACTATAGAAAAGATGTAGTCACCTGTACCCCTCCCCATTTTAAATCGATAAATGAAAACGACATAGTTTACCAATGACCTTTAGATAACTATTCCAGATGCCAAAATAACCAGCCGTGCAGAAATAAATCGCCTCAATGTTTAATCATACCATCCCATATTACTGAAAAAGGTATCTTGAATCGAAAACAACATTGCCGTCTCACATGTACAGAAGCGCTAAGCAACCCCACTTACAGGTTGACGGACTATTATGCAAACTAACTATTAAGTTCATTGAAGTAGAAATATATTTTTTAAAAGATGTTTAAATAAAATTTTGCGTGACCTAACTTTGAAAGTATGTCACTGATTTTAGCACAATTATGCGCATTCAGGTACAGTATTTTAGTTGAAAATGACATTTAAAAAAAATTATTATGATGGTTTTTGATGTAAAAAGATCGGAATGCTTAGTTTCCAACATATTAGCTATATATGCGGTTAAAGTCGTTGGAAAAGAGTTGACGCAAAGAAATAAAATATTTTTCTCCAAAGACAGAAACTCATTACCGTATATATATATATATATATATATATATATATATATATATATCAGTTATACACTTATCATTATCTTATTAAAAATATATAAAATAAACCAAAAACTCAAAACAAAAACAATGGCAATGATGGCGACAACAGCGATATCGAGGACGACGACGGTGATTTGAAGGCGAATCAACAATAAAACTATTAGAGATTTTTAAAAAGAAATAAGTTAATTGAAAAATATACCATAAGTCAAGAGGTCAATATTAAAATATTGCAAAATATTACAACGAAAAGGTGTAAATTTTACATTTGATCTTTAATTGTTGTCTAAGGTCACAAAAAATGAAGTTTTATGATTAAGGACAAAATGCTTTAAAACACTTAATTTGAACTATATTGTTTAATAAAGTCATTCTGAAATCGAAAAATTGGTGGTCTAGAGGTACCAAGTAAAAGTATTTGGGTTCGAAACTAATAGCTGACAATTTGTTTTTTTCTATTATAATTGAAAGGTGGAGAAATAAGCCTTTAAAAAATTATCGTAAGTGAAAAGTAAAACAAAGATAAATTTCCGGAATAAATTACAAAAAACAAAATAAATGAATAAATAAATAATTTTAAAAATATAAATAGTTTAAAAGTAAATATTAGTAAATATATAAATAAATAAATAAATAAATAAATAAATAAATAAATAAATAAATAAATTGTATTGCAGTATCAGAGGCGTCACAGTGTCTTGACAAGATGTTTATCTTGGAAGAGTGCAACATAAAATCAAACACTTCTCACTTTATACCTACACTGTTTTCATTGATAACAGCAGTATAAGCGTTGAAACAAATCTATTTCCGTGTTTGAAGTCTGCGTGTTCATTTTACAACTACAGATACAAAATCATGAATGGCATAATTTCTTATCCAAGATTTTCCTTAACTTAAATCTGGAAATTTGAAATCTTAATTATATGAATCTTAATTTGAATATATAAGAATATATTCGCTATACAGTTCAGCTAAGGAAAATCTTAGTTAAGGAATGATTACAAAACTGAGGTCTGTGCACGAAAAACAAATTCCAACAGAAGTAGCATATAAATAAAAAATAAATTAAAAAAAATATAAAAAAGAAAGTGAAGATGTCATATGACATTTTTGTTTTCAATCATAAAATGCATTAAAAATGGTATATGACAATATGATAAATATATAGACGCTAATTTCAGCAAACCGAACTGAAAAAACATAAACTTATTCTATCTTCCAGTGAAAAAAATGATTTGCATTTTGGAAATAAATTTGTGAATTATGAGAAATGCTCATCAAGATTAAACTTAAACTTGCATTAATTTTTCAAAACATGTTTTTAAAATTTTTATAGCAACAAGTACATATTTTAAAAACTGAACAAAACAAAACCCTTTAAACCTTGATAAAATGGACTTAAGTGAGATAAGCTTGCAAGTTATATGCTAGGTATTTGCTTTCAATTTAATTTAGTTTTTGACAAACTTGTGATATTAAATGAAAAAAATAGTTTTAAAATAAAATATAGATTCTTATTTGTTTTTAAATAAACATAAAGTGTCACAGAACACCAAAAGCGGTAAATTTTGTGTTTAAATAATATCTCTTGTAATTCAACCACTACGGTAGCTGAGTTGGTAAAATCCCGCTACGTATGTGGGAGGTCGAGGGTTCAAACCCTAGCCCGTCTGACCAAGACAATTTGTAGTGACTGTCCATTCGCCAAGGATTCGGCATATGCGGTATTTAGAAATTAAAGTTACAGGGTCCTTCGAATGAGACCTTAAAAACGCATGCCTCGTGTCACGACTGTATGTGGCACGTTTAAGAACCCTTCCTGCATTATCCTGAGCGCACTGCAAAGATATAAATTTCTGGCACTTCACCTTTAGCTGGTGATGTCTCGATTAAAGTAAAATATTATTGACTGGGATGTAAATCCAAATTGAATCAGTGAATAAATTAATTTTGTAATTCTGTACTTAATAACTAGTGGAATTGAAATTTAACATGTATCAGGATAAAGATTTAAAATTTATTAGGGTTTAAGATAAAAGTACAAATTTAAAAAAGAAATGATACGATTTCATCTTAATCTTTGTAAGCTGGATTTCAACTGAACATTACCTGATAGCTTTCACAAAAAGGCCACAGTAACTTGTCATTTAGCATGTCCCATGGCTTTATGTTTACAATGGCTAATATAATGTATTATGTGAACCATTATTAGACTCACTAGTTCATACTTTTATAATTTCAGTATAGAACGTGCAGTTATGTGACGTAACAACTAAGGCCGTAAAAATACACAAAAATGTGCAAACTGATGTCGGGAGATTTCCTGATCTATATATAAAAACACAATCTAAAGCACATATTAATGTTTATAAATAAATTTTGCAAAATATCGCGAGAACACGATGTACTTAAGCATAATAAATAAAAAAAGCGTTATTTAATTGTGTATATATTGCAACAAAATACGTGTTAAACATGAAGCTATTTTTGTTTTTAAAAATTTGGCCTAAAACTAGCACATGTTCACTGAGTCTGTTAAAAAAACTATACAATGAATGGAGGTTCAAGAATAGGTACATCATGATTTATCCATAATTTATTTTATTATTTTACACAGGAATATGCCAGGAACTTTAAATATAAGAATTGGCTACGTTTTTGGTAATGTATATGAGGTTTTGAAAGCTAGTAAATCCCGCGCAGTCGTCAGTCTGGTTGTAATGAACGTTGAACATCGGACTACGACGGATGCAGTACAAATTAAATAAAATATAATAATAATAATAATAATAATAATAATAAAATTAAAAATAAGAGATAAATAAACAAATAAATAAAATAAATAAATAAATAAATCAATCAAACAATTTATCACTCAAAAATAAATAAATAAAATGAAATGAAATAACATGCAAGTGTTTTTTGTGTCGGCCAATTCAACTATCGGTGCTGTGGTATTAGGACCCACCGTCAGCACATTTAGAACTGGGTAATTTAAGAATTTATTTCAGAAGTGTATGATTTGGATAAACGTGTCAAGTGACGTGCTTAAATGTATTCAAATCTGGTTTGTTCACGGGTTCCCTGCCTTCATTGTTTCATCACCCGAGGCAACCTGCGTATTAAATTTGACAAATTTACTATAGATTTACAGTTGTTTCACCTCTGTAGCAATAACAGCATTAATGTCATAAATGTAATCAGTATGTTAATGAAGAATTAAACCCTCGTAATGTGCGAAACAGAAAACAATGCAAATTGATTTTATTTCTAAACTGGCCTTTTAGAATACTTTTTATTGCAAGTATTCAGAAATTACCTGACCGATTTTAGGTAGTCTAATAAAAAAAGAATAAAGAGAACTTGAGCATAATTATGTATTGAAATAATCATATATACATGTACTTTTGCATGATTCTAAAAGTTGGTGCCAATACCCTCCTAGAAATCCTTTCTTCAGTAAAAATTTTAACACTCATAGGCCAAAAGTTTATTTATTTAGCAAAACATTCAATTTTCATCAGGTTTTGACAATTTTTACATTTGGAATTTCCTAAAAGTTGTTTCATTTTTAAAATTGACCCGATATTTAGATAATAAATTTCTCAAAAGCAATAAATTTTATGACACAATTATTAGGCAATTTTGGTAATAAAATATGGAAGGAATACAGTATGAGTATCTAAAAATTAACACCAGAATAAAATCAGCGAATTATTTTTACAGTAAAAGAAATTTAAATATTTATATATATATTTAATTATTTTAAAGTGAAATAACTGCGACTTACCGAAGTAAATTAAAAACTCTTTACTGTTAATACGTTTCAGATTTGATTTCCCATAAATGTATGTACCCTACGAGGAGCTTTTTTTTTATTTAACATGGTTAGTATAAAATGAGTAAATTGTGTTGGATTTTGTTACATAGTACATGTATGCATATTGACATGTTGATAACCTAGGGCACAGCTATGATGTAACCAATCTAGAAAATTTAGAAAAAAAACATAATTATCTTATGGCGCCTTGCCATGAATCATAGGTTGTCTTAGAAAAATTTCTTTAGGATAAGCACCCGTGTTATTTGGTTATAGTTGCGGACGATTTTTCATTCGTAAAAAAGCACATAGTTTGCAGTTTTAACATGTTTTCCGAACGCACCCCTTACAATTGTTATACACAGCTTATAGAATTCAACTTCTGGTGTTGATCATAGATACAGTGCGAGTATAGCACATGATCAGTTCAAATAGAACTGTATTATGAATTGCAATGCCCTGAAGCATTCAGACTAAACACTGACAATATAATAAGTTGAGGAAATAAACACCCATGAAGTCAATGAAACTATCATTAACTTAAATTAGATGATATGTAAAAGCACTCTCATTAATCGACCAAACAATAAAACTTTTAATAACAAAAGTAACACTAGTGATGAATTCAAGAGATAAGCCATGTTTTTCACAGGGGTGTAAAAGTTACGGTCATACATAATCACACTCTCGAATTTTAATAATTTAAAACAAGAGAAACTCATGATCAGCTTCGACAAAAAAGAAAGAGTATAAAAAGCTTGAACGGAAATTCAGACTTGAATAATGGACACATTCTACGCATCTACACACTTTTTTCAAAATCTAAACCTCAGGCTGTTTTTTGCCGAGATGTTCTCGAGAACGTGAACTAAGAACACTGTTCGCGAAAAAAAAATCTCACACTATCTATCTAGCAGGAACGACAAGAACAGAGATGAAGGCAAAGTGATTAAGTCATTGGTAAAAACACACTGTTTTTTTAATTCTTGACATTTTCATAAAGTTTTTCATAAATGTTACAAACTGCATGTATAGTCAAAACTTTGTATTCGCATCCGAAATTATACTTCACTATACAATATTGTCAAATTTGAAGAATTTATCCGCCTGTTCCTGATTTGACATTTGAATTATGACGTTCTCAGGAAATCTCTGGATCTTTATCCTACTTTTATATCATATATGGGACTGTCAAAATATAAAATAAACGTAATTTTCATTAATTGATAGATATTAAGATCGTTAAATGTAAAAACTAAGTTACATGTAAAAAGATCAAATTTGACATTAGATATAAAAACAATTTTACTCTAAATGGGGAAAAGGGGGCTTCAAATTAAAAACCAAAATCAAAGTTCTGAGAAGCGTTAAGCGAGAGAGAGAGAGAGAGAGAGAGAGAGAGAGAGAGAGAGAGAGAGAGAGAGAGAGAGAGAGAGAGAGAGAGAGAGAGAGAGAGAGAGAGAGAGAGAGAGAGAGAGAGAGAGAAAGAGAGAGAGAGAGAGAGATTTATATACTTTTATATACTGTTTTAAAAAATAAAACATTTCAACTACAACTGGCTGGGAAGCGTTCCTGCTTCACATGTTTAACACCAGTTTGTTTATGATAGGTATATACCTACCTCTAGGCCATGTGAGATTATGACAGATATGTATTTAAAAAAGTACATGTGATTTCATTTCAAAGTATAAAATTTTATTTTGTGTGCAATGTTAATAATTCGTCGAAATAGAATTTTATATTGATATGAGATTAACTATTGGTTGAGCAGATAAATGTGTAGGTCTAATGGAAAGGCTATCGGTTGGGGCCTGGGTGGATAAGTGGTCTAAAACGCGCGCTAACGGATCACAGTGCCTCTCACAATCTGGGTTCGAATCCAACTTAGGACAGATTCGAGTTTGATAAAGTTTGTTAATTCGCTTGTCTTCCATCCCAGAATTGATCACATCGAAATAAGTGAAAGAATCTTGCTGGGGTGTAAGACACCATAACTCAACTTAACTCAAGGTTACTTGACAATAATCTACCGTTTGTCTGAGATGAATCGGTTGTAGCTATTGACGTGGTAAGAGGTTAAACCATTTGTATGTGTTGTAGATGTCTTTACCAATCTAATTTCCAATGTTAGTTCTTTTACCCAAGTTAAGGTGTCTGTATCAATTACCAACTTAAGGGACAGTGCGTTTGGTTTAGAGTCTATGTCTCTTTCGACGTAAGTAGGTAACTGTACGTCGAATTCGGTAGCTGTTTCTATGTTTTCAGTTTATATGGCTTTATATATTGCAGGAGTTATGGCACTTGACCTATTAGCGTGGTCTTGAAGACCATGCCAATTGCCGTAATTAGTTGAAGGTACCTATAGCTGTAGCGTTTGTACTTTTTAAGGTGGTTGCACCTATCACTGTAGTTTAGGTGACTGTAGATATTATTATTGTTAAGATGGTTGTACTTATATCTGTAGTTATCTGTAAAAATTACATTGCCTATTGTCGTGGTATAGGTATTATGTTTGAGATAACTGTCTACTGCCATGGCTTTGGTTAGATGACTGCGTCTTTTCCATGGTGTAAGTAACTGTGACTATTTGTGTGTTGTTTAGTTTGCTGCGTCTATCACCATTGCGCCTTTGGAATTCTTATCAAATGCAACATTTTATCTGAAAAATCATCTATGGAAAAATCTTAATTAATTTTTTATATTTTTTATTGTAAAAACGCGAATAAATACCATGTCACTGCGTTTCTTTCTAAAGATGTTTCTTTAGCGCCTTTTCATTTATTTTGCAGTTATGTTCGGTCAAAATGTAAAAACAACAACAATAACAACAGCAGCAACAAAAATGTACCACTAAATCATTATCAGTAATTCTAACACAAATTTTGGCAGTCTCAAAGATGGCCTTCAGACTTTTTCAAACAAAGTCTATTCTGCATCTGGCATCAACCAAATATGAATTTTTAAAAATTTTAAAGAACTACTTGATCATCTTGTTTCTAATACTCTTTCTTCGGTGAAAAGTAATTTTTCTACCCTCATTCAAAATTGAAAAAAACGTTTAAAACAAATAATTCACTTTTACAAAACGTTGAACCAAGGTATAAATATCTAGTGCTCAACAGGGATTCCGGTTATTTTGTAAAACACCATAGAGACTGCAAACAAAAATATACTAAAGATACAATAAAAAAAATGTTAGAGTTTTTGACAGGCAACATATTTGTTTGTTTGGCAATATAATTTTCAAACAAACAATCGGGCACAAACTGTGCACCTTTGCTTGCTGATTTGTTTCTTTATTCATCTGAATCAGAATTTTTACAGAACCTTGTCAAATGTGGAGAAGAGACTGTCGCTAAATCATTCAACTACACATACAGATATTTAGATCTTCTATCTCTAAATAATCCCAAATTTGGAGAATATGTGAATGCTATCTATCCGAGCGAGCTTGAAGTAAAAGACCCAATGGATTCTGCATGTTCTGTTTTATATTTGGACTTATACCTCAATTATGACACCAACGAAAGGTTACATATGAAGCTATACGTCAAACGTGATGACTTTAAATTTTCTATTGTCAACTTTCCGTTTCTTTGCCTTAATATCCGTTCTTTTCCCATGGGGCCTCCGTGGCCGAGTGGTCTAAAATCACTCACTTACGGATCAAATTGCCTCTCACCGCCAAGGTTCAAATCGGGGCAGATCCTAGTGTGAAAAATTTTGTCATTTCGCTTGTCGAAGGTCGGTTGTTTTCTCCGAGCAATCCGGTTTCCTCCACCATTCCAAACTATCCGCCTCTTAATAAGTAAAAGAATCTTGACTGGGTCGCAAAACACCATCTCTCAACTCCATCCTTGCCTCTCCTGCGTATAAAAAGCTTAATGGTCGTCATCACAATATTATTCATAAGTATGTAGTCACTGTATCCAAATTATACTGGATATTTGACTTACAATTGTTCCTTGTTACTTTCATTCTCAATGCTGACATGCACGTGACGGGAGTAGCCAGCTAGACAGGAGGTGCTTACTTTTCCGAAGCATCCGGCCTTACCTCCTTGATGGAAGTCCACGTGTATAACTAATTTTGCCAGCTTTCAAAGTTTTTACTTTGTTTTTGGGATTGTGATCTGGTATTTTTGTTTTATCATTATATTTTAAAAGCTTTAAAGATTTTCATTTATAATTACTTTCATTCGGTTTTGATAAAATCATCTTGTACTGTCTTGTGCTTGAAATAACTATACTGAATTTTTATTAGTATAGCTCGTCATTACCTTAACATTCGATGATTGGTAAAGGGGAAAAACACATTTTATTCACAATTGATTCAGAACAGTAATGATTCCCTCCCTTTGATTGTACTTCATGGGAATATCACTTATTCAGAAAATCAATG